>QRFJ01000412.1:172727-486931 GCA_006176705.1 Cocos nucifera
CTAGCTCGAATAGCAGAATAGAAAAATATTTTTTCTACCATCCTGAGAGAGCTGGCTCGGATCAAAATAGAGTTGGCTTGGCTACATGCCAAATCAAAATATCAATTCTATTTCATGCCAGAACTTGCTCTATTCTTGGGCAAATCAGCTCTAAACTTTTCAACTTTATTTTTCTTCATTGTTTGACTTTCCAAACTTAAATTTTTTAATCCTAAATCTTTCAAATGCTATTTATTTCTTTCTCTTTCATTTTTTTTATGATGAGTCATCTAAATTTGTGAAACCTTCTTCTTTTAAGTGTTTTGGCTTGATATCTTAAGAGCATTTCTTCCAAAGATAATTTCTTCAGTATGAGCATTTAAGAAATCCTATATTCAATCTTGAAATACTGATTAGTAACATTTTTTTCTCATTATTTTATGATCATCAAAATCAATCGTAGGATCAACAATCTTTTTCTTTTTGATAATGACAAAACTTTGAGTATATGCGCAATAAAAATAAATAATGTATTTCAACGCATTTTGTCAATATGTATGATGAAGTACTAGATCAAACACATGAATGCATACTTCATGAATGTTCTCAATTAGTCTTTAGTTCATTGCACATATTTTATTTATTACACATATTTTATATATTTATTTTAAATTAATATCTCAATTCAAATAAATGAGTATGAAAATTTTAAGCATCAAATTAATGAGCATCTTGAGAATTAATTCATTAAGCATATACTTAATATTTCTATTAATCTTCCTCTTTTTGACAGCATTAAAAAGCTTATGGAAAGGATGAATAAAAATTATTAAAATTAATAATATATAAGAATGTATCAAAATGAGAGATGTATCAAATTCAGAAAATCAATTCAAATAAATTCTCTCTCCTTTGAAAACTTATCTTTTGATTCAAAATATGCTTAAAATATTTCTTTTCTTTTCAAAAATTGGCTTGAATTCAAATATCAAAGGCTCTCCCTCTTTTGAATGAATTTTACTTTTTAATCAGATTTTTAAATATGTACTTGTAAGTTTTAACAGGAATAGAATTTTTCAAAAAATTTGAATATGAAATTAAGTATAGTATATACTAATATTCAATATTTTTTTTTCTTAAAAAATTTCAGTCAATTAAGTTCAAAAAAGATATATATCGAGAATATATCTAGTAAAATAAAAAAAATAATATCAAAGTAATAGATAGTTATATTTTCAAATTCACACTAAAATTAAAAGCTATATTTTTTATCAAATTATAATTTAGTTGGAAAAAATTATAGCCTTTATCGATTAAATTATAATAATTTACGATCAAAAAAATATTGATATTGCTTGAGATTCCTCATAAAAAATTGGCAACTATTTTTTTATTTTGGTCGAGAAAAATCTGATGCACTAATTTCATCAAAATTATTTATGATTAATTATAATTTATGCATAAAAAATTTTTATTTTTTAATTAAAATTTTGGTTGTTAAACATTATTAATGATAATATATGATTTTTCGATCGATTTTTTGATGGGTAACTATTGAGAAAAAAATTAGTAAACGCACCAGAATTTCTGTGAATTCCCTCCCACTACCTCGATGTCCGCGCGCTTGACTCCGGTGCCACCAAAAGAAAATCCTGAACCCTGCTTCCGTCCACCCCAAAAAACCCTGATCCGCCCTTGCCTCCGCCTCCCCCTTCCCTCCCTTTCCTCCGCCTCTGATCTCACGCGTTCCTCCTCTCTCACGCGCGCCTCCCCCCTTTCCTCCCCCTCTCTCACGCCTCCCCCTTGTTCGCTGGCTCTGCCTCGATCCCTAATCCGAAGGTTGGCTTGGCGTCTCTTGGCCTCCACCGCCTCTCTATCCCTCATCGTCGATCGCCGATCGAAGCAAGGTGAAGGGGAGCCTCCTATTGTCAACCAGGTACCATGATCTCTCTCCTCTCCTCTAGGATTTTTTCTACTGCCTCCCGTTAAACCGCTCGGGCTGAATCCGGCCACTTCCATCGCTAGCCCCCTCACCGCTGCCACCACCATGAGCATGACCGGCGGCGGCATCACCTTCTTCTTGCCGCTGCCGGACTTCCTGGCCCACCGCTGCTCCACCTTCTTAGCAAAGCCGATCCGGTACTTGAACCGGATCCGTGCCTGTCGGATTGTTGAAGGTGGGTCACCGGCGGTGGATGCCGGAGGTCCGGCTGGTTCTTGAAGGTGGTCGCACCGGTGGCGGATGCCGAGAGGTTTGGCCAGGGTGGCGGCGGCGGTGGAGGAGGAGACCTCCGGAGAAATGTTGGGAGAAATTTTGATAAAATGCATTGAGAAAGTTAAATTAGATAGAAGAGGGAATGAGGAACAGAGAAAATCGTGATAAAAATATCAACTACCTAGGAGAAAAGCTGACCTCTGGGGAAATAATAGTATCCCCTAAAATCCAATGGATACCTAGAAATAGGGAAAATTGGGTTTTATCATCTTTATAATATTTCATAAGACCAGTAATTAATTAAGCATACTCTCATGTCATATGGAAGCCACCAAGAGACATCCTTTTCTTGGTCCTATCTGTAATGTCACATAGTGTCATGAATTTTTTGTATGAGGCACTTCATAAAATTTAGTGACTTCAGGTTGAATGTTAAGGTTGAATTCTATTGCTTGACTGTAAACATAGCATCTAGCTATTCCCAACTGGCTTCACAGCTGATCCTTTGCCATTGTTAGTTTAAACATTTTCAAATCCTTTCTGAAATCAAGGAAGCTGAAAAGATATCTTTGGCTCTTTGCCTTGCTACATACACATCTTCATCATGTAAATGAGTGTATTGTTTTCTACTAAAAAGAATGAGCATACGATTTCAAATTGGGATGAGATTTGTAGGAAGACGATCTGATAACATCTTGAGCCCAAGAAAGTTTGACCCAAACTTTGTAGAATTGGTGCACATATGGTATTATTTTTAGTTGCAGTCTTAGCATACCAATGATATGCATTTGCTAACCCTATATAGCCAAACTTTGTATTCTCCATAAGATATTCTTTGAAATACAATGCTTAGGAGTGCTTCAACATAAATGTTTAGTCTCCTCAAAATAGATACACGATATCTATTCATGAACTGGTCTCTATTCTGCATAATGAAATGAAATCCATGAGATAACAGTGTTTCTTTTTCTTGTTGATAACGAAATCCATGAGATAACAATGTTTAGTCTCCTCAGAATAGATGCTGAATGGGAAGCATGTATATTGACTGTTATTTTGCTGCAGAAGCTCATAGATTTGATAAAACTGGTTGATAAAGAGTTATTCTATACTTGAAATATGTTATTAAGCTAGCAGACCCATGATTGCAACACCAAAGTGCCACTATGTTGGCATTAATTTTTTATATTATGTCATGAATAATTAAAGTATCATTTGTTTCTCATTTTTATCGATTAAATTAAATGTGAAAAGGGACATTCATTGGGGGGAAGATGAGGACAATAACTGATGAATTGGTTGGAATAAATCACCAGAACAAAGTTTAATTCGATAGAAGTTCTCCACATAATTGGAACAGATAATTCTCCACAAAAGTCTAATTCGATAGAACGTATGTTTCAGAACTAGTCATTGTTATATGTAATTTTCCACTTACAAAGCTCATTGTTATATGTTTGGTTTTTTTTCTCAGGTTGGAACGGATATAAAAACCAAAGAGATTGTTTTTGAGAACTTAGGTGCACTTTTTATCTCATGTATTACGTATCCTTGCATGATGGATAAGAGTTGGATGACCGCACAAAAATGGACTGAACAGTATGTTAAGGGAGTTCAAGCTTTTATGAAATTCGTAGCTAATCATATGGATAAAGAGTGTGAGATTAGATGTCCATGTATTGATTGTTTGAACTTGTATATTAAGAGTCAAGATGCGGTTCATAGTCATTTGTTGATTTGAGGGATCGATACAGGTTATACAAGGTGGATATTTCATGGGGAGCATTCAACCTTTAAAATTCCTAAGGCATATGAAACTTTTTATGATCATGATGATCTGGATGATAATGGAATAGCATGCAATGACATGGAGGAGGATGATGGAGTCCACGAAATACTGGATGACTTTGGAAATTTCATAAATAATTATCACATGGGTCATAATAATGGTGTGTTTGACCTTAATGTAAATGAAGATACATTTGCTAAACTTTTGAGGGATGCTGAAAGAGAATTATATCCAGGTTGATGATACAATCCACCAGACCTACCCCAAATGAGCCATATTATGATGATGATATAGAATTTCTTAGTCAGCCTACTTCTATAACTCCAAATGAGCCACCTAATCAGCCTATTTATACAGCTCCAAATGAGCCACCTAGTCGGCCCACTTCTACAACTCCAAGTCCTTCAAATATTCAGCCTGATGATACAATTCTGAATGACCCAAGTGCACTAGGTGATATAGTTATTTTTTAACTAAGTTGATAAAAATTATTTTTATTTGTTATATTTTCACATGTTTATAGATTCTACAGCAAAGAGAAAGGGTCGTGGTCCTACTCATGGTATTGGGCTGTGCAAAATGAAAAAGGCACTTGGTAAGAAGCTGACAATAACGATTGATGTAGACCAAGGGAGACCTACTGATCGAGTGCAATTAGCTAAATTCTCTAGTGAAGTGGGGTTTCTTGCTCGTGAATTTATGCGTGTGCCAAAAGGATTTAAGGATTTAAATGAAGATGATTTAAATCCTGCATTTGATAGATTGCAGGTAAGACCTTTCTTATGCATTTTCATAAAAATCATAAAGAATTTTTTAATTAATGTGAAGACATTGGAGTATTTTCAGGTTGCCATGTAGGAGCCAATGGCTTTACAAGTTGTTCATTTCTTATAGATGAAGGTTACTACGTGCGCATAGAATGATAGTGCTTTTAACTATAATTTTTTTTAAAATATAATTTTCAGAGTAAATTGAAAATTCAAGATTTGAGAGAGGATGCTGAAGTATCAAAATGTGTACTTCAAAGGTTACAAGCATGTGGGAAGGACGTGCGATCAAGATTATGAAAGCATTATTTGAAATTTAGCGCTGATGCGGAAGCAAGGCGAAACAAGTCTGCCAATGTTTCTCAAGAGAATTGGGATGAGCTATGTGATTATTGATCTAATCCTCGTACACAGGTCTATCATCTTAATTATACCCATTTACTATCTAGTAATAAAAGTTGATTTTTTTTTTTATTAGTCTATATGAAAAAGATGTTGCACTAATTAAAAGAGTACTTGCTAATGTTTCAAAGATGTTTGTGTTCTATTTTTCTTAAGGAACGATGTTCAATCAATGCCACAAATCGAGCAAAGGCAAAGATGTCACATAAAACAGGATCTATGTCATTTGAAGCAATGCGGCATGAAATTGTAAGAGAGTATATTATAATTATTATATTATTGATCATAGTTTACTTTTTTCTAATATTTATTTATTTTGGTATAATATTATTCACAAAAAGAGCTTAATGGGGAAGAGTGCGATAGAATTACGTTGTTCAAGTGCACATATTGTAATTCAGCCGGTGTATGGGCAAATGCACATGCAGAGGAATGTTATGTAAGTCAACATGTTTATTTTTATTTATTATACAAATGTCTATGCTATGAGATATTATATTTTTGCTAGTTGTACACTTTTTAATCACATAATGACTTTTATGTATTAGAATGAGATGCAAAGGTTATTGGCTGAATCTGAAGCTGAAGGAAACTCGATGATTGTCGATGAGATTTGTAATAAAGTTTTGGGAGTGTGCTCTGGATACGTTCGTGGACTTGGGCATGGACCGAAGCCATATCAAGCATCAAGTTCAAAGTTCAAGGTAAACCAACTTGAGGAACGACTAAAAGAATCTCGATTGGAAAACCATCAGTTGAAAGATGATGTACATGAGCTCAGGGAAAGGTTGGATCAGCAAGGACGTCTGATTGAGATGTTACTTGCTGCATAGTGTCAATCCAGCTCCAGACCATTATGGTAATTTTAATTATAGCATTACATTTAGTAGTTAGTTGCATATATGTAACATAATGCAATATAATGCTCATACATTATGTCAGTCTTCATATGCTAATGGCATTTCTTTATTATCAGAACCAAGAATTTTAATGTTGGCATGTCTGAGTCTCAACAGAAAGGCTAGAGGTAAGTACAAGTTCACCATTTTCTTTAAAAATGTGATCAAGTTCACTATTTTCTTTAATCATTTTGCATCAAGTACATGTAAATGTCTGATTGATTCTGGCCATGACCCTTGGATACATATGTTACATGTGCGTTATAACCAATCTAGTGAGGGTTTACTGAAGGGAATGAATCAACTTCTCACCATCAGGGAAATTTAACTTGTCATTAATCTTGGAAGAACTTTTCGGTATCATCTGCCTCCTAGCTTATTGAATTCTTCACATGCTGGAACATATTCCTCCAAGCTTATTTCTTAAAAGAAAGTGTTTTAGCTCTTATTTTATATCATGGAACATGCACCCCCAGCAGTCAGCTTAAATATTTTGATCAGCTTCATTAACTTGTAACATCTCAGTTTCATTTGTTTTGATGTAATTATCATCCTTGTAAGCAGATATTCCTTTTGCAAGCAATATCATGCTAAGGTAATGTACCAGTAACAAGCTGTCAAGTTAATTTAATGTTTGCATAAACACAGTTAAATCCTTGTAAACAAACATTGCCTTTCAACAAGCAGTGCCATACTAATCTAATGCAAGTCTTTTATCAAATTTTGTACTCTGTTTATTGCTCAAATCATCTCTCTCTCTCTCTCTCTCTCTGCATTTCATGGGCACACGCACATCGAACTCATTTGTTTCAACATGCTTGGCCCTGTAGGGTTCAATCCTGGTTGCCATCTACTTAATTGTTTAGATGTCTTCAGTCTGAAACCAATTTGTTGTTGCTCACCATGCGTTGGATGTTTCCTAGCTAAAGTTGTGATAGAATACTTGTTCCAGTTTGCAGATCATTCCTTTAGTACAGTTTGTACTAATGCACTTCCACTGAACAAATTTTGCATCTATTCTTACACACCTTCACTTTTTATCAAAAACTCTTAAGCTTTCCATCTTATGCTATGAGGCAGACTCTTGTGAATTTAATATTGCTATGCATGTCAACTCTGAAAATCCTTTATGGTGCAGTTATTTAACCATTTGTGTCGATATCATATAGCATCTAGCTCACAGCTAGGCTATTTGTTCCAACAAAATAATAGACATATATATATATATATATCTCAAAGCCAATCATGACTGTTTATGCGTGCATATGTGTTTCATGTGCTCAGTTCTACTAAATAATAAGAGCACTAAAATCCCAGATCAAGGTTCAAAGACTCAGTACCATAACCCATGCCGGTTGTCGGTTGGTACAGTACGGTACCATACTGTTCAGCCTCATACTATCTTGTACCATCAATAAAAAAATAAAAAAAAAACCCACCCAATGGCCAAAAAAAAAGAACCATACCATACCGGTACGTACCATCCCGTACCTGATCAAACTGCTAGATACCGAACTGACCGGTTCGGTTTGGTTCATGCCATTTTTCGAAAAATAGGCCATTTCGATATCTTAGTATGCATGGTATACATCAATCCACCATAAGATCTTCAACATCATGTCTTTCACTTGGCTTATTAAACGTCACACTCAAACCTGTATGCACAATGTTTTGATGTGACACTTTAATGAAATAACTATTAGACTCCTACATGACCTAAGCCAATTCAAGTTGAAGCATTAGGTGATGAAACCATTGAATAAACAGTTGAGGTTTGGGTCCAGATCTTAGACCCAAAACCAAGCTAGGTTTGGGGAGGGTCGTGCCCATACTAATTGAAAACCTTCTAATATTTTCTTTCCCCTGAAGAAACATTCAACCCACCAAGTGCAATCATACAAGATGTGGTGAGATCCCTTTATTTTAACACATCAGAGTAGAATATCTCCATTTACTCTTATATTGGGGAAGATGGTCATGCATTGCATGCTATTCAAATAATGTCATTTTACATGAGATAGTTGTATACAATGTATACAGATTAGTCGAGAAAATGGACCCTTGGGTCATATTGTTGATGCAATAACCTATTGGGGAACTACTTTGTTGCTAACCTATTTTTAATGCATTGTCTACAGTTCTATCTCGTACCATCCTGTACTATCAATAAAAAAATTAAAATAATTCCATCCAATGGCCAAAAAAAAAGAACTGCACCGTACCGGTATGTACTGTTCCGTATCGGTGCTGTACCACCCCGTACCAGATCAAATCGCTCGGTACCAGCTTGTACCATACCAAATTGACTGGTTCGATTTAGTTGGTGCCATTTTCCGAAAATCGGTCTGAACCGTTCTGATTTTCTACCGGTATGGTACAGTACAGGGTGTATCGGCCGATTTGGGCCGGTATGGAATACCATCCCCCAGATTCCTTTATGTACTATTGTAGGCATTGGTTCAAATTATATTATATGCTTTTACTTTAATGTTGATATTATTTATATTCTTTCAACTATGTTTCAGATTCTCATATCATGCTTTGTGAAGACACATCTTGAAGAGTATCTTTGTGTCAAGGTAAGAAGATAATAATCTGTCCCGACAAATCTACTTAAACAATCATATGAGTATTTCCACATATTTCAGATTTTTGCTAAACCACATATAGTTGAGATTTTGCCAAAAAAATATTCTGTAAACATCTGCATATGATAGCGGAGTTATACACACCCAGTATAGTATCAGCACTCACATACAAGATTGCAAAAAAAATACTTATAGAGGGCAATGCGATATAGCTTTTAAGAGAGAAGGATGATAAGTGAGTAATTGTTTGAAGCATTATTTATGAAATTTTTAAGAGGATTTGCTCTTTATTTTCATCATCCCACCATGTTAAAGGAACTCAAATATTCTCAAAGAAAGAATTATCCTCTTCTTAGCACCGCACTTCCTCTCAAAGCTCGGATGTATTCATTTGCACAGGTTGCAACCAGCACTTCATCATATTAAAATATGACATCACATCTTGGAGTTTCCATCATATTAAAATGTATTATAATTAAGTTAACTTCTGTAGAGATTATGAATCTTTAAATTTCTTATAATATTTGTGTACTTGTCATGCAGGTTGCTGATTTTGGGTCTTGTAGGTTGCCGACTAACAACATCAACTGAAGTTGGAATTTTGCCGGATTCAACTCATGCTGTTCGACTATTTTGTTACCTATTTGTGCATGTTTGATCTTTTGAAGAATCAGGGATGATGTATTTTTTGATGTCAGCAATTTCCTGTAATGATAGTTTGGACATTATAGATCTATGTTATGGATTATTGTATATATATATTGCTAAATTTATATTTATAATTAGAAGTATTTGGATGTTCTTCACTTGCAATATGTCAAGTTTGATTGATTTTGTGCATCCGTTGTTATGAAGATATATCAGTGGAAATATATGTGTGAATATTATGTGATACCAGGAACAGGGACATGCAAAGATATCCAGTTGATATGCTGTCAAAAAAAATAAATTTTTTTTCCCAACCAAAAAGTTGGTTGTTAAATTTTTTTGCATTTTTACAACCAAAAAGTTGGTTGGTAATGATTTTTATAATAATCACTGCAGTTCAATGCCGGCCATGCTACACTAAATTTTTCGTGACCAAAGTATTTGGTTGGTAGATCAATTATTTTGGTGGTGAATGACTTGTTCCATAGAATAGATGTTCAATTTTTTTCAACATTTTATGACCAAACAAATGGTTGGCATTGATAATATTTTTTGTGACCAAATATTTTGGTGGCAAATGAATTATCACATGCAACAGTTATGTTTTTGTTGACTAATATCATATTTTTGTGACAAAAATTTGATCTTTTTATGATTAAATAATTAGTTATTGAAGGTTATTATTTTTTTCAACTCTATCTGATTTGGTCGTCTTACATTCATATTTTCCAACCAAACAAAATTGGTCATGAAAGATAATTAGCGATGTGGCTTCCACGACCAAATTATCGGCCTTGTTTTTTTGGTTGCTAAAAAATTTTAGCAACTAAATTTTATCTTTTTGTGATGAGTTTTTTGGTCCCTAATTATATTATTTCTTGTAGTGTCATTGTTTTAAGTAGAAATTACTTCAATATAAATAATTTATAAAAATTTTGTAATGCATATCAGAAATTTAGTATCAAATTTAAATTTTTAAATAAGTTTTCAAATTAAGTTTAGAAATTTATTTTTTAAAATAAAAATATATTTTTATATTTAATTTAATTTTAATTAATTATCTAAAAATAAGATAGAGCAATTAAATTATATAAATTAAATTAGATAATCACATGAAAGCTCCATTTAAGAATATCATAAAGTATTGATTGAGAATTTAATATCAAAATTTATTTGTCTCAATGCAAATTAGTCAAAATTTTCAATCAAATCAAGTTAGAAAAAATCTCTCCTCCTGTTTTTCATACTTATAGTAAGATTAATTTACTTTTCAACTTTCTCCCCCTCTTTATTTCAAATCAAGCAAATTTAACACGAATTTAATCACTAAATTTAAATTTTTTAAATTTAAAAGATATTTTTAATTTCAAAGATCTTTTCAATTAAATGAATATTTCTTCTTTAATATTTTCTCCTTCTTGCATTAATAAATAAAGCCATTTTTTTGAAAGGTTTTCTTGATACCAATTAAACTAAAATCTAGACCAAACTATGATTTTCTCAATAGTTCAATATCATTAAAAAATTAGTTTGCAAGTTTAGCTTGATACCAATGATTTTAGTTTTAAATTGATAAAGATGAATTAATTCAAATTAAATATTTTTGAGGATTTAAAATAATAAATTAATTTAAATTAATATCAGCAAATTAGTTAAGCAAATCATAAAAAAAAATTTTAGCTATTCTTCAAAAAGATCATCTCTTCCTTTTCTTAAGAAATATCAAGCAATTAGGTTCAGAAAAGATATGTATTTTTGAGTTTGTCTCAAATGATATCAAATCAAGAATATAGTTATGCAAAATCAAATTTGAAACAAAGATATTCTTTTCTTTTTGCCAAAAGATAAATTAATCAAATATATGATAAATAGTAAGCTGTTTGATATTAAATAATTAAAACAGAAGTCCTCTTTAAATATTTGATTTTAGAGATAAATGATAACTTTTTTGAAATATTTTGCTTAATATCAACTTCAAAAGATTTAAGAAGAATATTTTTTAAATTTAATTTTTAAAATCAATCAATTAGATCAAAGCATAAATGTTCATCAATAAATTTTCTTTTAAGATCAAAGAGGTAATCAAATTGATAATCAAAAAGGATATTCAAATCAATTTGGGGATAAAAAATCAATCAATTAAGAATATGATAATCAATCAAATCAAATAAAATTAAATTAAAATAAGGTCAAGAAAAAATAAGATAAAGGCTCTATGATTTTAGTTCAACTAGAAAATTTTCAAATCCTTAAAGACTAAACAAGGATGCAATACATTTCAATCAAGTACTTAAATTTTATGATTGAATGTCTAATCTTCAAGTACTTAGATCATACAATTTTTAGAAGAATTTTGATAATTAAGCAACTTATGTGAAATTATACTACTACAGAACAAGACTACGACAGCGGTTACAAACCGCTATGGTAGCCCAAAAAATTACTGCTATAGACTATGATAGTAGTTAGCTAACCACTGCTACTGCAGCCATCACCGTAGGTCTATGGCAATGATTCTAAGAACCGCTGCCATAGGATGCCTATTGTAGTGATTTTTCAACCGCTACTATAGATTGACCTATGATAGTAGTTATGGAACCATTGTCATAGGCTTAGTCTATGGCAGCGGTTATGTAACCACTGCCATAGGTCTAACGCAGTAGTTGACACAACCTATGGCAGTGGTTGGCACGTCTACAGCAGTGGTTGTAAAATCGCTACCGTAGCTTTTGAATAATTAAAAAAATATAAAATTTTTAATTTTTTATATATTTTATCAAATAAATGCAGAGATACATAATATAAAAAAATATTATAAATATAAAAATATTTCTAAAATACTAAAATTTTATTATCGAATAAAATTTATTATAATATTTTTCAAAAAATAATACATTAAAAGTCTCCTAAATCTACATCATCATCGTCATCGGAAGATGGAGCACGAGCCAAAGCCGGAGCTGGAACCAAAGCCAGAGCTGAAGAAGTTGGAGCTGGAATGCAGGCCAACATATCCTCAAAGCCCATGAAGGCACCTCCAAAATACGTGCTGAGCATCAACATCATATCTCTCACAATAACCTCTAGATGAGATGCATAATCCTCAGACCGATCTACCCGCATCGCAGTATGATCTGCCCATGCCAATACCTCCTCAAGCTCCTTCCGACCGACGATATCGAAAGCCTATGAAGAGATGCTCGCCTCAGACCAATAGTTGGTCGATATATGTCCAGGCCTACATTAGATCCTCCCAGAGTGCTCAGGTCCTAAGATCTGAGACAGATTTGCTGAAAATTATGTATCAAAGCCAATCATCAGCTTATTGACGGTTAAGATATTATAATTAATTTATTAATTAATAAAAAATATTTTGACATATTTTTTCATCATAAATTTACATCTTCTAATAAACTTCATTGTTGTGATGAAGTCCTTAAGACTATTTAGTTTCGATAAAGAGAGGATTTATCGATTAGTCCTTAAATTTGTTCATGATCAAATGATAGATTGTTAATTAGGACGACAACATCTATCGAGCATAGGTCGCTATATGCCATATAGATTGGTTGTCCTTTTAACCAAGGAGTATGGAGATATTGATATAGCATACAGATGAGATGTATGGGTACATCGTCATTGAACGTGACTAACTCCAAAGCATTCTGCTATCGAGAATGTCTCTGATGGGATATAGGTATAAGTATCCCTTAGACCTAAGATCACCTCAGTGACTTGCAAGCAACTCACTGTGCTTTGGTACCAGACTAACTGAATTTTTAATTTAGTAATGGAAGGCTTTTGGGCACAGTCAAGTACTTGCGAAGTTAGAGTGTGATCAAGATGGAATTGACTACTCCAAGAGTTGGAGAAGAATGTATCACTGTATTTCAATATAGCAAAATCTTGATCAGGATAATCCATCAAATAGATTTGATATTTTGAAATACAATGTGGACAATCCGATCAAAGTTAATAGTTAAACTCCGAGTTGTCCTACGAGTATTATGATTAAGGGGATGAATTATATGAAAACTATATTCGCATGGGTTCTAAGGATGGTGTTCTACACCTTTCGACATATCCTACTGTCGGATATCATTGCTAGATGGTCACTTCGATTGATACAAAAATTTATTTTCGTACTACTAGCTTAGGTTTGGACCAATTCATGTTTCGATCGGATGGTTGATCAGCGATTTAGAATCATTTTAAGGTTAAACAATCAATACGATTGGTATTTAATCTAGTGCAAGTATTGTAGGAGGATTGATTAGTAATTAGATTACTGATTGACTTAATTTAATTAAGTCAGAGGACCGAGATTAATTTTAATTAAATATAATTTAATTAAATTTGATTTGGGCTTGATTGGATCAAGTCCAATTGGCTTATTGGATAAATCAAGTACAAGAAAGAACTAGTCCTAGTCTAACTAGGACTTGGGTCAATCCAATTTTTTAATTTAATTAAAAAATTATATTAAAATTAAATTAAATTTAATTAAATTCTTAATTGGGTTAGAACATAATTTAATTTAGTTGATTTAGTTTTGATTTAATCTAGTTTGAGAAATCATGTTTGACCAGGTCATAGATGGAATCCTAGTGAGACTAGGATTCCACCTTGCACCATCTTAGCCCTCTATGCCCCATGCTCTCTATTTTTGTGTGACAGAGAGTCTCTTTGTGGTCTTCACGCATGCCCCTTCTCTCCCTCTTATTCTCATATGGTTATTTGGTGGTTGACCAAGTCTAAGAGGAAGTTAGTTTTGATTTAGGATTCTATGAGATAGAATCCTTGTAAACCAAAACATCTTCTTTCATGTGCACCACCCATCTCCTATTTTTCCTCCATGAGAGGTTTTTTGTGTGCCTCTCCTTGCTAGATTTATCAAAAAAAAATCAGAGGAGGGTCGCCTAAGAGTTGGGCGCCCCAACTACTTGCTAAATTTTATCTTGCCTTGTCTAATTTTTGACTTAGATAAGGACTCTTCTTTTTTTATAAATTTAGGATGAATTTTGATCTGATTTTTTCATGGAATACAAAGCTTTGGGGTGTGCAAAAATTAGAGGAAGAGGGTCCTTGGGCATGGGGGTTCCATAGGCACCAAACTAAGTGTCTAGGTGAGAGAAAAGAGAAGAAGAAGAGGATCTTCTTCTAGGGCTATTTTATTCCTCATCTCTCCTCTTTCTTTTGAGTTTTCTTTTTAAGAGAGTCTTAGATTAAAAAACTCTCATCTTCCTTCTCATATTTTGGAGAGTCCAAGTTTCAAATAAGGAAGCATTGGATCAACCGTCGAAGAGAGATCAGTATTGTACTAGCATGCTGTGCTGATTTTTTACATCAGGATCTCTGATCGTGTTCGTAGGCTCATGTGGATGACTTCTAGAGGTCGGATACATGTGTGGCTCATGACTTTATCCTCAAGCCTGGATCAGTAAGTTAGAATGTCTAACTTGCTCAGGTAATAGATCTGATCTATTAACTTCATACCTACATTGATGTAGTGTAGATCTAGGTTGATTTGATCAATCTTTTCTTTCTTGTTTGATTTTAATTTTTGATTTAATATCATGCATTGATCATGTAATAGATCTGAGATCTAGGTATTTATATATTTATTTAAATAAATATTTAATTTATTTAAGTCTTTTGCTGCATGATCTTGAAAAAGTTTCAAGATTTATTCATAAAATCCTAGATCTGATTTCTTTAATTGGTATCAGACCATAGATTTTTATTATATGATTTTTATTCATATTTAGATTATTTCTTAGATTAGATCTAATTTATAATCTAATTATTAAATCTAAAATTAAAAAAAAAATTTAGATCCTACGAACTGCCATAAGGTTGTCCTGCTGTAAGGTTTATCCCTTATAGTGAAAAGATTATCCTGGTTTGTGATGATCTGACTCTAATCATAAATTTATTAGATTTGATCTAATTTTATTTATAATTTAATAAATTTAAAATAGTTTTAGATCTAAAAATAAAATATTGTAGATTGTATGGACTGCCATAAGATTGTCCTACTGTAAGGTTTACCCCTTACAGTGAATAGGTTATCCTAGTACGTGCTGATCTAAAATATTGATCATAAAATTTTAGATTAGAACTAAAAAATTTTATGATTAGATTAAAAATATTTTAATCTAATTTTAATCATCATAAATATGTTAGATTTGATCTAGGAAGATTTATGATTGATTATTATTGAAATTATTTCAATTACATGAACCTGTTTAGATTAGATCTAAAGTAGTTTTATGTTTATTTTATTTGCATATTGATTATGAATCAAACATGCAACTTGATTGATAGAATCATGTTATAAAAATATTTTACAAATATAAAAATTATTTTTGAAAAGTCGAACCCCAACCCTCAGCCCAAAACTTAATTGAGAATTAAGAAGCTGATTGATTAGGATCTAGGATTGTGAATTGAAGATCCTAAGACAATTCATAACACATTGGGTTAAATGGGTTAGTGGAGATTAGGTCCATTAATTGGGTTAGTCCTAGGGTTAGATTAAAGAATGAACTTAATTAGAGAATTGACTAAATCTAATCAATTATTATCTTAGATTAGATCAAGGATTATCTAGATCAATTACAATAGTTATAGTTGGTTAAGTCCATATCTTTAATAAGACCTAAGATGGACTTGATTCTTGGCTACGCGATCTAGCACGAACTGTTAGGTTGATCTAATTGAAACTAATTAAACTAGTTGGCGTTTAAGGTAAACCAAACTGATGGTTTTTAATTAGCAGCTCACTTACCTGACCATTTCTGATGGTGTCTAGGGCAAGCTTTGGCAGACCCTCCCACCGATCAAACTTATCTGGCCCTTTGGTGAGATTATATTTTGATTGAATCACTTGACTATTCGAGCTGATCCATATCAGCTAGGTAAATCAATGTGACTAATTTAGGAGCTCCTAGACTAGCTTGTTAGTGATATCCCTTAAGCTGACTTGGTGAAGCCAGTGGGATGATCATGACAAACTGATTAATTTGACCTACTCACTTCTATAAATAAATTTTTTAAAATTATTAGGTTCCTAAAATAAAATAGTTATATGATAACTAGATCATTACCTTCCATTAAAGTAGATGATAATGGATCCATCAGTTGGATAATCATTGGAGGCCCAAAGGCTTGGTGCTTATCGGTTGATGAAATTATCATTCATTATATGATCTCTTTGATACATCTTTCTAAATGGTGGTCAGATGGGTCAACCAAAGTTGGGCCTAATCATTCATTGGTTAGATAGGCTAAGTATGGTCATGTTAATAGTTGGACCTAACTGGACCCTTTTCTGAGAAGGCCAAAGCCAACTGATCAGGGGCTGGGGCAAAATTTAATTATTAGAAATTATTTAGAGAAATAATTGGTTATGAACCCATCCTTAAATGTACATGGGTTGGCCAACCAAAATTGGGCTCGCGTGTAGTCTATGTGGATTCTAGTACCCACTAAGAAATTAGGATAATTTCTCAAATTGGAGGTAGAGGCTACCAATTTGAATAAAATAGTGGAAGAAATCTTTTGATTAAAGTCTAAATCTTTAGATTTAATGAATCAATTACTAATTAGATTTTGGTTTTCCTTTGCACAGACATGACCACTTTTCTATTGCTCTGATCATTGTTGAATAATGATAAGTTGGTGGGATCCAACTTTGATAGCTGGTACCAAAAGTTGAAGATTGTCCTAGAGCATGAACGGATCCTATATGTGCTGACGGATCCTACACTTGAGGATTAGGCCCAACTTTGGACACTTATTATAAGTGGCTCAGTGATCGAACCATGGTGCACTGTATTATGCTGGCTGCGATGAGCAATGAGTTCAGTTGCAGGTTTGAGACAGCTCAGCCAAATGAAATGCTCCAAGTGTTAGAGGATTCTTTTGGCACACCTGATAATGTTGAGAAGCACAAGACTAGTTGCACCATCTTCAACACTAAAATACGGGATGGAGCCTCTGTCACTGATCATGTACTATACATGATCAAGCTGATAGAGCGCTTGAGAAAACTTGGATTTTTCTTGCATGAACAACTTAGAAAAGATGCAATACTGAACTCACTGTCAAAGTCCTATCTCCCTTTTCTTACTCATTACAGAATGACAAAGCCTGAAGTAAACCACCATGGCTTACTGGGGTTACTTCAGAACTTTGAAAAGGATCACCAACTCCATAAAGAGTCAGTGAACTTAGTGGAAGGTTCATCTTCTAGTTCTCGATCCTTTAGAAAAGGGAAGAAGAACAAGAAGAAGAAAACAAAGAAGGTGCAAGTTCAGGCTGGGACATCAGTGCAAGGCTAGACCAGGAAAATCAAGCCTGATAAGAGTCTAGCTAAATGCATTTTTTGCAAGAAGCGAGAGCACTGGAAGAGGAACTATCCTCAGTACATTGCCTCCCTAGATCTGAACAGGCAGAGAAAGAAGCAAGCTATTGCTGGGCAAGGTATTTATATGATAACTCCTTGTAATTTTTTTATTTGTAATATTACTGACTGGGTATTGGATACTGGTAGCTCTTACCATATTTGCAATTCATTGCAGGAGTTGCAAGTCAGTAGAAGATTCGAGCAAGATAAGAGATTCCTAAATGTCGGAGATGGAAGACCTGTTCCAATTCTAGCTTTAGAAATTTTGAAACTTGTATTTGAATCTCATACCATTTTTCTTAATGATAGTCATTTCTGTCCTAGTTTCTTTTTAAATATCATTTCTATAGGCCTTTTGGCCATGAACAATTATGAAATTTCAATAAAAAAATGAGTTTGTAATATCATTATGAATGGTGTTATTGCTTTCTATGGATAATTGAATAATGGTGTATATATGTTATCATAATCTGTTAATATAGTCTATTCTACTGACAAGCATCTTAGATTAGATAGTATATCAGATATCTACTTATGACACTATAGGCTAGGTCATATAAATAAGAGTAGGATAAGCATGTTGACTCAAGAGGAAATCCTCGAAGTCAGTGATTGTGAATCACTTCCAACCTGTGAGTCCTGTCTTCTTGATAAAATGACCAAGTCATCTTTTACTGAAAAAGATGAGAGAGCCAATGAGCTCTTAGGTCTAGTACATACTGATGTATGTAGACCAATGAGCATAAGTGCTAGAGGTGGATATATCTACTTCATCACTTTCATAGATGATCTATCCAAATATGGATATGTCTATCTGATGAAATATAAGTCAGATTCTTTTGAAATATTCAAACGATTCTAAAGTGAAGTAGAAAAACAAACTGAAAAGAGTATTAAAACTCTTCGATCTAATCGAGGAGGAGAATACCTTTCTGGTGAGTTTCTCATATATTTAGGAGAGAATGAGATTCTCTCCTAATGGACTCCTCCTAAAATACCACAGTATAATGGTGTGTCTGAAAGAAGAAATCGGACTCTGTTTGACATGGTCCGATCCATGATAGGATTTACCAGCTTGTCGATATCCTTCTAAAAATTTGCACTCGAATCAGCTTGTTATCTATTAAATAGGATCTCAAGTAAGTCTATAGTTAAAACCCCATATGAGATATGGACAGGGCGTAAGCCAGCACATTCACACCTTAGGGTTTGGGGATGCCCGACACCTTAGGGTTTGGGGATGCCCGACTTATATCAAATGGTTAATTATAGATAAACTTAAACCTAGGTTTGATAAGTGTACATTCATAGGGTACCCAAAAGAGATCAAAGGATACTATTTCTACCATGCTGATGAATAAAAGGTGTTCGTCAGCCTTAGGGCAATCTTTTTGGAAAATGAGTTTCTTGGTGAAGGAACTGTTGCCTCTAAGGTTGAAGTTGATGAAGTTCAATAGATAGAAAGTTTAACATAGAATATTGAACTTAAGTTGGATTTGATCAAATCAGATCCAAAGCCTAGTGAACCCGCACCATTAAGATGATCCGATAGAGTATCACGCCATCTACATAGATATTATGGATTCTTGGCCCAGGATGGTGATTTCATCGAATTCGATGAGAATGATGAGGATCTGATCACTTACATGGATGCGATGCAGAGATCCGACTCTGAGAAATGGCTAGAAGCCATGAGATCCGAAATGGATTCCATGAAGATCAATGATGTATGGACATTAGTTGACCCACCTGAAGGGGTTAAATCCATTGGGTGTAAATAGGTATTCAAAAGAAAAAGAGGCACAGACGAAAAGGTGGAGACCTATAAAGCCCATCTGGTTGCTAAGGGGGTCGTCAACATTATGGTATTGACTATGATGAGACATTCTCCCTAGTGGCAATGCTCAAATTCATTTGGATAATGTTTGCAATAGCTGCCTATCTGGACTATGAGATCTGACAGATGGATATGAAGATGGCTTTCCTAAATGGAGAGCTAATCGAAGAGATGTATATAATACAATCTACAGGATTCACTTCCATAGATGAGTCCAAGGTGTGTAGGCTTCAGAGATCCATTTATGAATTAAAATAAGCATCTCGGTGTTGGAATATACATTTTGATAAAGTGATCAAAACATATAGAACGGAGAAGAACCATGCATTTACAAATGGGCAAATAATTCGGCAGTGGTATTCCTTATTTTATACATGGATAACATTCTCTTAATTGAAAATGACATCTTCGTACTATAAGAAATAAAAGTCTGATTGTCATCACAATTCTCCATGAAGGATTTGGGTGAAGCATTCTACTTCCTAGGAGTGAAGATCTATAGGGATAGATCTAAAAGGATGCTTGGTATATTTCAGTCCACGTACATAGAAGCTGTGCTGAAGAGGTTCAACATGAAGAATTCCAAAAAGCGCTATCTTCTGATAGGCCAAAAAATTTTTCTCTCTAAGAAGGATTGTCCAACAACTCCTGAAGAGAGAGAGCATATGAGTAGAATTCCATATGCTTTAGCAGTGGGGTCTATTATGTATGCAATGACATGTATGAGACTAGACGTGGCATACTCACTAGGAGTAGTGAGTAGATACTAATCTGACCCTAAAGAAAATCACTGAAAGATGGTTAAAACCATTCTTAAGTATTTAAAAAATACTAAGGACCAATGGTTGGTTTATGGTGAGTTAGATATGAAATGTGGGATTTACAGACTCCAACTTTCAATCTGACCATGATGACAGTAATCGATTTTTTAGGATAGATGTGTCTTGAGTCTATGGTATGGAGACACTGGAGCGAGAGTGCAGGTAGTCGTTAGAGAATGAGGGCACTGAGTGTGACCACCTCGAGTAGCCATAAGAAAGTCTACCTTCTTATCGATGATTGACTCAATGCTGTAGTGGTGTATCTGGTTCTTTGATCTAAGGTGCATCGGTAGTTCATCTTGAGGGTGTTATAGTTTGACTATACCATAACTCGATCTCCTAGTCATTCGAAACTCTTAGGTGTATGTTGGCTATAGCATGTTCATTATAGAAATTGGATTACACTAATAGGGGATCTATCTATCTTGGTAAATGAGGAGTAGCCCTATGATAATCATGAGATTGAGTCCATAAGCCCGTGGCCATGGTAGAGTGAAGATGATAGAAAGAGTTTCTATTAGGATTTCACATTGGACTCAAATTGAATGATTAATTCATATGATGGACATTGGGTTTGACGAGTTTACCTTAACCTTAATCCTATCGGAGCTCAAGATAGAAGAATCTAATCACACAGGTAACTATACTGAGAGGTTCACTTCCAGTTCAGATGGGTTGCCACCATATACTACTAGGTGTCACTAGTGAATTTTGGAAGCAATTAGAATGATTTTGATCATCAATCATTCTAATTGTATGAATCAGAAAGTTCTGATCCATCGAAAGATGTTTCGATGATGTCGATGATGAAGATCGTGAAATATCTCATTACCATACAGAATTAAACCTAACTAGATCATACAAATAAAGGTTTGGGTCTGGATGTCATAGATAAGTATCATAAATTTATCAATAAAAATATTAATTTATCAATTAATTCATATTAATTTTTAAGAATTAATGATTAATTTATATATAATTTTTAAGAAATTCATATTTTTATTAATTAAAAAATTAATTATAAAATAATAAAAATAAAAAATAAAATTTTATAATCAATAGAAAGAGCTTATTTTTTTGATTATAACGAAATAAGTTTGAAGTAAAACAGAGCTAAAACAAAGAAGATATGAATTTCTAAAGAAATAAAATAAATAAAATTTAAATAAAAAAAGAAAATGGCTCAGTCGGTTCCGCAAGCCAAGCCATCAAGCCAAGTCAAGCCATCAAAGCTGACTTAGTCATTGAAGCCATCAATCGATCCACGATCCAGGCGTGGACCGCCAGCTCAGCAGAAACCGATGAATCACAGTGCGACATGTGGCAGACCTAAACCCTTAAAGGGTCCACAGAAATTTATCGCGGCTCATAGGGCAATCTAGTCTTTTCACTCGGTAACAGAGATGCTGATTGGCTATGGTGTGTGGTGCAGCCGATCCACGTGGTCCATGGGAATAGTAATTGTATAATCGGACGATTGCGATTGATTCCGGTTAAGATCGGACGGTGGTGGTGATTTTCGGGTTTGATTCAAATTCTATCAGCGATCTAGCATGATCCGATGGCCAAAAAATCAAGTGATGAAGATCCAATGGTCCAAAATGCTCCCAATGGTGATTAGGACACCCAACTCATGATTTGCGGCCAGATTTCCTCCATCAACGTGCGATCGGATGGCTAGAATTTAATCCAACCTGATCTAGGCCGATATGCATCTAATTTTGATGATCTTTGGACCGTTGGATTCCTATTAAATGGCTAGATTTTACCAAACTTATCAGATTCATATCAGAGCTATTTTAATCTAAATTTTACTTAAATTTCTTTATATTTTGATGATTATAAAGGCTATTAGTCCCATATTGTCTCCAAAAAAAAATATCCAACTCTCCTAGCTCTATAAAAAGGACCCCAGGCCTCCAAAAATCAACATCTCTCCAGTCAAGGTGAAACTTTGGTACGGATGAAGTCAGACTATGGGTTAATGGCTGCTTCAAAGTAATTGGTGCCGAGAAGAAGAGTGGGGCTTTTACACCATGTTTCCACCAATGCCGATCCAAGATCAGAAATCAACCTATTTTATTTTTTTTTTATTTTATGTATTTAAATTATAAACTTTTTAATGCACTATTTATTTTTATGCTCTTTAATTTCATATTTTTTTTTTGCAATTTAAGTTTTGCACTTTAAATTATTTCTTTTTTATTTTATTGCAAATAGATGCTAAGATCTAACTAGTAGATCTTAGTATCAAGTTTAAATTTCTGCACCTTTTAATTTTTACTTTTTATCTTCTGACTTCACTTTTGATCCTAAAACTCCTCTTTTTTTTTTTTTATAAAATTAAAGATTTCAAATCTAAAAACACTACCTTCCTTATGGATTCGACCCGACTCACTGCTATCTATGAATTTTTAATTATTTTAAAAAGTCAGATTAAACTGATAAACACGGTGTCTTAACAACAACATCGCATTTCTATCAGTCATCAATTGAGCTAAGCTAGTTTGATTGATTTGGATTAGATCCAATCAGGTTCAAGGTAATTATGCTAGCACATGATTGAGCCTAACTTTCTTCTTTTGAAATCTTTCTGATTCATCGTAATCGAGTCAAATTTGATTTGACTCATTCTTATATTTAGAATGGATTTATTTTTATCTGACTGGAATAAATCCAAGTCATATTAATTATAGAAATTAAATCCATTCATAGTCAAATTGGACTAGGGTCAAAGGTTGACCTGTTTGAGAGAATTGATGGTCACCTGATCAGATGCTTCTATAAAATGTTTTAAAAATTATTTTGATCTAATTTTTATATATGTGATAGAGGATGAGCTATGAATTGGGTGTACCAAATTTTATGATTTTTGGAGGTATCTAGACTGAGTTATGATAGAGTTTGATTTGAATCAAACTGTTAAGGGAAGAGTCCTAGGCATAGTGGACTCTTCTTTATCTATTCATGCTGACATTTTTTTGAATCATTTTTGGCAAAAAATATAGTTGAGATATGATGGTTTTTCATGGAGAATAAGTTCTAGAGTTCTAATGATAAAATAAATAAGTTATTTTGGTCAAAATGGACTCTAAGTAGGTGTTGGACATAAAAGCCTTTCTCATGTCAAAGTGCATTCAATGCAAGAAATAATTTTCCATGCCTAAAGTCTGCCATCCCTGATATCCCATGCCCCCTTTATTCTCTCTATTCTTCTCTTCTACAAGCCAAAAAAGTTAGGCATAAATCTAAGAAGAAAGTCTAAGGTTTTTGAAATAATATTCAGGATCTATGCGATGGTGTTTGTGTGACGGAGGAGCTGCCTTCAAAAATAGTTTTGAAGATTCTTCGGATTAGATCCAAATCTGATTTTTAGAGAAAAGGTTCATGAGAGAAAGATGTTCAGATCCTGTCCGAGTAGATACCGATAGAGGTCAAGCGTGTGCGTGGCTCTTTCTAGAACCTCAGGAATCAATAGGATCACTGCAGGGTAATTAGATTATCCAATTAGATATTTTAAATTAAATTAAATATAATTTAATTTTAATTTTTAATTTTTAATATTAGATCATCATGATTAGATCTAAAAACTCTTAAATCTGATTAAATTATTTAAAAATTTTTAAAAAAATTCTCCTCAGATCTGCACGATCCTGTGGCGAAAAATAGTATTTTTTCTTCAACTGGTATCAGAGCTGCGTTAGCAGTTCTATAGATCTACCTTAGATCTAATTTTATTTTTATGTATGATCTAATATTAAAAGATTTCATATCACATTAGATATGATTAGATCTAAAATTAAGAAATTAAAAATTAAATAATTTAGATCTAATATGTATGAGATGCATGACTAGACTAGGTATAGAATAGTTCTATGTGTAGTCTAGTATGATCATGTATTTAATTTAATTAAATATAATTTTAGATCTATTTAATTTTTATTTTTTTGATGTTATAATTATTGTAATTAGATCTAAAAATAGAAAATAAAGTTTTTAATTTTTGATTTATTCATATGAGATATGAAAGATGCATGCTTAGACTAGTCATAGAATAGTTCTATAAGATGTCTAGAACAGTTTTAATTTTGATATGATCAAATTTAAAATTTTATTTTTTAGATTTAATATATGATATTTTAGATCTGAAAGTATGCATATTAATGATACATGAGATGTATGCAAGACATGTATTAGTTAGATCTTTTTATATGTGATATATGATCTAACTAGTTTTATAGTAAAAAATTATATTTCTGATTAAGGAGTTCTCCATGGTCGTTCGATCATAAGAACAAAGTAGGATTTAAAGATCCTCTCCTTCTATTCGATTGGGTGTTCTTATGATGTGTAGGGATGCTGTGCATTCATCCTTAATAAAAAATTAGAACTTATTTTTTTGCAAAATCTTAGATCTTGAAATTCTAAGATTTCTATTACATATTTTATTCATAAATCTAAAACTTAATTAAAAATTAAGATTATAAAATTAATTAAATCTAAAATTATGAATTTTTAGATCTAAGACATATTAATAAATTTGGGTTCGGGCTTGGATAGCTTAATTAGGTCTAGCGGTTGATCAAATTGAATCAAGAGTTAGTTAGGTGAAATCAAAGAAAGCTTAGATTTGACCAGCCTAATAGGATTAAGTCTGAATCAAGATTGAATTACATTGAGATGTGACTCGATCAAATCAAGACCTAATTTGGCTCCACAGTTCGAGCTTAGATTGTAGGCTAATCTAATTGATTCTGATTCGATAATTTGATGTCTAAGATGAGCTCAGTAGATACGATCGATTGATTTTTAATTGAAAGCTATTCGATCTGAATGCATTCTTGTCGAGTTAATAGCATATCCCTTCCATCGGTCTCACTTACTTGACCATTTGTGTCGATCCATTTTTGATTTGAGGTGGCTAACAATTTGAGCCAACCTATGCTACTAGGTTAGTCATAATTATTATGACTAAGTCAAGTCAAGTTTAAAGAGATCTAAATTAAATCTTCCTAAGAAAATATTAAGTCTAAGCTCTTCCACCATTATAGATGTGTGGGCCCTTCTCGAGATTGATTGTTCTTGGCTGGATACAGTGATTCAATTATACTGGAAAGATGCAACCATGTCTATTAGGCATTGGATGCTACGAGTTGGAGGATAGATTGGGCTCAATATTTTAGATATGATGAGGGATCCAATCAAGAATCCAATCTATGCAAATGGTGGATCTGACTTAACTAAGGAGTAGATCAATATTTCGAACATGGTGGGATTTATGAGTTAGACATCAAGTTTGGGTGCACCATGATTAGAGAATCATTGGATAAGAGTTGTCCACTTATTAGTTGATCCATCACCAATAACTATTAGATGAGATGGTGAGTCAGTTGGTGGGACCGCACCATCCACTAGAAATCTATAATCATGAAGATTTTTACATCTCTACCATGGGAGTGTAGGGATCCAAGTAAATAGTGAAAGTCTAATTTATTTAAAAATAAAATTTTTAAATAAATTATTTAAGTCTAATTATAAAATCTAACTAAAAACTTTGACTCTCTATAGAAAAATATTTGCATCCAACCCACTAGCTCGTATCTTAGACACCCATAGACTGATCAGACCCAACTACAAGGATTGGCTCTGAAACTTTAAAATTATTTTGAGTTTTAAGAAGTTAACTCATGTATTGAAATAGGATACTCCCACCATACCAGCCCATCCATCCACTGATTAGAGAGCATCTCTCAAGAAATGGATGGATGAAGATAATAAAGTCAGGTATTACATGTTTGGCTCGATGTCTGATGAGCTCCAGCATCAATAAGAAGATATTAAGACTAGCCGCCAAATGTTGGCTCATCTGTAAGAGTTGTTTGGTGAATAGAGTCATGCAGCTAAATATCAAGTTACTAAAAGACTTTTTAAGGCTTAAATGCGTGATAGGCAATCAGTCCAAGATCATTATCTTATGATGATCAAGGACTTGGAAGAGCTTGAAAAGCTCAATGTCAAGTTAGATCAGGATCTGTAGACTGACATAATTCTATAGTTCTTGACTAATGTGTATGGATAGTTCATCATGAACTACCATATGCATAAACTTCAGAATATCTTGGCTGAGCTCATGAATATGCTAGTTACTACTGAGCTTTCTATGAAAAGTTCTAAAAGCTCAGTACTCGCTGTGGAGCAGACTTCTTCCAAGAGAAAATTTTTTGGAAAGAAGAAAAAGTCCATAAAGAAGTAGAAGGTGAATGGTGAGAAGAAAAAGAAGGCAAAGCCAAAGAAGAAGATCGCTGATAAAGAAAAATATTTTCATTGCAATACTGACAGCCATTGGAAGTGGAACTGCTCTCTTTACTTGGTTAGCCTGAAGAATAAGAAGAAGGTAGGTTCTTCTAGAGGTATGCTCATTATAGAATCTAATCTTATGATTTATTTTGTATCCAGTTGCATGCTTGACTCTGGTTCTAGTGCTCACTTGTGCACTTCTATGCAGGATCTTGAGGATAGCAGGAGGCTGAGGGATGGTGAAATGATCTCACGTATTGAAAATAGTGTAAGAGTTGCTGCGTGGCTGTGGGAACCTACCCTCTGTGATTATCTTTAGGATTAGACTTAATACTTAGGGACTATTTTTATGTATCTACAGCAAGTAGGAATTTAATTTCTGTTTTATGTTTAGCACTAAAAGGCTATGTAATTAGTTTTCTTAAGGACCATTGTAATATTCTTTATGAAAGAAACAAAATTGTAAGTGATTTTCTTATAAATGGTCTCTATCTATTATATATTGATGTTTTTATTTTTAATATCGAGTAAAATATGAATGCCATAGGATTAATGCGACCTAGGGATAGTCTTAACGATAGGTATCTTTAGCACCTTAGGCTAGGTCATATAGCTGAAGATAGAGTTAACAAATTGGAGAAATTCAAACTATTGAGTTCGTTGACTTTTGACTCATATTCGATTTATGAATCATGCCTTCATGGTAAAATAACCAAGTTTTCCTTTGTGGGACATAGGGAAAGGGCTTGCCCTAGTACATACTGATGTATGCAGCCCATTTGATGTGTTAGCCAGGGGCTATTACATCTACTTCATCATCTTTATCGATGATTTATCTCGATATGGGTATGTATATTTGATGCGACATAAGTCTGAAGCTTTTGAAAAGTTCAAGAAATTCAGACTTGAAGTAGAAAAATAAATAGAAAAATCTATTAAGATTCTTCGATCAGATCGAGGAGGTGAATACCTTAGTCAAAAATTCCTAGACTATCTTAAGGACAATGGCATAGTCTCACAATGGACTTCACCTAGAATGCCTCAACTCAACGAAATTTTAGAATGAAGAAACCAAATTCTATTAGATATAGTTCGATCCATGATGAGCTTCACAGACCTTCCTAAATTTCTTTGGGGACATAGTCTATTGACCGCTATATATCTATTGAATAGGATTTCATCTAAAACCATTCCTACCACACCGTATAAGATATGGCATGGTAAGAAATCAAGTTTGAGTCATCTCATAATTTAGGATTGTCCAACCATGTCTAGAGACAACAGGATCATTGCAGAACCTCAGAAATCAATAGGATCATTGCAGGATAATTAGATTACCCAATCAGGTACTTTAAATTAAATTTAATTTAATTTTAATTTTTAATTTTTAATATCAGATCACCATGATTAGATCTGAGAACTCTTAGATATGATTGGATCATTTAAAAATTTTTAAAAAAATTCTTCTCAGATCTGATCAGATCTGCACGATCCTACGGTGGAAAATAGTATTTTTCCTTGAAATAGGTGTTTGATAGTTGAGTGATTGGTGTACACAATGGTATACGATCCAACCAAATAGGCTCTAAATTTTTCAAGTGCAAAGACGATGGCCAAGAACTTCTTTTCAACTATTGAATAATTAAGCTGCGCATCGTTGAGGGTTCTACTGGCATAATAGATGACTCACGATAGCTTATTGATTCTCTGCCCTAGAACGGCTCTGATAGAGTGGTCAGACGCATCACACATGAGTTCGAAGGGCTGAGTCTAGTCAGGTGGGTGTACAATTATGGTTGAAGTTAGTTTCTTTTTTAGATGCTCAAAGGATTCGAGACATTCAGTAGTAAACTCAAACCTGACTTCCTTCACTAACAGATTTGTCAGTGGATGGGTTATCTGGCTAAAATTCTTGATGAATCTCCCATAGAAACCAACATGTCCTAAAAATGAACAAACTTTCTTGACTGATTTAGGTGGTGGAAAATTTGCAAATAGATTTATCTTGGCTTTGTCCACTTCAATACCTTTCTTTGAGATCACATGGCCAAGAACTATCCCTTGTTTGACCATAAATTGGCATTTTTTCCAATTAAGCACTAAGTATTTTTCTTTACATCTTTTTAAAACTAGTCTTACATGGTGTAAGCATTTAGAAAAAGTGGAGCCAAAAATAAAAAAAAATCATCCATAAAAATTTTAAGAAACTGCTCGATCATGCCCGAAAAGATGCTAATCATGCACCTTTGAAAAGTAGATGGAGCGTTACACAAACTAAAGGGCATGCATCTATAGGCAAAAGTTCCAAATGGGCATGTGAACGTGGTCTTCTCTTGGTCCTCTGGTGCTATGGAATTTGATTGTAGCCAAAATATCCATTCAGAAAGTAATAGAACTCATGTCCGGCTAACCTCTATAACATCTGATCGATGAATGGCAGGAGAAAATGGTCCTTTCTTATGGCCGCATTCAGTTTTCTATAATCAATACAGACTCTCCATCCAGTTTGAACTCTCGTTGGCATAAGTTCATTTGTTTCATTTTGGACCACTGTGATTCTAGACTTTTTAGGGACCACTTGGATTGGGCTAACCCATGAGCTATTTGAGATTGGATAGATAATTCCATTGTCTAACAGCTTGGAAATTTCTTTCTTTACTACCTCCTTCATAGTTGGGTTTAGCCTTCTTTGGGGGTCTCTAGTTGGCTTGGCATCCTCCCCTAGGTGAATTCGATGCTGAACGATTGAAGAGCTAATCCCCTTAATGTTAGCCATGGTCCAACCAAATGCTTCTTGATTTTCTTTAAGGACAGTCAATAATTCTTCTTCTTGCATGGGGTCTAGGTCTAGTGAAATGATTACTAGCAGGATTTTTGATAGACCAAGGTAGGCATATTTGAGGTGCTTGGGGAGTAATTTTAGTTCTAACTTTGGTGCTTCCTCAATTGATGGTTTGGGCAGTGGTTCAACCATTAACTCAAGTGGTTCCACTGGGGGTTACCATCTTGATTCCATCCTATGCTTGTTGATTGTAGTGACTTCATTGACCTCTTCAAATTCTTGGTCCATCAAAAGTTCAAAGTCAAACTCTTCATCGCTGAGGTCAATGGGTTCATAAGCATTATCTTGAATCCAGATCAGATCATTTGTTTCAGTCAGATGGAAGATGTTTAAATTTATTGACAAGTTGCTAAAAGAAAGTTTCATTAATACATTTCGACAATTGATTTGAGCATTAGCTGTGGCTAGAAATGGTCTACCTAGAATTATCGAGATTTGACACTTCGGATTTGATATAGGTTCAGTCTCTAAAATTACAAAATCCACTGGATAAATGAAGTCACTGATTTTGATTAGCACATCCTCAACTATTCCTCTTGAAACTTTTAAGGATCGATCAGCTAGTTGTAGGATTATCCCCGTTGGCTTGAGTTCCCCTAACCCTAATTGCTCATATATGGAATATAGCAATATGTTAACACTCACCCCTAAATCTAATAGAGCCTTATCGATTAAGGTTTCTCCCATAATGCATGAGATGGTGGGGGACCTTGGGTCTTTGTACTTTACTAATATATGGTTTGACAAGTATGAGCTCACACTATCTGCTAGAAAGGCTCTCTTAGGTACATTGGTGGTTTTTTTCTTGGTACATAGATCCTTAAGAAATTTAGCATAAGCAGGGACTTGTTGGATCATGTCTAGTAAGGAAATGTTCATCTTAACTTGCTTGAAGACCTCCAAGATCTTATCTAATTGGGCTGAGTTTTGGTTAGGCCTAAGTCAGTTAGAAAAGGGTGTTACAACCTTAGTAGTTGGTCCATCAACTCCTGGTAAGGGATCGGCTATCGAATTTGGTGCTGCCTCAGGTTTTGATGCCTTGGATTTTTCAAGTTGGCCCTGGTCAGACAGTGGTTTAGATAGTGGGTCTTCTATCTCTTCTTCTATTTTGGGTGTGTCCATATGGTTATCTATTTATTTTCCATATCTTAATATATGAATGGCATTCAATTGGTTGATCTGGGATCCTTGTTGGGGTAGTTGGTTGTTCTGGTTCCTAGGGTTAGTCTTGGGTTGACTTGGTAATCTATACTTTTCTCTTTCACTAACTATGGTGGCTAACTGACCTAGCTACATTTCTAAATGGGTAATTGCCTAGGTATTTGCATTTAATAATTGGCCCATGGTTTGCATAAAATTATTTAGTATAGATGTGGTTTCTAAAGTTGATTTAAGCAAGACTTCCAACCCCTTTTCTAAAGTGTTCAATCTTTTCTCTTGACCAAATCTTGGTGGGTTAGCTAGTACTTGGTTGGTCCTTAGATAAGGCTGGTTTGGGACATGACTACCTAAATTAGAACCTTGTGACCATGAAAAATTGGGATGGTTTCTCCATCCTGGGTTATACGTTGGTGCATAAGGATCATTTATAGATCTTTGATAGGCTGCATTTACTTGTGCAAGCCCATCTTTGACTGGGTTTCCTAGTGAAGGATATTCTTCCAAGATGTGGTCTGGTACACCGCATCCATTGCACATAGGTGCGGATATTTGGTTTGCTTGGGGGTGTCCTTGAAGTTCTAAGGCTTCAATCTTATGGGTCAAGGTTGTAATTCTAGCCTCCGTAGCTAGGGATGTTTGGATTTGGTGCATCCCCCCTCTTGCTGGTGTGGGTTTTTTGGTTTCTCTAGTCGACTTTCATTGCAGACTCTTTTCTGCAAGATCTTTCAGAAATTGCCAAGCCTCGTCGGGTTCCTTATACATAAATTGGCCCTGGCACATTGATTCCAACATTGTTCTAGAATTTGGGTATAGACCTTTATAGACAATTTGGCACAACCTCCAAATCTCTATACCATGATGTGGACATTGACTTAGGAGGTTTTTAAATCAGTCTAGGCACTTCTAGAAAGACTCTCCTCCTAGTTGGTAGAATTGGTTAATCTCGTTTCTAAACTTGGTTGTCTTATGATGGAGAAAAAATTTTCTTAAGAACATGTTTACAAAACCTTCCCATGTCATGATTGACTGGTTGGGTAGGCTGTGTAACTATTTCTTTGCATTGTCCTTAAGTAAAAAATTGATAGGCCTAAGTTTTATGGCATCTTGTGATATTTGGTGTATTCGCATGGTTTCACAAACCTCCTCAAATTCTCTAATGAAAATATAGGCATCCTCAATTCCAGTGAATTTGGAAAGCATGTTAATTATTTGAGATTTAATTTCAAAATTACCAACCATAATCTCGGAGAGTCTTATACATGATGGTTGGGCAGAGTCCACAGGATAGCATAGGTCCTTAAGAAATTTGGATTCTTGATTGGGTTCACCCATGATGGTCTCAATAATTTCTTTACTTGAAATGGGGTTTGATTCAATTCTCACAAGTCGATCAGATTTTCTTTTCTAAATTATAATATTTATAAAATTTTATTTATTTATTTATTTTATAGAAGAAGAGAGAAAAGGAAGGAGAGATAGATAAGAAAAGAGTTCTAGAGATGGATCCTAAGGAGTCCTAAATCTAGAAATGAAAGAAAAAAGTTAATATTTGGATGTTAATTGCAATCAAATTAGATAAGAAAGGACTCTCTATCCTAGGATTAACCTAGATCTAGATAGCTCCTAATTTTCAAGACTGCCTTTGAGCACTCCAAGTCCAAAACTAACTAACTGACTCGACCAGATAAGTGTAAGATGTGGGAGGTTTCCTGCTTGTTGCTTTCCTTAGACACCAACTGAGTTGGCTAGGTTAGACAACAGAACCAAGTAAAAATCATCTTCTTAAACCACTAGCCTTAGACACCAAGCAATTAATCAATCCAAATTTGATCCAACTCTAGGACTTTCTTATCCTATTGAGCTCAAAATTCCTAGGGCTAACATCTAATTAATTTTAAAATTAAGGCTTGGGTTAATGTAGAATGATGGATGTGGTTTTTAGGCTAAGGAAGGGTGATCAAATTGCCATCTTATCTGATTAATGGGTTAATGCCCTTAAGGTTAATTATGGAGATGAGATGCAAAATGAGAGGATGTCTAATACAAGTAAGAATCTTTTAAAGTTTAATTAATTTCTCTATTTTAGTTAAGTATTTTTTTTTTTAATATTATATTATCTTTAAGCAAGAAAGACTAAGAGGTAAGTTTTAAATTAAGTTAATTACGTATGAAGAGATTTATAGAATTTAACTAAATAAGAAGTAAATTATGTAAAGATTTAAAAAAGCAACTAGATAACCTACAAGTAAAGTAAGGACTCAAATCTACTTTAAGAGCAGTAAATTAAAAGGTAGAAATATATTTTCATATCTAGAGAATGTATTAAAAAGAAAGTAAATAAGAGGAAGGTCTAATTAGGTAGAAAATTAAATCTATATAAAAGATAAAAAATTATTTTACTAGAAAGACAACAAAGCAATCTAAAGTAGAAAGAAAAAAAATAAAGACCTAGAAAGCAGTAAAATATATAATTTTTTGTCCTGCAATAATAAGAAGCAAATATTAGAATTAAGAAGGTAAAATATCACAAAATGAAGTAACAAAAATAATTATTTTTTTTTAAATCAACCATGCCAAGATCCTTGATAATGGTGTAAAAATTTGATGCGCACTTGTCGTGAGAGTGATCAAAGATAAAAGTTAACCGACTACTACTCCGTAGAATAGGATGAATTTGGTCGAATCCTTAGAGATCTAAGGCAGTTGTTTAGAAAATTTTAAAAAAGACTTGATTATTTTTTAAGAATTGGAGAATTAATCTAATTGATAAAATAATATTTAAAAAGAATTTAATGAGTCCAATATAAAAGAGAAACCTCAGGAGATCGAATTTTCTTGTAAAATAGATGTCATATCCATTTTCTACTACGGCATGCTACTTGTGATTTCAGTCGGTATAGCTTATCTTCTTTTTAAGCATGGATCGTATCCTCAGATCATGGTCAGTCCCTTAGAGCATAAGCTATTTAACTAAATCTCGTAAGTAAAAGAAAGGATCTATTATTTTTGATACAATCTATCTCTTGTCTGAGCATGTACCGTATCCTTAAATCACGATGCATCTCTTAGAGCATAGATTATTCAAAATCTAGATCTTTATAAATGAAGCAAAAAAAAAGTATATTTTTAATTTCTAAATAAATCAAAAATTTTATTGATAAAAGAAAAGAGATACATAAAATAGATCAATATCAAACAATCTATTTACAAGATTCATCCTCCCTCCTGAGATGATGGAGCCTAGCCATGCATAGAAGGGATGTTGTCCGCCATTTCCATCTTCTTGCTTCTAACCCATGGGAAGAGAAGAGGAAGAAGAGAGTTTTGTGGAGGAAGAAGAAGAAAGAAAGAAAAGTGGAGACTTAGTGGGAGAGAGAGAAGAGGTGTAAAGACTAGGGCTAAATCGAGATGGATGGAAGGAATGCTTTTGGTTGAAGTCTTAGTGGCCTTTTATAGATGCTAGGAGGTAGGAGGATTTATTAGTTAAGCAATATGGGAGTAAAGATATGATAGGAATGAATGGATGAGATGAAATGTGCATGAGAAATCTTTGATTTGGTGTGGACTTCTAATTGCGTCAAGAAAAATATGGTAAGAAGGAATTAGCATGTAATTTATTTCTTTTTTTGGCATATCCTTCTTTCTTTCCACTCTGTGATTCATGCTAAATCAGTTTGGGATGGAACAATTGGGGTCTTTGGATTAGGCTCCAAGTCGGGTTAGAGCTTCATAGCTATGTGCCTCAATTTTTAGTCCTTTGATTAATTATTTTTGATCCAAACCCTTAAAGCAACTATCTCTCTTCTTGGCCCTTGGATTTTAATGAATTGCTTTCTAGACATTGATCATGACTTAACCCCTTGAGTTGTTTGCCTTTAGCCCGTTAGATATTTGATTTTTGCTTGGTTGAGCCAATTTGAGTTTGGATTAGCTTGAATGAACCCAATCTCTTAATTACCTACAAAAAAGATTAAAAAGCATCAAATTCAACTAATAAACATACAATGCAATAATATTTAGTGCTTTTTATTATAATATATCAAGTACTTATCAAGTAGTTAGCTAAGGCCAATGGGTATAAGTGTCCCTCCGATGTAAGATTAACATGGTGACTTGCAAGCAACTTACTGTACTTTAGTGCTGGACTACATATATTTCTAATATAGATTCAAAAATTTTTTGGGTATAGTCAAGTACTTGTGAATTCGATATATGAGTCAAGATGGGATTGACCACTCTTGATTAGCTTCAGAAAGAGAATGTCTCGTTGTATTTCAATTTAGCAAAACCTAGGCCTAGATAATCCTTGTAAGGAGTTATGAGATTTGCAAAATTTTAAAGCATAATAGAGATGATTTGTATGAGTGTTGACAGCATACTCGAAGTCATCTTGAGCATTATTGATCAAAGAGATGAATTATACGGTAACCATGGGCCAGGGTTATAAGAATGTTGCTTTGCATATATTCAACCTATCCGAACGTCGGAAAGCATTGCTAGATGGTTAGTTCGACTGGTATAGGAATTGGTTCTTATGCTACCAACTTAGGTTCAAACCTATAGAGTCATACACATAAGAGGTTGTAACATAATCAAATGGTTAATCGATGATTGAGAATCATTCTGAGGTCAAATATTTAATGCAATTGATGTTTGACTTAATGCAAGTATTGCAGGAGGATTGATTAGCAATTGGATTGCTAATTGGCTTAATTTGATTGAGCAATCAAGCTGACATCAAGTCTAATTGAATTAGATTTAATTAGAATTGATTTAGACTTAATTAGATTAAGTTTAATTATTTTATTGGATAAGCCAGTTGCAAGAGAAAAATAATTCCGAGTTGGACTAGGATTTGAGTGCAGCTAATTCATAATTAAGTTAGGATTTAAATTAGATTTAAATATGGTTTAAACCTAACTTAATTAGGTTTCTAGTTAGACAAGGATCATTTATAATTAGGCTTGCATTAATCTTATTTTAATTAGGTTAAAAATTGGTTTGATCTAGTCAATACATAAGAATCCTAGTTAGACTAGGATTCCTTGTTTCCTTCCTTGCGCAAATTATCTCCAATGACCACCTAATTTTATTTTCAGATTTTTTCTATGATTTTCATGCCTAAGATTGATTTTTCATGCCTTATATCTGGTTTAATTTGGATCAAATCTGATTTGGTTCATTTTGGAAAGTTGTTTTGGATTGGATTCTATTTGATAGAGTCCATATAAACTAAAACACATACTTTCCTTTTGCTCCTTGCTTTCCCACGTCAAGTATTTTTTGTGTATATGATATCTTGGGTTTTTTCACACCCCTTTCTCTCTCTTTCACATGAATTATTCATGCAAATAAGCTGGGAGGCATCCAAAAATTGGATGCCTCCATAGATGCCTTATTTGACTAGGTTTTGACCTAGTCTTCCATTCAAAATGTCTCTCCTCTTATTTAATAGGTTATGAATGTAAAATATCCCAAGATTTCCATGGTAAAACTAGAAGTAAAAGGAGATTTGGTGTGAGGATTAGGAGCACCAATTATCTTGGAGAAGGCCCTTTCTTTTGGACATCAAATGTTGATGTCTTAAAGAGACAAGGTAAGAGAGAAGATTGTCTTCTCTTATGATTTTGTTAAAAAATCTTTATCCTTTATTTTGATCTATTTTTATATGATAAAAATCTAAGAGAGAGAGAGAGAGGATGAGGGCATGGGGATCTATGCTCCAAGATGTTAGGGCATGAAGATCAATTTTGGACATGATTTGATCATGTCCTAATGAGAGAAGGAAAGGAGAAGATGGTCTTCTCTTAGGATTTCTTTGAGAATCCTTTTTCTCTATATTTTGTATGATTTTTCTATGAAAAAAATTAGGGTGTGTAAGATCTTGAAATATGAGAAAAGCCTAGGAGAGAAGGTCTTTCCTTTGTCCTAGCATAAGGATGTTTTTAGGACATCAGTCGTTGATGTCTTGAAAGAGAAGATTTGTCTTCTCTTAGGATCCTTTTCTAATGCATTTTATTTCTAATTTATGGGTGATCCAAAGGTTGGATTTCTCTTCTAATCTTTCTCTTATTTTTTGTCTCTTGAAATTTCTAAGAGAATTGAAGAATAAATTTAGATTAACCATATGGAGGGATCTGTGAGAAGCTAGAATTTTGAGTGGATCTTCATTCGATGAACCTTCAATTTTGTTGCAGTCTCGTGTGGATCTCCTATAGAGGCCAGATGCATGGGTAGCTCCAAAGACAACAACAAAAATTAATCATGAAGTTTTCGACCCGTGCAAGGTAAGAGATTTGATCTCTCCTCCCACCTAGATGTGATCTAGATTTCAAATCTAGAATCATTCTAGATCTAGGGTATTGATTTGATCAATACCAAACCCTTTTAATTTTAGATTTAGAATACATTATGACATGTTATAGATTCTAGTTGAAGGGTTTAGTAATTTGATTACATGTATTTATAGATTAAATGATTTAATCTACATGTTCCGCTGCATTACTTTTAAAAAAGTTTTTGAAATTCATACATGAAACCCTACGTATTTTCCGTCAGTGGTATCAGAGCATCTAGATTCTTTTACAACATGTTCATATATGCTTGAGGATAAATATAAAATTTAAAATTAATTAAAGATCTTACATACTGCCATTAGATCATTCTGTTGTAAAGTTAATCCCTTACAATGGAAAGATTGTCCTAGTATGTGCTGATTTGAATATGAATCATGAACTATTTAGATTAGATCTAAGAAATTTATGATTCAATTTTTTGATTTTAAATTTAAAATTAAATAGATGTTAAATCTATTATAGATTATTTAGATTAGATCCAAATAATATTAGGTTGCACATATTGCTATAAGGTTGTCCTACTGTAAGATTTACCCCTTACAGTGGAAAGATTATCCTAGTATGTGTTAACCCAAATAACTTAAATCATAAATATGTTAAATGAGATCTAAAATAATTTATGATTTATTTTTAAATTTTAAATCTAATTATAAATGGTTTATGATCTAATCCATATGATGTATTTTATGTTTAGATCTAGATCCTATTATTGCATATGTTGATATGTGATTTTATTTTGAATCTAGAATGTATATGATATATTTATTTTATAAAATTTAAATTAAAAATTTACTTTCTACAAAATTCTAGATTCAAAATCCTAGGATATAATCAAAATATTAAAATAAATCAGGTCTAAAACCATATATTGAATATGATTTAGTGTAAACTATTTATAATTTGAAAATATTTCAAATAATCAAATCAAAAATTAGTTCTGAGGTTTCATAAATCCAAAACTCATAAGCTTGAACTTAATTAAGAATTAAATGATTGTTTAGGATCTAGGCTTATGATTTAAAGATCCTAAGGTAATTTCATAAAACATGGGTTAATGGGTAATGGGTTAGCTTTGATCTGGTCCTTAACTGGGTTAGACCTAGGGTTAGATTAAATATGGACTTAGTTTAGAAATTAATCAAATCTAATTATTAGTTAATTAGGATTAAATCATTTTTTTAAATCAATTCAATAGTTTTAGTTGATCAAAGTCCATACATTTAACAAATAGATACTTATCATGGCTTAGTGGTCGAGCTTGATTCTTTAGGAAAACCAAATCAAAACTGATAAATTGATTGGTATCTAAGATAAGTCTGACATCCTAGACCGGTGGTTTTTAATTGGCAGCCTACTTACCTAACAATTTTTGATGATGCTAAGGCAAGTCTGTTGGAAATTATATCCTAAAGTCAATCGTCAGCTTGTTGACGGTTGAGCTATTTTATAATTATAATTGATTTACTAATTAATAAAATTATTTTGACATCTTTTTTATCATAAGTTTACATCTTCTAATGAACTCTATTATTGTGATAAAGTTCTTAGGACTATTTAGTTTCGATAAAGAGAGAATTTATCAATTAGTCCTTAAATTTGTTCACAATAAAATGATAGCCTATTAGTTAGGACAACAACATCTATCGAGCATAGGTCGCTATATACCGTATAGGTTGGTTGTCCTCTTAACCAAGAAGTATGAAGATACTAGTATAGCATACAGTTGAGATGTATGGGTACATCGTCATTGAACATGACCAACTCTAGAGCATTCTACTATCGAGAATGTCTCTGATAGGATATAGGTATAAGTATCCCTTAGACCTGAGATCACCTTAGTGACTTGCAAGCAACTCACTATGCTTTGGTACCAGACTAACTAAATTTCTAATTCAGCAATGGAAGGCTTCTGGGCACAGTCAAGTACTTACAAAGTTGGAGTGTGATCAAGATAGAATTGATCACTCCAAGAGTTGGAGAAGAATGTATTACTATATTTCAATATAGCAAAATCTTGGCTAGGATAATCCATCAGATTGATTTGATATTTTGAAATACAATGTGGACAACCTAATCAGAGTTGACAGTTGAACTTTGAGGTGTCCTACGAGCATTATGGTTAAGAGGATGAATTATATGAAAACTCTATCCGCATGGGTTCTAAGGATGGTGTTCTACACCTTCGACCTATCCGACCATCGGGTATCATTGCTAGATGGTCACTCCGATTGGTATAAGAATTTATTTTTATACACTGACTTAGGTTTGGATCTATGAGATCACATACATTAGAACTTACGATCTGATCGAATGGTTGATCGACGATTAAGAATCATTCTAGGGTTAAACAATCAATATGATTGTTGTTTAACCTAGTGCAAGTATTGCAGGAGGATCAATTAGCAATTAAATTTTTAATTAGTTTAATTTAATTAAGTCAATAGATTAAGATTAAATCTAATTAAATATGATTTAATTAGATTTGGCTTGGGCTTGATTGGATTAAGTCCAATTGATTTATTGGATAAGCCAAATGCAAGGAAGAACTAATCCTAGTCTAACTAGGACTTGGATTAACCCAATTTTCTAATTTGATTATAAGATAAATCAAAATTAAATCTAATTTAATATAATTTAATTAAGTTCTTAAATAGATTAAGATCTTATTTAATTGAATTGGTTTAATCTTGATTTTAATTGGTTAAAAGATCTTGTTTGACCAAGTCAAAATAGGAGTCCTAATGTGACTAGGACACTCTATCACTTGCACCACTTAATCCTCGCGCCCCATGCCAATTTTGTTTTATTTTTTACATAAAAATTCTCCACTCCCATGGCTACTTATTCCCTCTTTCTCTCCTCCTTTTTTCATAAGGCTATTTGTTGGAAGACCAAGTCAAAAGAGGAGTTAGTTTTGCTTAAGATTCTATGAGATAGAATCCTTATTGACCAAAACACCTTCTCTTGAGTGCCACCCCCTCTTTTAATTAATTCTTTACTTATTCTATTAAAATAACCTTTTTTTTGTGCACCCTCCCTTGCTAGTCCACACTAATAAATATGGAGGAGGCACCCAAGAGTTGGGCACCCCAACAACTTCCCATGTTTGGACATACCTAATCTAGGATTTTCATCTAACTTGGACTCTTCCCTTTCTCTATTTATTAGATGAATTTTATTCTTATTTTTTTGTGAAATATATAGTATTGGGAGAGGTTTGGGGTGTGCAAAAATCAAAGAAAGAAGGTCCTTGGGCCTGAGGGTTCCATAGGCACCAAACTAGGTGTCTAGGTGAGAGAAAAGAGAAGAAGAAGAGGGTCTTCTTCTAGGGCTGTTTTATTTTCAATCTCTCCTTCTTTTTTTGAGTTTTTCTCTAAGAGAGTCTCAGATCAGTAAACTATCTTCTTCTTTTTTATATTTTGGAGAGTCCAAATTTTGAAGAAGAAAGCATCGGATTGACCGTCGAAGAAGCATCAGCACAGTACTAGCATGCTGTGCTGATTTTCTATATCGAACTTCAGATCAGAGATCGTAGGCTCGTGTGGATGACTCCTAGAGGCTGTACATATGTACAACTTGTGACATCATTCTCAAGCTCGAATGAGTAAGTTAGAATGTCTAACTTGTTCAGGTAGTAGATATGATCTATAAACTTCATACCTGCATTTGATGTAATGTAGATCTAGGTTGAATTGATCAACCTTTTACTTTCTTATTTGATTTTAATTTTTAATTTATTATCATGCATTAATCATATAATAGATCTAAGATCTAGGTGTTTACATATTTATTTAAATAAATATTTAATTTATTTAAGTCTTTCACTGCAAGATCTTGAAAAAATTTTCAAGATCTACCTATAAAATCCTAGATCAAGAACCTTCAATTGGTATCAGAGCAAGATTATTATTACATAATTTTTATGCATGTTTAGATTATTTTTTAGATTAGATCTAATTTATAATCTAATTATTAAATCTAAAAAATAATTTAGATCTCACAAACTATCATAAGGTTATCCTGTTGTAAGGTTTACCCCTTATAGTGAATAGATTGTCCTAGTTCATGACCTGACTCTAATCATAAATTTATTAGATTTGATTTAATTTTATTTATAATTTAATAAATTTAAAATTATTTTAGATCTAAAAATAAAATATTTTAGATTGCATGGACTGTCATAAGGTTGTCCTGTTGTAAGGTTTACCCCATATAGTGAATAGGTTGTCCTGGTATGTGCTGATCTAAAATATTGATCATAAAATTTTAGATTAGATCTAAAAAATTTTATGATTTGATTAAAAATATTTTAATTTTATTTTAATTTTTATAAATATATTATATTTATTCTAGAAAGATTTATGATTGATTATTATTGAAACTGTTTCAATTATATGAACCTGTTTAGATTAGATCTTAAGTAGATTCATATTTATGTTACTTGCATATTGATTATGAATTAAACATGCAACTTCGTTGATAGAATCATGTTGTAAAAATATTTTACAAATATGAAAACTATTTTCGAAAAGCCAAACCCCAACCCTCAACCTAAAATTTAATTAAGAATTAAGAAGTTATTTGATTAGGTTCTAGGATTGTAAATTGAAGATCCTATGACATGAATCATAACACATTGGGTTAATGGGTTAGTAGGAATTAGGTCCATTAATTGGGTTAGACCTAGGGTTAGATTAAAGAATGGACTTAATTAGAGAATTGACTAAATCTAATTAATTATTATCTTAAATTAGGTCTAGGATTCTCTGGATCAATTGCAATAGTTGTAGTTGGTCAAGTCCATGTCATTAACAAGACCCAAGATGGACTTGATTCTTGGCTATGTGGTCTAGCATGAACTATTAGGTTGATCTAATTGAAACTAATTAAACTAGTTCGTATCTAAGGTAAACTAGACCAATGATTTTTAATTGGTAGCTCGCTTACCTAGCCATTTCTGATGGTATCCAAGGCAAGCCTGATAAACCCTTTCACTGATCGAACTTACCTGGCCTTTTGGTGAGATTATATTTTGATTAGATCGCTTAACTATTCGAGCTGACCCATGTCAGCTAGATAAATCAGTTTGACTGATTTAGGTGCTCCTAGACCAGCCTATTAATGATATTCCTTAAGCTGACTTGGTGAAATTAGTGGGAGGATCATGACAAGCTAGTTAATCTGACCTACTCGCTTCTATAAATTAAATCTTCTAAAATTATTAGGTTCCTAAAATGAAATAATTGTATGATAACTGGATCATAGCCTTCCATTAAAGTGGATGATAATGAGTCCATCAATTGGATAATCATTGGAGGCCCAAAGGTTTGATGCTTATCGATTGATGAAATTATCATTAATTATATGATCTCTTAGATACATCTTTCTAAATGGTGGTCAGATGGGCCAACCAAAGTTGGGCCTGATAATTAATTGGTTGGATGGGCCAAGTATGGTCATGTTAATGGTTGGACCTAATTAGACCCTTTTCTAAGAAGGCCAAAGCCAACTGATTAGGACCTGGGGCAAAATTTAATTATTAAAACTTGTTTGGAGAAATAATTGATTATGAAACTACCCTTAGATGTACATGGGTGGGCCAACCAAAGTTGCGCTCATGTACAGTCTATGTGAATTCTAGTATCCACTAAGAAATTAGGATAATTTCTCAAATTGGAGGTAGAGGCTATCAATCCGAATAAAATAGTGGGAGAAATCTTTTGATTAAAGTCCAAATCTTTAGGTTTAATGAATCAAAACTAATTAAATTTTAATTTTTCTTTATGTAGACATGGCAACTTCTCTATCGCTCCGATCATTATTGGACAATGATAAGTTTGTGGGATCCAACTTCAGTAGTTGGTACCGAAAGTTGAAGATTATCCTGGAGCATAAATGGATCCTATATGTGCTGACGGATTCTGCACCTGAAGAGCCAACTACCAATGCACGTAGAACAGTCAGAGACACTTATCAGAAGTGGCTAGTGATCGAATCATGGTGCACTATATTATGCTGGCTACGATGAGCGGTGAATTTAGTTGCAGGTTTGAGACAGCTCAACCAAATGAAATGCTCCAAGTGTTGGAGGATTCTTTTGGCACATCCAATGACGTTGAGAGGCACAAGACTAGTTGCACCATCTTCAATGCTAGAATGCAGGATGGAGCCTCTATCACTAATCATGTACTGTATATGATCGAGCTGATAGAGTGCTTGAGCAAACTTGGCTTTTCCTTGCATGAATAACTTGGAAAAGATACAATACCGAACTTGCTGCCAAAGTCCTATCTCCCTTACTCATTATAGAATGACAAAGCCTGAAGTAAACTACCATGGCTTATTGGGGTTACTTTAGAACTTTGAGAAGGATCACCAGCTCCATAAAGAGTTGGTGAACTTAGTGGGAGGTTCATCTTCTGGTTCTTGACCCTTTAGGAAAGGAAAGAAGAACAAGAAAAAGAAAATAAAGAAGGTGCAAGTTCAGGTTGGGACATCAATGCAGGGCCAGACCAGAAAGATCAAGCCTGATAAGAGTCAAGCTGAATGCTTCTTTTGCAAGAAATGGGGGCACTAGAAGAGGAACTGTCCTTAGTACATTGCCTTCCTAGATTCGAACAGGCAGAGAAAGAAGCAAGCTATTGCTGGATAAAGTATTTATATGATAACTTCTTACAATTTTTCTATTTGTGATATTATTGATTGGATATTGGATACCGATAGCCCTTATCATATTTGCAATTCATTGCAGGGATTGTAGGTCAGTAGAAGATTCGAGCAAGATGAGAGATTCCTAAACGTTGGAGATGGAAGACCGGTTCTAGTTCTAGCTTTAGAAATTTTAAAACTTGTATTTGAATCTCATACCGTTGTTCTTAATGATTATCATTTTTGTCCTAGTTTCTTTTTAAATATCATTTCTATAGGCTTTTTGGCCATGAACAATTATGAAATTTCAATAAAGAAATAAGTTTGTAATGTTATTGTGAATGATGTTACTACTTTCTATGGACAATTGAATAATAGTGTATATATGTTATCACAATCTATTAATGCAGTCTATTCTACTAGCAAGCATCCTAGATTAGATATTGTATCAGATATCTACTTATGGCACTGTAGGTTAGGTCATATAAATAAGAATAGGATAAATAGGTTGACTCAAGAGAAAATCCTCAAAGTCAATGATTGTAAATCACTTCAATGTGTGAGTCCTATCTTCTTGGTAAAATGACCAAGTCACCTTTTACTGAAAAAGGTGAGAGAGCCAATGAGCTCATAGGTCTAGTACATACTGATATATGTGGACTAACGAGCAAAGTGCCAGAGGTGGATATGTCTACTTCATCACTTTCATAGATGATCTATCCAGATATGGATATGTCTATCTAATGAAACATAAGTCGGATTCTTTTAAAACATTCAAACGATTTCGAAGTGAAGTAGAAAAACAAACTGAAAAGAGTATTAAAACTCTTCGATCTGATCGAAGAGGAGAATACCTTTTTGGTGAGTTTTTATATATCTAGGAGAGAATGGAATTCTCTTCTAATGGACTCCTCCTGGAACACCATAGCATAATGGTGTATCTGAAAGGAGGAATCAGACTTTGTTAGACATGGTTCGATCCATGATGGAATTTGCCAACTTACCGATATCCTTCTGGGGATATGCATTCAAATCAGCTTGTTATCTATTAAATAGGATTCTAAGTAAGTCTGTAGTTAAAACCCCATATGAGATATGGACAGGATGTAAGCCAGCACTTTCATACCTTAGGGTTTGGGGGTGCTCGATTTATGTCAAACGGTTAATTACAGACAAACTTGAACCTAGGTCTGACAAGTATACATTCATAAGGTACCCAAAAGAGATCAAAGGATACTATTTCTATCATGCTAATGAACAAAATGTGTTCGTCAGCCTTAGGGAAACCTTTTTGGAAAAGAAGTTTCTTGGTGAAGGAACTGTTGCCTCTAAGGTTGAACTTGATGAAGTTCAATAGGTAGAAAATCCAACATAAAATGTTGAACCTAAGTCGAATTTGATCAGATCAGATCTGAAGCCTAGTGAACCCGCACCATTAAGGCAATCCGATAGAGTACCATGCCATCTAGATAGATACTATGGATTCTTGGTCTAGGATGGTGATCCCATCGAACTCGATGAGAACAATGAGGATCCTATCACTTATATGGATGCGATGCAGAGATCCGACTCTAAGAAATGGCTAAAAGTCATGAGATCCGAAATGGATTCCATGATAGTTAATGATGTATGGACATTAGTTGACCCATCTGAAGGGGTTAAATCCATTAGGTGTAAATGGATCTTCAAAAAGAAAAGGGACGCAGATGGAAAGATGGAGACCTATAAAGTCTGTCTGGTTGCCAAGGGGTATCGTCAATGTTATGGTATTGACTATGATGAGACGTTCTCCCCTGTGGCAATGCTCAAGTCCATTTGGATCATACTTGCCATTGCTGCCCATCTGGACTATGAGATCTGGCAGATGGATGTGAAGACAACTTTTCTAAATGTAGAGCTGACCGAAGAGGTATATATGATATAACTTGAAGGGTTCACATCCACAGATGAGTCTAAGATGTGTAAGCTTTAGATATCTATTTATGGATTGAAGCAGGCATCTCGAAGTTGGAACATGCATTTTGATAAAGTGATCAAAACGTATGGCTTCATTAAGAATAGAGAAGAATCCTACATTTACAAATGGACAAATGGTCCAACAGTGGTATTTCTTATTTTGTACGTGGATGATATTCTCTTAACCGGGAATGATATTCCTGCACTATAAGAAATAAAAGTCTAATTGTCATCACAGTTCTCCATGAAGGTCTTGGGTGAAGCATCCTACATCCTAGGGATGAAGATCTATAGGGATAGATCTAAAAGGATGCTTAGTATATCCCAGTTCATGTACATAAAAATTGTGCTGAAGAGGTTCAGCATGGAGAATTTCAAAAAGGGCTATCTTCTGATAGGCCAAGAAATTTTTCTCTCTAAGAAGGATTGTCTGACAACTCCTGAAGAGAGAGAGCATATGAGTAGAATCCCATATGCTTCGACAATGGGGTCTATTATGTATGCAATAACATGTACGAGACTAGACGTGGTATACTCACTAGGAGTGGTGAGTAGATACTAATTTGACCTTGGAGAAAATCACTAGAAATTGGTTAAAACCATCCTTAAGTATTTGAGAAATACTAAGGACCAATGGTTGGTTTATGATGAGTTAGATTTGAAGCTTGTAGGATTTGCAGACTCTAGCTTTTAATCTGACCATGATGATAGTAAAAATGTATCAGGATATATCTTTACTCTAAATGATGAAACTATCTGCTGAAAAAGTTTCAAGCAGCATACAGTGGCTGACTCTATTTGTGAAGTAGAGTACATGACAGCATCTGATGCAGCAAAGAAAGCTGTGTAGCTAAAAAAGTTCATCATTGAGCTCGAAGTAGCACCCTCCATTGATGATCTAGTCCTACTCTACTGCGATAACACTGGCACCATAGCTCAAGTAAAGAAACCGAAGGCACACCAACGGACAAAGCACACTCTACACCGCTTTTATTTGGTCTACGAGATCGTGGATCGTGGTGACATCGATCTTCAGAAGATCAACGAAAAGAAGAACCTAGCCGACCCCTTCACTAGAGCCTTGGCAATCAAGGAGTTCAACAATGATAAATCGAAGATGGATATTAGATACTGTGCCGAGTGGCTTTAGGACAAGTGAAAGTTGTTGGAAATTATGTCCCAAAGCCAATCATCAGTTTATTGATGATTGAGCTATTTTATAATTATAATTAATTTATTAATTAATAAAAATATTTTGGCATTCTTTTGATCATAAGTTTACATCTTCTAATGAACTCCATTATTGTGATGAAGTCCTTAGGACTGTTTAGTTTTGATAAAGAGAAGATTTATTGATTAATCCTTAAATTTGTTCATGATCAAATGATAAGCTGTTAATTAAGATAATAGCATCTATCAAGCATAGATTGCTATATGTCATATAGGTTGGTTGTCCTCTTAACCAAGGAGTGTGGAGATACTAGTATGGCATATAGGTGAGATGTATGGGTACATCATCATTGAACGTGACCAACTCCAGAGCATTCTGCTGTCGAGAATGTCTCTGATGGGATATAGGTACAAGTATCCCTTAGACCTGAGATCACTTCAGTGACTTGCAAGCAACTCACTATGCTTTGGTATCGAACTAACTGAATTTTTAATTCAGCAATGAAAGGCTTCTGGGCATAGTCAAGTACTTACGAAGTTGGAGTGTTATCAAGTTGAAATTGATAACTTCAAGAGTTGGAGAAGACTGTATCACTGTATTTCAATATAGCAAAACCTTGGCCAGAATAATCCATCAGATGGATTTGATATTTTGAAATATAATATGGACAACCTAATCAGAGTTGATAGTTGAACTCTAAGATGTTCTACGAGCATTGCGATCAAGGAGATGAATTATATGAAAACTATATCCGCATGGATTCTAAGGATGGTGTTCTACACCTTCGATCTATCCGACTGTCGAGTATCATTGCTAGATGGTCACTTTGATTGGTATAAAAATTTATTTCTGTGCTACTAGCTTAGGTTCAGATCTATGAGGTCACACACATTAGAGCTTACAATCTGATCGGATGGTTGATCCACGATTAAGAAATATTCTAGGGTTAAATAATTAATATGATTGGTGTTTAACCTTGCGCAAGTGTTGCAGGAGGATCGATTAGCAATTAAATTTTTAATTAGCTTAATTTGATTAAGCCAATAGGTTGAGATTAAGTCTAATTAAATATGATTTAATTAAATTTGGTTTGGGCTTGATTGGATCAAGTCCAGTTGGTTTATTGGATAAGCCAAATTCAAGGAAGAACTAGTCCTAGTCTAACTAGGACTTGGATTAACCCAATTTTCTAATTTGATTAGAAAATAAATCAAAATTAAATCTAATTTAATATAATTTAATTAAGTCCTTAAATGGGTTAGGGTCTTATTTAATTAGATTGGTTTAATCCTGATTTTATTTGATTAAAAGATCTTGTTTGACCAAGTCAAAATAGAAGTCCTAGTATGACTAGGACTAGGACTCCCTATCACTTACGCCACTTAATCCTCACACCCCATGCCCTTTTTGTTTTATTTCTTATGTAAAAATTTTTCACTCCCATGGCTTCTCATTCCCTCTTTCTCTTCTTCTTTTTTCATAAGTCAATTTGTTGGAAGACCAAGTCGAAAGAGGAGTTAGTTTTGCTTAGGATTCTACGAGATAGAATCCTTCTTGACCAAAAAACCTTCCCTTGAGTGCCGCTCCCTCTTTTAATTAATTCTTCTCTTATTCCATGAAAATAATCTCATTTTTGTGCACCCTCTCTTACTGGTCCACGCCAATAATTATAGATAAGGTGCCCAAGAGTTGGGCGCCCCAACAACTTCCCATGTTTGGACATTCCTAGTCTAGAATTTTGATCTAACTTGGATTCTTCTTTTTCTCTATTTAATGGATGAATTTTATTCTAATTTTTTATAGAATATAGATCTTTGGGAGAGGTTTGGGGTGTGCAGAAATTAGAGGAAGAGGGTTCTTGGGCATGGGGTTTCTATAGGCACCAAACTTGGTGTCTAGGCGAGAGAAAAGAGAAGAAGAAGAGGGTCTTTTTCAAGGGCCATTTTATTTTGAATCTCTTCTTTTTCTAATTTTTTTCTAAGAGAGTCATAGATTAGTAAACTCTCATCTTTCTTCTCATATTTTGGAGAGTCCAAATTTTAAAGAAGCGAGAATCGGATTAACTGTCAAAGAAGGATCAGCATAGTACTAGCATGTTGTGCTGATTTCCTGCATCAAACTTTAGATCAGAGATCATAGGCTCGTGTGGATGACTCCTTGAGATCGGATGCATGTGTGGCTTGTGACATCATCCTCAAGCCCAGATCAGTAAGTTAGAATGTCTAACTTGCTCAGGTAATAAATATGATCTATAAACTTCATACCTGCATTTGACGTAGTGTAGATCTAGGTTGATTTGATCAATCTTTTACTTTCTTATTTGATTTTAATTTTTAATTTAGTATCTTATCTTGATGATGTAATAGACCTAAGATCTAGATGTTTACATATTTATTTAAATAAATATTTGATTTATTTAAATCTTTCGCTGTAAGATCTTGAAGAAGTTTTCAAGATCTACCTATAAAATCCTAGATCAAGAACCTTCAAAGCCTTGGCAGACCCTTCCACCGATCTCACTTACCTAGCCAATGTGGTTAATCAGATTTTGATTAGATTGCTCATTGATTCATGCTAACTCATGTCATATAGAAAATCAGTGAGACTGCTTTTGTTTAGTGAGACTAATCTAGGTGCCCATGGACTGAAATTGATCCTAGCACTTATCGACGACTTAAGAAGTCTGTAGGAGGACTTGACTTGGTAAAGTCAGTGAAAGCAAATTGATCCATCTCCTTTCTATCCTTAAATCACTAATAATTTAAATCTTTTAAAATTATTTGGTTCTTAAAATGATAAAATTATGGAGATAACTAAGTCATAGCCTTTCATTAAGTTGGATGATAATGGGTCCATTAACTTAATAATCATTAGAGGCCTAAAGGCTTGGTGCTCATTGACTAATAGAATTATTATTCATAATATGATAACTTGAAAGTGTCTCTCTAATGGTGGTTAGGCTGGCCAACCAAAGTTGGACTTAATCATTCATTGGTTAGATGTACTAAGTATTGTCATGTTAATGATTGGACCTAATCGAATCCTTACAGTAGAGGCCAAAGCCTACTGATTAGATTTTTGAAGAAAAATTAAATTACTAAAAATTATTTGGAGAAAAAATTAATTATGAATCTATTCTTAGATGTGCATGGGTTGGCCAACCAAAGTTGGGCTTGTGTGCAGTCTATGTGGATTCTAGTACCTACTAAAAAATTAAAGTAATTCTTTGAGTTGGAGGTAGAGGCTACCAATTTGAATAAAATAGTGGGAGAACCTTAGGACTAAAGTTCAAGTCTCTAGGCTTAATATAATTCATATACTTAGGTCTATGTTATCTTTTCTCATAGAATAAGGCTAAACCTAATTGCTCCAATTATTGTTAGACAATGATAACTTATGGGATCCAACTTTGATAATTAGTATCAAAAGTTGAAATTGGTTCAGCAATACAAATTGATTCATATTGGGACTTTCAAGTCCAGTTAAAATAATTAATCCAAAATTGATCCAAATTGGGCATATTGCTTCTACTGTTTAGAAGCTGGATCATAAGAAAACGAATTGTCTTGCTTTTTCTGACCATAACAGGCTAAACAAGAGAAAGAAGTAAGAGTTGCTCATTAAGAATATTATATGATAACACCTTAAAATATCTCTATATATAATTCTACTACCTAGGTATTAGATACTGGTGGTCTTATGTAATTTATTGCAAGAACTATTAGAAAGTGGAATGTTTGAAATAGTGAGAGAAACCTGAACGTTAGGGATGGAAGTCTTGTTCTAATCCTAGTTTTAGAAATTGTCAAGTTTATTTTCAAAAGATGTCATTTTGAGTGATTATCACCATTGTCCATTGTTTATGATAAATTTGATCTCTATTGACCTTTCGATCAAAGATGGTTAACATTTATCAATAAAAAGGATTATTATGATATTATTATGAATAATATTACAATAATACATGGATAATAAAAATGATATTTAACATCTATATAGCATGTTAAGTATAATGTACACATTTAATAAATACTCAAATTAGATTATGTCATAGTTGTCTACATTTGGCATTATAAGCTTAGTCATCTTGACAAGAATAAGAAAAACAGGTTAGCTTAAGAAAAAAATCTCGACATCAATGATTGTGAATTATTGATAACCTGTGAGTCTTATCTTCTTGGAAAGATGACAAAGTCATCTTTTATTGAAAAAGATGGAGTTGATAAAATTTTAAGTATCATACATAGTGATGTATACGGACCTATGAACTTAAGTGCCAAAGAAAAATATTAATATTTCATTACAGATGACCTATCCTGGCATGGGAGCATTTGGCTTGAATCATTTGAAATGTTCAAAAGATACAATAATAAAATAGGAGAATAAACTAGAAATGGTATTGAAACTCTTTGATCAGATCGAAGAGGTGCATACTTATCTAGTGAGTTTATGATATATCTAGGAGAGAATAGGATTCTCTCTTAGTGGATTTCTTTTTGGAACATAGTGTATCTAAAAGAAGAAGTTGAACTTTGTTAGATATGGTTCAATCCACAATAGAATTTAATTTGTCTGCCTATTTCAAGGCTATGCTCTTATGACTACTAGTTTTATTTTGAATATATACCGAGTAAATCTATTATAAATCTCCATATGGATATGGATTGGGTGTAGACCTAGACTCTTTTACCTTCGAATTTAGGGTTGATAGGCCTATGTCATAAGTTTGTATACAGATAAATTTGGATCTTGGTCCAATAGGTGTTTGAGGGTTATTAGCTCTACCATACTGAAGAACATCAGATGTTCATCAACAGTAGGGCATTTCTTTTGAAAAATAGTTTCTTAGAGAAGAAATTGATGCCTGTCAAGTTGAACTTGAAAAAGTTTGACTGTAGAAATGAATCGGCATAATATAGTAAACTTATAAAACTAGATTTGATCAGATCAAACCTAAAGCCCATTCAAGTGGCACCCTAAAGGAGATTCAATAAAGTACCGTGTTAGCCGAGTAGATATTTCAATATCTAGATCCAGGACAGCGATCTTGTTGAGCTCGATAAGAACAACAAGAATTCGATCACTTATAGGGATGTAATGTAGTGGTCTGACTGTGAGAAGTGGCTTGGAGTCACATAATCTAAATTGAAGATCATGAAAATCAATAGTGTATGGATACTAGATGACTGACCTAAAGGGATAAAATCTATTGGGTGTGAATGAATTTTCAAAAGGATTAGAATAATGCAGATGGAAAGGTAAAGACCTGTAAAGCCCGTTTGGCTATTATCTCAGTTTTGGAACATACATTTTGAATGCATGTCTTTATTATGAATAAAGATAAATCCTGTATATGTAAGTGGGCAAAATGTTCTGTAGTGTTATTCCTTGTATTGTCTTTGGATGAAGTTCTCTTAGTCGGGAATGGCATTCCAGCATTTCAAGAAATAAAGATTTGGCTGTCATCTAATTTCTCTGTGTTTAAAATTAGATATGGTATACTCACTAATGATAGTGAGTAGATATTAGTCTGACCTAAATGAGGATCACGAAAAGATTGTATAGATAATCCTCATGTATTTGAGAAATACTAAGGTCCAATGACTCAAATATGAAAATACTGATTTAAAATATGCGGATATTTTAATTTTAAAATAAAATGATAATAAAAAAATATTGGATCATACCCTAATTATAGGAGCAATCTATTGGAAAGATTTCAAGCAGGACATTATAACCTATTCAGTTAGTGATGTAGAGTACATCGTGGCATATGATGCTTCCATGTAAGCTGTATAGTTGTTGAGGTTCATTAGCAGGTTGGGAGTGGCACCCTTTATCGATGGTCTAGTCCTATCAAAGCACTAGAGCCATAGCTTAGGCTAAAGAATCGAAGGACCAGCATATTCTGCATCATCATCACCTTTGATTTTAGATCAGGGTGACGTTGATCTTTCGAAGATCGATGAAAAAAGGAGAACTTGACTGACCTATTCGCTAAGGCCTTAGAACTAAGGAGTTCTACAAAGTCAAGTGGAAGATATGATATTTGGTATCATTCTGATTGGCTTTAGTGCAAGTGAGAGTTATTGGAAAAAGTATCATAAAATCAATTATCTAAGTAGTCGATGATTGAAATTAGTATATAAATTATCTACTAATAATAGTTATTTGGTTGGTTCATCATAGAAGTTCTATCTTCCTTAAATGAACTCCTAAATTATGATGAAGTCCTTAAAATACACAATCAATTGATAAAGAAGGATTTATCGGATGGTTCTTAAATTATTCATGATAAAATAATAAGTTATTAATAAGGATGATAACTTATCGAGTGTAGGTCGCTGTATGCCATATGCATTAGTTATCCTCATAGACAAGTGGTGTGGAGATACTGCTATGGCATTCAGGTGAGATGTAGGAGTACATCTGCCCTGAATATGACCAATGTAGCACTCTACTATCAAGAGTAGCTAGCTAAGGCTAATGGATAAAAGTGTCCCTCAGATCTGAGATCACCATGATGACTTGTAAGCAACTCACTATACTTTGATGCTGGACTGCATGTATTTCTAATACAGGTTCGGAAGGTTTCTAGATATAGTCAAGTACTTATGAAGTCGATGTGTGAGTCAAGATGGGATTGACCACTTTTGATTAGCATTAGGAAGAGAATGTCTCATTGTGTTTCAATTTAGCAAAACCGAGGCCTGGGTAATCCTCATGAGGAGTCATGAGATTTGCAAAATTTTGAGGCATAATAGAGATGACTTGTATGAGTGTTGACAGTGCACTCAAAGTTGTCTTAAACATTATTAGTCAAAGGGATGAATTATACGATAACCATGGGCTAGGGTTCTAAGAATGTTGCTTTGCAAACATTCAACCTATCCAAACATCGAGAATCATTAATAGATGGTACTTCGACTGGTATAAAAATTGGTTCCTATGCTACCGGCTTAAGTTCGAACCTATAGGGTTACACACATAAGAGATTGTAATTTAATCAAATGGTTAATCGACAATTGAGAATCATTCTGAGGTCAAATATTCAATGCGATTGATGTTTGACCTAATGCAAGTATTGTAGGAGGATCGATTAGCAATTGGATTGCTAATTAGCTCAATTTGATTGAGCAATCGGGTTGAAATTAAGTCTAATTGAACTAGATTCAGTTAGAATTAGTTTGCACTTAATTAGATTAAGTTTAATTGGTTTATTGGATAAGCCAATTGCAAGAAAAAAATAATTTCTAGTTGGACTAGGATTTGAGTGCACCTAATTCATAATTGAGTTAGGATTTAAATTAGATTTAAATATAGTTTAAACTTAATTTTATTAGATTTCTAGTTGGACTAGTATCATCCATAATTAGGCTTGCATTAATCTTATTTTAATTAGATTAAAAATTGATTTGACCTAGTCAATACATGAGAATCCTAGTTAGATTAGGATTCCTTGTTTCCTTGCGCAAATTATCTCCAACTCCCATCTAATTTTATTTCTAGATTTTTTCTATGATTTCCATGCCTAATATTGATTTCCCATTCCTCATATCTGGTTTAATTTGAATTAAATCTGATTTGGTTCATTTTGGAAAGTTGTTTTGGATTGGATTCTATTTGATAGAGTCCATACAAACTAAAACACCTACTTTCCTTTTGCTCCTTGCTTTCCCACGTCAAGTTTTTTTTGTGCGCCTGATATCTTGGGTTTTTTCTACACCCATTGATCTCTCTTTCATGTGAATTATTCACATAAATAAGCTGGGAGGCATCGAAGTGTTGGACACCTCCATAGATGCCTTATTTGACTAGGTTTTGACCTAGTCTTCCATTCAAATTGTCTCTCCTCCTATTTAATAGGTTATGAATGTGAAAAATTCCGAGATTTCCATGGTAAAACTAGAAGGCAAAGTGATTTGGCACAGAGATTAGGAGCACCAATTATCTTGGAGAAGGCTCTTTCTTTTGGACATCAAATATTGATGTCTTAAAGAGACAAGGTAAGAGAGAAGATTGTCTTCTTTTATGATTTTGTTCAAAAATCTTTATCCTTTATTTTGATCTATTTTTACATGATAAAAATTTGAGAGAGAGAGAGAGGATGAGGGCATGGAGATCTATGCTCCAAGATGTTGGGGCATGAAGATCAATTTTGGACATGATTTGATCAAGTCCTGATGAGAGAAGGAAAGGAGAAGATGGTCTTCTCTTAGGATTTCTTTGAGAATTTTTCTTCTTTATATTTTGTATAATTTTTCTCTAAGAAAAATCAGAGTATGTAAGATCTAGAAATATGAAAAAAGCCTAGGAGAGAAGGTCTTTCCTTTGTCCTAGCGTAAGGATGTTTTCAGGAGATCAGTCACTGATGTCTTGAAAGAGAATATTTATCTTCTCTTAGGATCCTTTTCTAATGTATTTTATTTCTAATTTATGGGAGATCAAAAGATTTGATTTTTCTCCTATTCCTCTTCTTATTCTTCATCTCTTGGAATGTCCAAGAGATCGGAAGAATAAATTTATATTAACTATTCGGAGGAATCTGCAAGAAGTTAGCACTTTGAGCTTATCTTCATTTGATGAACCTCTAATTTTATTACAATCTTATGTGGATCTCTTGTAGAGGTTGGATGCATGTGCAGCTCCAAAGGCAACAATAAAAATCAATCATGTAGTTCTCGACCCATGCAAGATAAGAGATTTGATCTCTCCTCTCACCTAGATGTGATCTAGGTTTCATATCTAGAATCATTCTAGATCTAGAGTATTGATTTGATTAATACCAAACCCTTTTAATTTCAGATTTAGAATGTATTATGACATGTTATAGATCTTAGTCGTAGGGTTTAATAATTTGATTACATGCATTTATAGATTAAAAGATTTAATCTGCATGTTCTGCTATGTTATTTTCAAAAAAATTTTGAAATTCATGCATAAAATCCTATGTATTTTCCATCAGAAGGACCTGCCTCTTTCTTGTTCTTTAGGTTGGCTAGGTATTAAGGGTAGTTCTGCTTTTAGTGGCTGTCGATATTGCAATGGAAATACTTTTCTTTGTTAGCAACCTTCTTCTTTGGCTCTACCTTCTTCTTCTTCCCACCATCCACCTTTTGCTTCTTCATGAATTTCTTCTTCTTCCCAAAAGACTTTCTCTTGGAAGCATTCCACTCCACAGCAAATACTGAGCCTTTAGAATCTTTCATAGAAAGCTCAGTAGTGACCAACATGTTCATTAATTTGGCTAGGGCACATTGCATCTTATGCATATGGAAGTTCATAATGAACTGACCATATGCATCGATCAAGGACTACAGGATCACATCAATCTACAAGTCCCTGTCTATGATAACACCGAGCTTCTCAAGCTCCTCAAGATCCTTGATCATTGTCAAACAATGATCTTGGATTGACTACCCATCATGCATCTGAGATTTAAAAAGTCTATGGGAGACTTGATACTCAGCTGCACAACTCTATTCACCAAATAACTCTTGTAGGCGAGCCAACATCTATCGGATAGTCATGATGTTCTCATGTTGGCACTGCAAGTCATTTGACATTGAGCCCAACATGTAGTACCTAGCCTTATTATCTTTATCCATCCACTTTTTTAGAGATGCTCTCTGTTCAGCAATTGGACTGGCTGGTATAGTGGGTGGGTGCTAGTCCAATACATGAGATAGCTTTTCGAAATCCAAAATAATTTTATAGTTTCTTAGCCAGTTCTTAAAATTGGGTCTAGTGAATCTATGGGTATCTAAGATCTTGGCTAAAGGGTTGGACGCAGACATTTTTTCTGTAGAGAGTCAAAGTATGTAGTTAGATTTTATAATTAGACTTGACCAAGTTATTTAGAAATTTTATTTTTAAATAAATTGAGCTCCCACTATTTACTTGGATCCCTATACTTCCTTGGTAGAGATATAAAAATCTCCATGATTAAAGACTTCTAGTGGGTGGTGCTATCCAATCAACTAGCTCACCACCTCACATAACAATTATTGGTAATGGGTTGGCCCATGAGTGAACAACTCTTGTCCAACAATTCTCTAATCATGATGCACCACTCTAGGTGCAAGGTTTCATTTCTCTCTAGCCAAAGACTCCCTTTTCTTGAACATGCAACTCAGCATCAAGACCAACTCCCAAATCTTTGTGATGATTGGCTCCACTTGGAAACCTTCCCACTTTTTCCTCTATCAGTAGCTAAGCTAGCCACCGGATCAGCCCAAAATCAATCAGTAGGTGACCCTGAAAGTCCTTTTCTTGAACTTCATGAAAATACCTGTTGAGAATACAACCTGGAACACGCTCTTAAGCTTGATGCTCTTGAACTAGCCGAACGAGACCTATGCTTTCTTGTTTGTCTCCGAGGATGAGGATCAAGATCAAGTTCTCCTGTTTTCTCGAGGAGTCCAATAGAAGAAGATGAAAGCATTGATTGATAGCGAAAGGTGACGTGGAAGCAGTTCATGATGTGTGGTCAAGATGAAGTGTTGAGGACTGCCCTCTCTTTCCTAGTAGATCTAGCCCTCGCTCCCCTTCTCAGTGATCCTCTTGGCTTCCTCGGTGAGTGCAACAATCGAACAAGAGAGGAGTTTAGGCCCCCCTATTTTTGGCTATGAAATTGGATCTGACATTCTCTTTTGAACAAGAAGTTTCAGACTACCCAGTGATGTTGACCAAAGCCAGCTAACCACGTGGATAGGCCAGGGACATCCGAAAGGGAAGATCACGGCCTCTTAAAGCAAAGTGTTGATCCTTATCGGTCATCAACATCACACACAATCAAAATCTCTCATGATCGAAGGGGAAAGCCTTCCTACTCAAGTAGGAAAGAAAGGAAAGGGGTCAGTCGATCAATGTCTCAACCATTCCAAGGCTGATTTTGTGGAAAGTGAAGGGGACCTCAATAAGTCAAGTTAGTGAAATCCCCACTTTCACTTTGCTCTCTCTTGAGCCTGCATTTGACGATCTTTAAAGGTGAACCCACATAGTAGATGCTGGTGGAAATGGAAACTCGAATTTTCATTTTTCGCTAGTGGCTACATGATGTGGAGTTCAATTTGATTGTGTCGAGACAGCTATGGCTATATCATTGTGATATTTTTGGTGAAGGAAATTGAGTTTTTATCTAAAGCATTCGCTAATAAGTATGAGTTTTCTTCAGTAGAGCTTTCCTGAATAAATAAAAAGTTCATTCCGATTGCATGAATTAGATTCCGAATTGGAATATTGCTCACCGTGCCTAGAATATTGCTCTACTCCTTAGTTAAGTCAGACCTACTAATAAGTACAATAAATTCACCAATAAAATTATAAATTTATTAATTAATTTATATTAATTTTTAAAAATTATTAATCAATTTATATATAATTTTTGAGAAATTCATATTTTTATTAATTAAAAAATTAATTAAAAAATAATAAAAATTAAAAAATAAAATTTTATTATCAATGAAAAGAGCTCATTTTTTTGATCACAACAAAATAAATTTTGAGTAAAACGAAGCTAAAACGAAAAGATATGAATTTCTAAAGAAATAAAATAAAAAAAATATTAAAAAAATAACATACGGCTCAAACGGCTCAAGCCGCCATGCCGCAGCAGTCGGCGCGCCCAAATGCGTCGAGCCAAGCTGACCAAGCCGATGCGCCAAGCCATCCAAGCTAGCCGACTCAAGCCCAGAAGCCGTCAGTCGGTCTACAGAATAGTATGGACCGTCAGCTCAGTAGACACCGGTGAATGAAAGCCTGCCACGTGGTAGACCTAGACCCCTAAAGGGTTTACAAAAAATTCATCATGGCTCACAGGGCATTTTGGTCTTTTCATCTATCAATAAAAGGTGCTGATTGATTACGGTGCATGATATGGCCGGTCCACGCGGTCCATGGGAACAGTAAATGCACGATCGTGCGGTAGTGGTTGTTTGCGGTCAAGATCGGACGGTCAGCATTTTTTCTGGTTGCCGATTTCACTTGGATCTCCATCGGACAGCAGCGCTTGATTCCAGCTTCGATCCAATAGTCCAGAAGGCTCACGACGGCAATCAAACTCCCAGGTGTGTGATCAACGGTAATTCCTCCATCAAGCATGATCCAATGGTCAGAAATTGATCCTACCTGATCTGAGCTGATACGCATCCGATTTTGATGATTTTTGGACCGTTGGATTTCTATTGAATGGCCAGATTTCACCAAACTTACCAGAGTCATATCAGAGCTATTTTTATTCAAATTTTATTTAGAATTTGATGATTACAAAGCCCATTAGTCCCACATTGCCTTCAGAAATAAATATCCAACCCTCCTAGCTCTATAAAAAGGACCCTAAGCCTCTAAGAAAAGGGAGATCGGGTGGAAGAGAAGCTAAGGTACAGGGTGGAAGCCAAGCTTTGGGTTAAAGGTTGCTTCAAAGCTGCAGTGCTGAGAAGAAGAGCCGGTCTTCTACGCCATCTTCATGCCTACGCTGATCTACAATCTCCTTCTAGTTTTCTCTTTCTTTCTCTTTAATTTTTTAAATTAAAATTCTAAATTTTCTTTAATTTCTTATATTTAAATTCTGCATCTTAGTTTTAAATTTAATAAAGAAAGTTTTATTATTCTTTTCAATTCTAGCTCTTTAAATTAATTATTCTTCATTGCTTTTTAATTTTATTGCAAGTAGTTGCTAAGATCTAAATAGTAGATCTTAGTATCAAATTTATTTTCTTTGTATAATTTAAATTCTACTTTTATTTATAAATCTATTTTTTGACTTTAATTTTCAAAAAAATCCTTCCTTTCTTTTCTTTAAAAAAAATAATAATAAAAATAAAAAGAATTAAAGATTTTAGAAATAAATCATTGCCTTTCTATGGATTCGATCCGACTTACTACTCTCTTGATAATTTTTAATTAATTAAAAAAAAAGTAAAGAGTCGGATTTAAACTGATAAGTACGGTGTCTTAACGACAACATCGCGTTCCTATCAAGTTTTTGGTGCCATTGCCGGGGAGGCATAAAAATTAAAATTTTTTCATTTCTTTGATTATTTTTACTTCCTACTAATTATTTTTTTTATTTTGCAGAAAAGAAAAATAGAAAAAAAAGAACAAGAAAGATTAAGGCACGAACAAAACTCTCAATCCTATTCGATGAGATCATTCCTAAACCCTAAATCTCTTTCCTTATTTTTAATATTTGCTTTATTTTTTTTTAAATCTCATCACAAGATTAGAAACCCTAATTGTTTAGAGCATCCATCATATTAGTTTTTATTCTTTTTTTTTTTTGGTGATTGCTGGAGACAAGGTAAGCCTTTTAGAATTTAATTAGTTGAATGCATCTAGTTTAAATTGCATAGAACTCTTTGATTGGAATTTTTTTTTTCATATTTCATATTAAACCAAATTAAGGGCATAACTCATTAAATAAGATAAGGTGGAGATTTGATCACCCTTCCTTGGCCCACAAACAACCAACCAGCATCCTACATTAACCCAAACCTTAACTCTTAAAATCAATTAGACATTAACCCTTAAGGATATTCGAGCTCAATAGGACAAGAAACCCTAAGAGTTGAACCAAGTTAGGGTTAATCAATTTGACTGATGTTTAGAAAAGTGATTCAGGGACGACTGGGCCCAAAGAAAGGTGGTTACTTAATTGGTTCCGTTTGCTTACCTGGCCAAGCATAATTGGTGTCTAAGGCAAGCAACGGGGGGACTCCCACCAACCTTACACTTACTTGGTCGGTTGATTGGCTAATTCTCTACTTGGAGGGCTCGAAGGTGATCTTGACAGTTAGGAGCTATCTAGATCTAGGATAATCCTTAGTCAGGATTGATTGCCTAACTTATTTACCAAATAACATCAAACATAAACCACATATTAACTCTTCTCTCTATCATCTCCAGATAAGACTCCTTAGAACCCTCTTCTTTCTTTCTCTCTTCTTTTCTTTAAAAAATAAATAAATAAATAAATAAATAAAAAATAAAAAAATAAAAATAAATAAATAATAATAAAAAATATATATATCTTGAACCATATATCAGATTGCACTAGTACATGCACGGTAGAAGATCGCTTTTACCTGACCTAGTTAAACCAGATCCTGAAATTGAAAGATTAATTCATTTAAGACCAGATAATTAAATGGCTGGAAATTATGAAGAATCACCTAGGCAGATGAAGGAATACTTTATTCCTTCCACCTACAATCCATCGACTTGCATCCACATACCTGATATCCCTGCTAGCCACTATGAGATCAAGTCGACCACAATCTAGATGCTCCCATCTTTTTATGGGAACGCCAATGAAGACCCTTACAAACATCTGGATGAATTCTTAGAAATCTGCTCTACGGTAAAAATTCAGAATTTTTTTGATGATGCCCTTAGACTGACCTTGTTCCCTTTCTCATTAAAAGATAAAGCCAAGTACTGGCTTGGCACATTAGGAAGAACAATTCAAACATGGGCAGAGATGCAACATAAATTTTTTAAGAAATTTTATCCCATAGGACGAACTAATACTATGAGATGAGCCATCACAGGATTTGCTCAGCTTCCAGGGGAACAAATTCATGAATCATGGGAAAGACTTAAGAAACTTCTTAGAAAATGCCCACACCATGGTCTATCTAAGTGGCAAATTGTACAAGCTTTCTATGAAGGTTTAGGAGATCAATATAAGCAGATGGTTGATGCATCCTGTGGAGGAGCATTCATGAGCAAAAGTGAGGATGAAGCTTATACCTTATTTGAAACCTTAAGTGAAAACTCTATTAACCATGCTTCATTATCCTCTTATGAAAGATCAATTTCTCAACAAAAATGGGCATGAATTTATGAGATCAAAACTCCAGAACTTAATTCTAAGATGGACTTGAACATAATAGCACAAAAATTAGATAAAGTCGATCTTATTGCCCAGAAATTAGATCAATTCCTAAATCTAGGTCAACAATCTCCTGCACAATACACACCAGCTTCTAATTATCAGGAGATTTGCTCTATTTGTGCTAGTCCAACACATCATGTAAGCGAATGTCCCATGGCTGCACAATTACCACCTCTTATCCAAGAACAAGTCCAAGCTGCTCAAGATTACTCCAAACCACTTAATGACCCATATTCAAATTCATATAATCCTAGTTGGAGAAACCATCCTAATTTCTCTTGAAAATCATAACAGACTTAGGCTCAGACTCAAATCCCACCAGTTCAAAATTATCAAAATAGGCCCCAGTACTAGAACTATGCCTATAATAAGGGACAACCTAGTCAGTCTTCTCAACCACTGCATTATAATCAGCCCTCATACCCACCCCTTCATCAACAGACCAATCTAGCCGATGATAAATTCAATCAACTTCAATAATTAATTCTAACCCAACAACAATCAATTGCCAGGCTAGAAGCTCAAATAGGATAATTAGTTGAGTCTAGCATGAGAAGAGAACCAGGTCAATTACCAAGCCAACCAATTGCAAATCCTAAAAATAATCCATCCAATGTCTATCAACCACCTAGATTTACTCATCCATCTAACATTCCACCTAAGAACCCCCAATTAGAAAATGCCAAAGCAATATCTGAACTTAGAAGTGGTAGGATTCTTAAGGACCCATACCAAGACCAAGTGATAGAGGCCAATGCTGATGTTAGGCCAGATGAGAAATTTGAAGAAGAGAATAATCATATAAAAGAACTTGAGCTTAAGAGTGATAAGATGGATAAAGGAAAGAAAGAACAGATGAATTAGCCAAGACATATAAACCCAAAGCCCCATTCCCTTCGGCCTTAGAAGCAGGCTCTTCTCATAAAAAGCAAGAAATACGCAACAAGGAGCTAATGGAACTATTTAAACAAGTTCATGTTAATTTACCCCTCCTCGATGCAATTCAGCATGTCCCAGCCTATGCTAAATTTCTTAAAGAACTTTGTACCCAAAAGCGTAAGCCACGAACCACCAAAAGAGTTATGGTATCCGAGGATGTAAGTACGGTTCTGTTAAATCCAATACCTTAAAAGATGAAAGATCCTGGTGCATCCTTAATTTCATATGTTATAGGAGGTATAACCTTTAACCGAGCATTACTAGACTTAGGAGCCAGTGTGAACCTACTTCCAACCTCGATTTATGAAAAATTTGGAATTGGAGAATTAAAACCCACATCAGTCATTTTGTAATTAGCTGATAGATCTATAAAAATATCGTGTGCTTTGATTGAGGATGTTCTAGTTAGAGTAGACAAATGTTATTTTCCTATAGACTTTCTCATACTTGACATGGAACCATCCCAAGAGCTGAACCAAAATCCCATAATTTTAGGACGTCCATTCTTAGCAACTGCCAATGCCAATATCAATTGTAAAATGGGAGCTATGGACATTTCTTTTGGAAATCAAAAAGTAAGAATTAATATTTTTAATACCCCAAAGTACACCCAAGAGGAGGAAGACTGCTTTGTAATCAATCAGATAGATGAAATAGTTGAATCTAATTCCTCCTTAGATTTACTGCAAGATGATGAACCCACTAAAGAAACTCAAACCCAGGAAGTAAATGCCCTACTTAATTCACCTCAACCATCACATTCATTACCTTGGTCAGTGAAAATTGAGCCCTTACCCAAGCGAAAAATTGAACCACTACGTCCTTCAATTTAGGCCCCACCACAACTTGAACTAAAACCTTTACCTGAATCACTTAAGTATGTATTTTTAGGATCAAAGAAAACCCTACCAGTAATAATTGCTTCCAACTTAACTATTGAACAGGAAAACCAATTGGTAAATATTCTAAAAACATATAAGGAGGCCACAGGATGGACCATCGCCAATTTAAAAGGAATTAGTCCATCAATATGCATGCACCATATTTATATAGAAGATAATGTCAAACCAACTCGAGAGATGCAAAGATGGCTTAACCCTAACATGCAAGAAGTAGTCAAGAAAGAGATAATTAAATGGTTAGATGCTGGAATTATTTATCCTATCTTTGACAGCCACTGGGTGAGTCCTACACAAGTTGTTCCAAAGAAATCTGGACTTACGGTTGTCCGCACTGAACATGAAAACTTAGTACCAACATGACTTTCCACTGGGTGGCGTGTCTGCATAGATTATAGAAAACTCAATACAACCACTCGAAAAGATCACTTTCCCTTACCCTTTATCGATCAAATCCTAGAAAGACTAGCAGGCCAACAATACTTTTGCTTTTTAGATGGATACTCAGGATACAATCAGGTAGCAATCTATCCAGGAGATCAGGAAAAGACCACCTTTACATGTCCCTATGGAACCTTTGCTTTCCGTAGAATGCCATTCGAATTATGTAATGCACCTGCAACTTTTCAAAGGTGCATGATGTCAATATTTTCAGACATGATAGGAGATTTCTTAAAAATATTCATGGATGACTTTTCAGTCTTTGGAGAATCTTTTGAGAGTTGCCTCAATAATTTGAAGAAAATATTAAAATGATGTATTGAGGCTAATCTAGTGTTAAGCTGGGAAAAGAGCCACTTCATGGTTCAAGAAGGGATCGTTTTAGGACATATAGTATCTAAGAAAGGGATTGAGGTAGATAAAGCTAAAGTTGAACTAATTTCTAAACTTCCTCCTCCCACTTCTGTCAAACAAATTCAATCTTTTCTTGGTCATGTAGGATTCTATCGTTGCTTCATCAAAGAGTTCTCTAAAATTTCTCATCCTTTGTGTAATCTGCTTGTTAAGGATGTTTCTTTTAACTTTGATGAAAATTATCTTAAAGCTTATGAAATCTTAAGAGAAGCTGTGACCAAAGCTCCAATCATACAACCTCCTAATTGATCACTACCTTTTGAAATTATGTGCGACGCCTCAGACTTTGCCATAGGAGCTGTCCTAGGCCAAAGGGTAAACAAATGTCCTGTAGTGATCTATTATGCTAGCAGAACTCTAAATGAAGCACAAATGAATTATACCACCACTGAAAAAGAGTTGCCAGTCATTGTGTTTGCCTTAGAAAAGTTTAGATCATATCTATTAGGATCAAAAATCATAATTTACTCGGATCATTCAGCCTTAAGATACCTGCTCTCAAAGAAAGATGCTAAACCATGATTAATTAGATGGATCTTACTGTTACAAGAATTTGATATTGAAATTCCAGATAAGAAGGGATCTAAAAATGTTGTAGCAGACCATCTGTCTAGGATCCTGATTAAAGATAGTGAACCTATATCAATCAAAGAATCTTTTTCAGATGAACAATTATTAACAGTTTCACATACAAAGACTCCTTGGTTTGCAAATATTGTCAATTACTTAGTCATAGGACAAATTCTTGATGGCTGGTCTAAGAATGAAAAGGATCGATTCTTTGCTCAAATCAAATATTATTTTTGGAAAGATCCTGAGCTTTTTAGAATTTATGCTGATCAAATCATTCATAGATGTGTTCCTGAATCTGAACAATGGAGTATCTTATAATTTTGTCATACCCTTGCTTGTGGAGGACATTTTTCTAGACAAAAAACTGCGGCCAAAGTATTGTAGAGTGATTTTTATTAGCCAACATTATTTAAGGATGCCCATACTTTTAGTCAGGAGTGTTTTAAGTGTCAAGCCTTAGGGAATATTTCAAAAAATGACATGATGCCTTTGAACCCCATTTTAGTAGTAGAAATTTTTGATGTATGGGGAATTGATTTTATGGGACCTTTTCCACCTTCCAATGGATTTGAATACATTTTGGTAGCTGTCGATTATGTTTCTAAATGGATTGAAGCAATAGCAACACGAACCAATGATCATAAAGTAGTCTTAAAATTTATTTAGAAGAATATCTTTTCTAGGTTCGGATTTCCACGTGCTATCATTAGTGATGGAGGTACCCATTTTACAAATCACCAATTTCGAACTTTATTACAAAAATATGGGGTGACACATAAGATAGCTACACCATACCATCTGCAAATAAGTGGTCAAGTAGAAGTCTCTAATAGGAAAATCAAGAATATCTTACAAAAGACTATTAGGTCTGATCGAAAAGATTGGTCAGATCGATTGGATGATGCATTATGGGCCTATAGGATAGCTTATAAAACCCCTATTGGAATGTCTTCCTATAGATTAATCTATGAAAAAGCATATCACCTTCCAGTAGAACTTGAACATAAAGCATATTGGGCAATAAAATAATTAAATTTCAATTTAAACAAAGTTGGTTCCAATCGGATGTTACAATTGAGTGAATTAGAAGAATTAAGGCAAGAAGCTTATGAAAATTCAAAAATTTATAAGGAGAAAAATGAAAGCCTTCCATGATAAACATATTTCAAGGAAAAACCTTTGAACCAAATCAACAAGTCTGGTTATTTAACTCAAAGGCTTCGATTATTCCCTTGAAAAATTAAAATTCCAGATGGGATGGACCTTATATAGTTAATCAGGTATTCCCACATGGTGCAATCAAACTCTATGATCCCAGGACTAAAAATTTTTTTAAGGTAAATGGCCAAAGGCTTAAACCATATATCGAAGGGATATCATTAAATTGAAATATTGATCAAGTACAATTAATAGAACCACAATGAATTAAACTGCATTTTGTCTGGCTGAAGACAATAAACTTAGCGCTTATTGGGAGGCAACCCAATACTTCTTGAATCTAATTTATTTTCTCTCTTTTAGGCTAAACTGGAGAACCAAAAAGCTGGAGAAGAATCATAAGCTTCAAAACCCATCTAAATAAACAAATATAATTTTCACCCTTTTATTTGTCTTCCCTCCATTGAGGACAATGTCAATTCAGTTGGGGGATAAAATTCAAAAAAAAAAATTATTATTCTAAAAAATATATATATAATAAAAAATAAATAAATAAAAATAATAAAAATAATAATAAAAATAATAAATAATAATAATAATAATAAAAATTTAAAAAAATAATATAAATATATATATAATATAAAAAAATATAAAAATAAATAATAAATAATAAAAAATATATATATAATAATAATCAAATTTTGGATAAATCATATTTCAGGAAAGAGAATCTTAAGCAAAATAAACTAGGAAAAGTAATAAAGTTAGAAAGTATTAACTAATAATGGTAGCGAGTTAAGAAGCAGATTACTTGGTCAGACCATTAGCAGCCTACTTAGGTCATTTAAAGGCTAACAATACTTCTAATTGCATATGCACACTAATGAAGCACAGCAGGTGTTGATTATAAGGCTAAATTGAGGATTCAATTATGACTAAAAATTGATGATTTATATATACTTCAATTAAAGAAACTTGAATTTAAGGAAAGAGCTACCTGCTTAAATTAAGAAAAAAAAAATGTAAAACATAGAGTATATGTGGATTGCCCTAAGCTAGAACTCTGCATCTTAAGTCAAATATAGAAGTTCACATCAAACGGTGAAGGAAAGGCCAGGATGCTCAGCATAATTTAAAAAAAAAAAAAAAAAAAGTAGTGTGAAAGCTACCTTAATTCATGCATTTAACTTGGAAGTATATAGAAAACTAACCAAAATAAGTGATAAAAGAAGATTTGTTTGTCCTTTGAATCAACACCCAAATGCTAAGTTAGTATTCACAAAACCAGTGCTGAAAATCTTTAGATGAACTCTAAGAAAGTTTCTGATTAATCTACCATAAAATTTACTTCTAAAACTTAATACTTAGTTAGTGATACTATCTAAACTTTTGATCTTAAACCCTAAATTTATTCTTGTGAAAGAAGACCTCAATGAAATATGGTACTTGATCTAAATTAAAATTCTTTCTTTACTCGAAGATGAGCAAAGCTTAAGTTGGGGGGGTGTGATAAGTACAATAAATTTATCAATAAAAGTATTAATTTATTAATTAATTTATATTAATTTTTAAAAATTATTAATCAATTTATATATAATTTTTGAGAAATTCATATTTTTATTAATTAAAAAATTAATTAAAAAATAATAAAAATAAAAAATAAAATTTTATTACCAATGAAAAGAGCTCATTTTTTTGATCATAATAAAATAAATTTTGAATAAAACAGAGCTAAAACGGAAAAGATATGAATTTCTAAAGAAATAAAATAAAAAAAATATAAAAAAAATAACATACGGCTCAAATGGCTCAAGCCGCCACGCCGCAGCAGCCAGCGCGCCCAAATGCACCGAGCCAAGCCGACCAAACCAGCACGCCAAGCCATCCAAGCTAGCCGACTCAAGCCCAGAAGCCGCCAGTTGGTCTACAGAATAGTATGGACCGCCAGCTCAGCAGACATCGGCAAATGAAAGCCTGCCACGTGGTAGACCTAGACCCCTAAAGGGTTTATAGAAAATTCGTTGTGGCTCACAGGGCATTTTGGTTTTTTCCTCTATCAGTAAAAGGTGTTGATTGGTTGCGGTGCACAATATGGCCAGTCCACGCGGTCCATGGGAACAGTAAATGCGCGATCGTGTGGTGGTGGTTGTTTGCGGTCAAGATCGGATGGTCAATATTTTTTTGATTGTCGATTTCACTTAGATTGCCATCGGACGACAGCGCTTGATTCCAGCTTCAATCTGACGGTCCAGAAGGCTCCCGACAGTGATCAAACTCTCAGGCGCATGATCAATGGCATAAATTCCTCCATCAAGTGCGATCCAATGGTCAGAAATTGATCTGACCTAATTTGGGCTGATATGCATCCAATTTTGATGATTTTTGGACCGTTGGATTTCTATTGAATGGCCAAATTTCACCAGACTTATCAGAGTCATATCAGAGCTATTTTTATTCAAATTTTATTCAAATTTTGATGATTACAAAGCCCATTAGTCCCACATTGCCTTCAAAAATAAATATCCAACCCTCCTAGCTCTATAAAAAGGACCCTAAGCCTCTAAGAAAAGGGAGATCGGGTGGAAGAGAAGCTAAGGTATCGGGTGGAAGCCAAGCTCTGGGTTAAAGGTTGCTTCAAAGCTGCAGTGCTGAGAAGAAGAGCTGGTCTTCTACGCCATCTCCACGCCTACGCTGATCTGCAATCTCCTTCTAGTTTTTTCTTTCTTTTTCTTTAATTTTTTGAATTAAAATTCTAAATTTTCTTTAATTTCTTGTATTTAAATTCTATATCTTAGTTTTAAATTTAATAAAAAATTTTTTATTATTCTTTTCAATTCTAGCTCTTTAAATTAATTATTCTTCATTGCTTTTTAATTTTATTGCAAGTAGTTGCTAAGATCTAGATAGTAGATCGTAGTACCAAATTTATTTTTTTTGCATAATTTAAATTCTATTTTTATTTATAAATCTATTTTTTGATTTTAATTTTCAAAAAAATCCTTCCTTTCTTTTCTTAAAAAAAATAATAATAAAAATTAAAAGAATTAAATATTTTAGAAATAAATCATTACCTCTCCGTGGATTCGACCCGACTTACTACTCTCTTGATAATTTTTAATTAATTTTAAAAAAAGTAAAGAGTCGGATTTAAACTAATAAGTATGGTGTCTTAACAATAACATCGCGTTCTTATCACCTACCACTTGCATAAATTGGATTTCTGATTGGATCCCTCACCATATCCAAAATATTGAGCCCAATCAATCCTCCAATCTATAGCATTCAATGCCTAATAGACATGGTTGCATCTTTTTGGTGCAATTGAACCACTGTATCCAGTTGAGAACAATCAATCCTGGGAAGGGTCCGTACATCTACAATGGTGGAAGACCTTAGACTTAATATTTTCTTAGGAAGATTTAATTTAGATCTCTTTAAACTTGACTTGACTTAGTCATAACAATTATGACTGACCTAGTGGCATGGGTTAGCTCGAATTGTTAGCCACCTCTAATCAGAACTAGGTCGACCCATATGGCTAGGTAAGTGAGACTGGTGGAAGGGATATGCCATTAACTCAACAAGAATGCATTCGAGTCAAGTAGCTCTCAATTAAAAACCAATCGATCGTATCCAATTTCACAGCCAAAATTTGGTCTCTAATTCATGAAGCTCACCATGCCCGGAATATTGCTCCACTTCTTAGTTAAGTTAGACCCACCACTTGCATGAATTGGATTTCTGATTAGATCCCTCACTATATCCAAAATATTGAGCCCAATCCTTCCTCCAACCCGTAGCATCCAATGCTTAATAAACATGGTTGCATCTTTTCGGTGCAACTAAACCACTGTATCCAGTCGAGAACAATCAACTTCAGAAAGGGCCTGCACATCTACATTGGTGGAAGACCTTAGACTTAATATTTTCTTAGAAAGATTTAATTTAGATCTCTTTAAACTTGACTTGATTTAGTCATAATAATTATGACTAACCTAGTGACATGGGTTAGCTCGAATTGTTAGCCACTTCTAATCAGAGCTAGGTCGACCCATATGGCTAGGTAAGTAAGATTGGTGGAAGGAATATGCCATTAACTCAACAAGAATGCATTTGAGTCGAGTAACTCTCAATTAAAAATCAGTCGATCGTATCTATCAAACTTATCTTAAACACCAAATTATCGAACAAGAATCAATGGGGTTAGCCTATAATCCAGGCTTAAACCATGGAGCTAAATCAGGTCTTGACTTGATCGAGTTACATCTCAATGTGCTTCGACCTTGACCTAGACTTAATCCTGTTAGGCTGATCAAATCTAAGCTTTCTTTGATCCCACCTAACCAACTCTTGACTCGATTTGATCAAATGCTAGACTTAATTAAGCTACCCAAGCCTGAACCCAATCTTATGAAAGTATCTTAGATCTGAAAATTCATAATTTTTAGATCTAATTGATTTCATAATCTTAATTCTTTATTAAGCTTGGATTCATAAATAAGACATGTATCAAAATCTTAGAATTTCAGGAACTAAAATTTTATAGAAAAATAAATTTTGATTTCTGATTAAGAAAGAACACGCAGCATCCCTACACGCCATAAGAACACCCCATCGAATAGGAGGAAAGGGCCATTAAACCCTACTTTGTTCTTATGATTGGATGGCCAAGGGGAATGCCTTAATCAAAAATATATATTCTACTACAAAATAAGTTAGATCTAAAACATGTATCTCATATATAATTATTGATCTAACTAATACATGCCTTGCATATATCTCATGTATCATAACTCAATCAACCATGCATACTTTCAGATCTGATATATCATATATTAACTCTAAAAAATAAAATTTTAAATTTGATCACATAAAAATAAAACTATTCTAGACATTTTATAGAACTATTTTATAACTAGTCTAAGTATGCATCTTTCATATCTCATATGAATAAATTAAAAATTAAAAACTCTATTTTTTATTTTTTTAGATCTTATTATAATAATTATAATATCAAAAAAATAAAAATAAAATAGATCTAAAATTATATTTAATCAAATTAACAACATGATTATACTAGACTACACATAGAACTATTCCATTCTTAGTCTAGTCATGCATCTCATGCATTATAGATCTAAATCATATAATTTTTTTAATTTTTTGATTTTAGATCTAATCACATATAATGTGCCATCTAAAATACTTTAATATTAGATCATAAATAAAAATTAAATTAGATCTAAAATAGATCTAAAAAATTGCTAATGCAGCTCTGATACTAGTTGAAGAAAAAATCCTATTTTTTGGCACAAGATCGTTTAGATTTGATTGGATTTGAAAGAATATTTTAAAATATTTTTCTAAAAATTCTAATCAAATTTTAGATATCTAAAATTTGATCCTAAGGATCTGATATTAAAATAAAATTTAATTTAATTTAATTTAATTTCATACCTTATTTTGGGTAATCAGATTATCCTGATGATGATCCTGATGCTCCTGAGATTCTGAATCGAGCCACGCACGTATCTGGCCTCTACCATAGTCCACTTGAGTAGGATCTAGATGTCTTCTCCTTCTAAATCAATGCTTCAAAATTTAGATCTTGATCTGATCTTGAAGTTCTTCAAAACTTTTTTTGAAGAAGCACCAGTCTTCTCTTTCAGCATTGCTGCTTCTTCCTGATCTGGGTGCCAATACTCTTTGGACTTCTCTTAAACTTGTGCCCAACTCCTTTGGCATGGAGATGGGAGAGAGAGGATCAGAGGGAGGTATGGAAGAGAGGAGGGCAGCCTTGCGGCATGGTTAAAGAAAGAAGCACTAAAACCCTGGGCGTAGATAGGGTTTAAATAGATCCTACTGCACCATGTAGTGCCACATCATCTCGACTAATTAGAGGCCTTCATTCAATTATATCTAAATTTGATTGATGGGATGATCTCATCTAATCCAATCAGATGAGAGTCCCTCAGAAAACCACATAGGTGGCTCCAACACTAGATAAACCCAAACTATTTGGCACCGTAATGTTTGATCATATCAAAATACCCTGGAGTCCCATCTACATGGGACTCCTACCTTATCCACATGGGGTGCATGCCTAGGGTGGCGTGTGTCCTCTCTCTTTCTTCCTTTAGCAGGAGGACAAGAGCCTCAGGTGCTCTCCAATGAGTGCATGACACATGGCCCTTTGTCCAAGTGTCCAGGGTCAACTATTGACCTTTGTCCAAAATAGGAATTGGCAGGTGATAGAAATTAGCAGATGTTATATTAAATCCATCGAATGAATAAGGACAATTCTTTTCTGACCTGGACAAGCTCCAGTCAGACTAAGATAAGGTTCTTGAGTGAGTCTAAATAAATTTGGCTCCATCGAGACGAACCAGAATGATTAAGAAGGAGAATATTAGGCTCAATCGTGTGCTAGCATGATTTTCTTGAACCTAATTGAATCTTATCCAAATCAACTGAACTTGGATAGCCCAATTGATAACATCTAGACCCAAACCCTTATTTGTGTGATCTGGTTAGATTCAGTTCTATATGGTAATGAGACATGTCACGATCTCTATCATCGACATCATCAAAATACCTTTCGATGGATCAGAACTTTTTTGATTCATGCAATTAGAATGATTGATCATCTAAATCATTCTAACTACTCTCAAAATCCATCAGTGACACCTAGTAGTATATGGTGGCAACCCATCAGAATTGAAAGTGAACTTCTCGGTGCAGCTACCTATGTGATTGGATTCTTCTATCTTGAGCCCCTATTGGATTAGGATTAAGGTAAACTCGTCAAACCCAACATCCATCATATGAATTAATCATTTGATTCAAGTTCGATATGAAATCCTAATAGAAACTCTTTCTATCATATTCACACTACCATGGCCATGGGCTTATGGACTCGATTTCATGATCATCATAAGGCTGCTCCTCATTTATCGAGGTAGATAGATCTCTTATTAGTGCAATCTAATTCCTATAATGAACATCCTATAGCCAACAAATACATTAAGATTTTGAATGGCTAGAAGATTGAGTTATGGTATAGTCAAACTATAACACCCTCAAGGTGAACTGCTGATGCATCTCAGATCAAAGAGCCAGACACACCACTATAGCATCGAGCCAGTCATCGATGAGAAGGTAGACTTTCTTATAACTGCTCGAGGTAGTCATGCTCAGTATCCTCATTCTCTAATGAGTATCTGTACTCTCGCTCTAATGTCACAACATCGTAGACTCAAGACTCATCTATCCTAAGAAAGTGACCATACACCAACCTTCCAGATCGATCACCATCCTCGTGATGATCCTATGGTCGAGAGTTGTTTATGAGTTAATTATGAAAACTCATGTCTTAAATTTTTAACTCTTGAAAATATGAGTTATCATTATCATTAACTCAAAAAATGTATCACAAACACTATTTATACAATATGATAGAATAAAAAATTAGTTTTTTATTAATTTAAGTCAAAATTATAAAATTATTCTTAAAAGTGTATTACAAATGTCAGCCAATCTAGCTTCTAAGGCACACATCTAACAATTGAAACTAGTCGAATGACAGCTTCACTCACTATTCAAGTTGGTCTGACCGAAGTTCAGTACGTCTTTAACAAATTCTATAGTTATCGAAAGAAAGCTGAGAGGATTATTGTTGAGAAGGTCATGCGGTGTGTAAGGTCTAAAGGCCAATCTTTTAGAACTTGCCTGGAATAGGGAGAAAACTTGGTTTAAGTTTGGATTTAACCATCATCACTCCAGATAGTACTATACTAAGGTCAGACATCTGATTGGACTTTAGCTGGAGCCATTTTACCCCCAACAGTAGTAATTATACTATCTTGCATGAGTTGACGTTCTTCCCACTCTGATGATCTAAATCTAATGTCGAGATTCGCCTTCATGCCACACATGCACACGGCCTTTATCAGTATCCACTTGAGTTTAGATCTGGATGTCTTTGAAAGGAATATGTCCTCAAGCCAATCAAAAAATATATTTTTAATGAGATATTCTTTTATCTTCTAGACTCATGTAATGATATTTTTAAATAAATAAAAGAATTTATTTTATTATATGCTATGTCTTAATTATCTATTTAAAATTATGATGAACCCCATAGATTAAAGCTATGATTTTAGGGTGATGATAAGATCATACTGTGAGACCTAAAACCTTAATACCCTAAACTAGAATATTTATGGTCGATGGAATATTGAGTTGGAGATCAATATTTTCGAAAAGACTAGCACATCCTATGTATGCTCGATAGAGAGGATGATTGATCTCACTATCACTTGTGTATGATACTAATATAAGAATGTGGGTGCTCATTAGAGAATAAGTTCACTGAAATGATCCAACTTGAGAACATCTAATGGAGTCTTATCTACATGTTAATAGATGGTTCACATAGTGGGAGTTATGCATGTAATCCTTTATCCTGAGACTACCATAGAATCTTGTATGCATGAATCCATATTTTAGTTCATACTCATACATAACTTAATCTTGTAGGGGATGTTCTGGATATGATGGATTGCATATGGAGGTTGTCAATAGATCGACATGAAAATGATCACTCCTAGTAAGAGGAGATGGCATCCTACTTACTTTAATCAAATGATGATTCAAGAAGACTTTGATAGAAGCATGATAAAAATTAGAAATGACTTCTAAAGTTTTATTAATCAAATCATCATTATAAGATTAAGAAATATAAATATGATATTGGGTTTGATATATTTTCATATCCAAAGTCATATTTGGGTTACAGGATGATCGTAGGATTGAGTTGCACGATAACTTTTCATTGAAAGATATTTTTGATATTTTCATCAAATTTTATATCTTTTGGGTAGACATGATACGTTGCTAAACATCAATCTTGTCTTGTATGTTCAATTGAATTAAATAGTTTAATTTGATCATCGATTAAAAAGGATTCTGATTGATCGAATCAAATCAACTCAATTTGACCTAAATCGATTTGGTTGAGTTGTAATTTAATTAGGTCAAATTACATCCGAACCCACTATTGGCTAGATGTGGAATCCAATGGGTCACAAACAAAGAAAATTGATCAATGGTCTAATTGAATTAGATCATGTTTGCAAGGTGAACATGCTAGCGCATGTTTCAAACCGTAGCACCTAGATTCGAATCGGATTTGAATCAAGTTCTAATTTGGGCAAATTAGATCTAATTTAAACCAAATCAAATTTGGTTCATTAATTGGGTTAACCATTGGCTTGTTGACCAAGGGGGTAGGTGCCAAAAATTTGAGTCCCACATGCTAGAGAATCTCTCTCTTGGTGCATGGGGATAGCCTTGTGTGCTAGGAGTCTTTACTGCATGGGATTTGTTGGCACCATTTTATCTTTGCCTTATCCATTTATTTTTTTATGTAACATTTGTTATGTGGTTTTAGATCTAATAGAAGGCACCTAAGAGTCCTTCTGTAGGTGAAACACTTTGGTGTTTAATCTTAAAATTGGATAAGGATAGAGTCCTAGCCATCCCCTCTTGGACTAAAGAGTCCTAGGCGCATGGGGCTTTGACCCATTCCATGCACACTCCATGCAAATCCCAGATGTGGCATCCCCATTATGGACTATTAGATGGTCTTCGATTCTGATCCAAACCCTTGATTAATGGCACCACATATTGAAGTCTCATGACTCTTGGAAAAACTTACGTAGAATTTTATTCTGAAGAGTCCTTCTACTTGAAGCAACTCTTAGAATTAATTCTATGTACATCCACATGTCTTGAGATTTTAATGGGGCATGAGACATTAGAGTGGGTGTGAGATAAGCTAGGGAATGGGCATGAGAAATTGATGGAGGTGCCCCTATATACATTATAAATAGGGGTGCACTCCGGGCTTCCAAAGCAATCAATCCTTCCTTCTTTCTTACAAGAGTTCTCTATTGTCCAATTTTATTTCTTCCCTTCCCTTGTCCAGACAAGGTCCTATTTAGGACAAGAAGTCGTCTTTTAAGATAAGGATTTAGAATGAAAAATTAAGAAGGCAAAGAGAAAAGAAAGCAAGGAAAAGAAAGGTTAGGAGGAGAGAGGCAAGGCTAAGGGAAGGTTCTGCCCAAAAGATTTAAAGTCTTGCAATAAGAATTTAAATCAAGAAATTAGATTTAAAGAAGGTGTTAGAGGCTTGATCAAGTCCCTGTGTGGATCAACGTTGGAGGGTGAGCACGTGGGCATCTAGTGGAACCCTTGCTAGATCGCTATTGAAATTCCCACTTGAATTATGATTTAGCGATCGAGGTATGTTTCTATATCTAACATTTATATTATTAATGCATGTCATATGATTTGAATTCTAATAAGATGATCCTTGGGTTAGGGTTTGATTTAATGATTTCATAAATGTTGCTTTGAAATCCATGCTTTCATCCTAATCACCAAATCCTATAGTGGTATCAAAGCAAGCCTAATATAAATCATATGTTGTTCTGCTTAATGATTTATAACATAATGTATAATATGATATGAATATATTTGATATGTTTTAGCATGTTATTAGTATGATGTGATCATAATTATTTATACATAATTAGATTATGATGCACATCATTCTGTAAGGTTGCCCTGGCATAGTGGCGAATCCACACTATGTGATGATGGTTGTCCTAGAATATTAATGCATTCTTATATGTTTTGGCTGAATGGAAATATATGTCATCATTAATATTATTAATTCATGCATCTAATGTCATTTGATTAGAATGTGCATAAAAACTAGTTAAAGCCCTCTATAAAATTATATTAAGTTGTAGTATAATTAACCAAAAGTAGATATATAATTGATCAATCAGTGTCTAGAAAAGTAGTTCATGATCGATTAAGAGAATATAGTTTATAATTAATTTCATTATCTAATCTGACTAATTTATTGGTGTCTAAGAAAAGCAACAAGGGGACCCTCACCTCTCACCCACTTACCAGGCTGATTAAATTAATTTAATTCTTGATTGGGGTGCTTAGTATTATATTCACTACATTAAGGCCTTCCTTCATGCTAGGTCATTATTATGTCACGAACCATATTAGGTTTGTTGTGCAACTACAAGACCTATTATGGGGACTAATATAATATTGTTCTAGTACATTAAGATGCTTATGGCATTTTTGGATATAATGCTTTGTTGTGTGACCACAAGAGCAATTATATTTGATTTTGACCATATAGAAATGAAGGATCCTACCTAATTAACATATTATAGTTTGTTGTGCAACCACAAGGCTATTAATATTTTAGAGGTTAGGATTATATTGAAAATTGCATGAGATGTAATTGAAAAGAGTTCTCTATCTTTGAACTTATAAAAGATTTGTTGTACAACCACAAGATCTTTTATAAGGAATTAGGATCTCAATCCTACTAAGAAAACCAATTAGGATTTCTTGATTATCATAGTAGAGGGTTATGATGTTTGATAAAATAATGAAAGATACAATTAAATTAAAGTCCTAATTTAATTATGTGTATCATCATGAGTTGTTTGCTTATGTAATGCTCTTTATTACGTAGATTAAATGGCTTCTTCACTTTCACTGCATAGTATTTTTGATTCAAATAAGTTGACTGATCTCAATTATGTAGACTGGTTGAGAAATTTAGAAATATTACTCAATCAAGAAAAACTATCCTACATTCTTCAATCCCCTGACCTTGAGTCGATAGGGGAGGATGCTACTGAGGAGGAAGTAGCCACATATAAGATGTAGAAAAATGATTCACTGACTGTCAAATGCATCATACTAGCTTGTATAAATAATGAGTTATATAGACAGCATGATGGCATGGATACTCAATCCATATTGCTAAATTTAAAAAAGCTTTATGGAGAACAGAGTAGAACTACTAGATATGAGATATCTAAGTAGTTATTATATTCTAGTATAGCAGAAGGATCATCCATGCAAGATCATGTGCTGATGGTAATTGATCTGATCATCCGATTAAGTCAATTAGGTTTTGTAATCGATGGAGAGTTGAGTCAGGATCTGATCCTGCAATCACTTTTAGAATTATTTTCTCAATTTATCATGAACTATTATATGAACAAACTGAATAATTTCTTGTCTGCATTGTTAAATATGCTCAAAATAATAAAGAGCCATATCAAGAAGGATAAGGCTCCTCTTCTTCTTATGGATGGGATCTCCAAGAAGAAGGCATTCAAAAAGGATTCCAAGAGGAGGCTGAATCCTAAAGATGGCAAAAATAAGAGAAAGAAGGAGAAGAAAACCTCTAGACAGACAATCTACTTTCACTGCGGCATGGCAGGTCATTGGAAAAGAAATTGCAAGGCTTACCTTGCAACTATGAAGATTGGTGCAAATGTTGCACTAAAAGGTATGTATGAGATATATACAATATTATCATTGAATTCTTTCATTTCAAACTCTTGAGTATTCTATATTAGCTATGATTTTTATATCTACAAATCTTTGTTGGGATTGCAAAAAATTAGAGTATTAAAGAAGGGAGATTTTAAGCTCTATGGTGCTGGAAGAGAGTCCATTCAAGCAGAAACTGTAGAAAAAATATCTTGAAGTTATCTTCAGGAAAGATCTTAGAGATAAAAGATTGTTATTACATACCTAAGATCATTAAAAATATTATTTTTGTACCCTTATTATTAAAACAAGTTTGTGAAATGTCTGTAATGAGCAATGGTTACTCAATCAAATTTTTTAATGAAATGATATATTCTAGCATTTTTAACAATAGTCTTTTGACTCTATCTCTGAATGACAATATTTTTCATATTAATAAAAGTAGAAAATGTATGAGAGAAGAAATAAATAATACTTTACTTTGGCATTGTTGACTTGATCATATTAGTGAGACTTGGATTAACAAGTTATACAAAAAAAAAGTTTTTTGATCCTTATGATTATAAATCATTAGGAACTTGTGAATCATGTTTTATGGATAAAATGACTAAGACTCTATTTAGTGGACATGGAGAAAGGATAAGTGAGTTATTAGGACTTATATATATTAGATGTATGTGGTCTTATAACAACTCTAGCCAAAGGTAGATACTCTTATTTTGTAACGATTGATCTATGTTCAGATATGTATATCTTGTAAAACATAAATCTAAAGCCTTTGATAAATTCAAAGAGTATCAAAGTATGGTTGAGAAATAAAATAAAAAGAATATAAAATTTTTTTGATCTGATCAAGGAGGAGAATACTTATCCAGTGAATTTCTAGACTATCTTAAAGTAAAGAAGATTCTCTTTGAATGGATCCCTTCTTATACATCATAATTAAATGATGTAGCTGAAAGGAGGAATTGTACTTTATTAGATATGGTATAGTCCATGATGTGCTTCATAGAATTACCTATTTTCTTTTAGGATCATGTCCTAGAGACCGCAGTGTATATCTTGAATAAAGTACCTTCTAAGTTTGTATCTAGCACTCCATATGAGATATGGAGAGGTAAGAAACCTAATCTTAAGTATCTTAAGATATGGAGTTGTCCAACATATGTCAAAAAAAATTTTAGATATAAGTTTGATGCTAAAGCAGATAGATGTCTATTTATAGGATATCCTAGAGATAGTATGGGATATCTATTCTACAACCCTATTGACTAAAAGATATTTGCAAGTAGGCATACCACTTTCATGAAAAAAGAGTTTATCCTAAAAAGAGGCAGCAGAAGAAATATTGAACTTAGTGAATTTTAAGATAAACAAATAAAAATTTCTTAACCAAATGAATATATAAACAGGAAAGAACCAGAATACACAACTTCTTTTCATAGGTCTGATAGAGTGTGACATACACCTATGATGTATGGGTTCATTATTGAGAATAATGAAGCCGAAATCATTGAGAATAATGATCTCTGACCTATACAAAAGCAGTCATGAGTAGGGACTCAGACAAATGGCTGGTTGCCATGAAATCCAAGATGGACTCCATGTACACCAACAAAGTATGGACTTTGGTTGATGCACCAGAGAGTGTAAAGCCTGTTAGGTGCAAATAGGTCTATAAAAAAAAGATTGGAGCAGATGGCCAAGTTGAAACCTATAAAACTAGATTGATAGCTAAGGGTTTGAAGCAAAAGCAGGGTGTAGATTATGATGAAATATTTTCTCCTATTGCCATGCTCAAATCTATTCAGATTATGCTTGTCGTAGCAACATACTATGATTATGAAATATGACAAATGAATGTGAAGACCACCTTCCTTAATGGTTTCTCAAAGGAGGTCTACATGACACAACCAAAAAGATTTGTCTCAAGTGAGAGACCTAATCAAGTATGCAAGATTAAAAGATCATTTATAGATTAAAATAGGCTTCAAGGAGTTGGAACATCTGCTTGATGTAACAGTCAAAGAGTTTGGCATCATCAAAAATATGGATGAACCTTGTGTGTACAAGAAAACTAGTGAAAGTGCCATAGTTTTCTTGGTTCTATATGTAGATGACATACTACTCATTAGGAATGATATCCTAATGTTATAATCGATCAAGTTATGTCTATCAAATAATTTTTTCATAAAAGACTTGGGAGAAGCATCCTATATACTTTGTATAAAGATTTATAGAGATAGATCTAAGAGGATGCTAGGTTTGTGCCAGTCTAGGTATATTGACATAGTACTGAAAAGGTTCAGCATGGATGGGAGTAAAAGAGGTTACTTACCCAAGAGTCAAGGCATACAACTCTCTAAAAAGATGTCTCCTAAGACACTTAAAGAGAGGAATAGAATGAGTTTTATTCCTTATGCTATGGCAGTAGGATCAATAATGTATGCCATGTTATGTACTAGGCCTGATGTAGCTTATGCCTTAGACATAGCTAGTAGATTTCAGATTGATCTAGAAGAGGATCATTGAAAAGGAGTGAAAAATATTCTTAAGTACTTGAGAAGGACTAAGGATATTTTTGTAATATATGGTGGATCTAATTTTAAACTAGATGGATATTTTGACTCTAGTTTTCAATCAGACCTCGATAATAGCAAATTCATTTTAGGATAAATCTTTACTCTGAATAGTAGAACAGTGAGTTGGAAGAGTACCAAGCAACCAACTGTAGCTAACTCAACCACTGAGGTAAAATACATAGCAGCAAGTGAAGCCGCCAAGGAAGCTGTCTGGATGAAGAAGTTCATCATTGAGTTGGATGTTATTCTTAAGATTGAGAACCCAGTACCACTTTATTGTGATAATACTGGAGTAGTTGATCAAGCAAAGGAACCAAGGTTTCATCATAAATCCAAGCACATTTTGAGATTCTTCTATCTCATTCATGAAATTATCGAGAGACAAAAATATTGTCATTGAATAGGTAGATACAAAGAACAATATAGCAGACCCGTTCACTAAGGCTCTACCATAGCTACAGTTCAATCGCCACCTTAATTGTATGGGGTTAAAATATAAGGATGATTGGCTCTAGTGCAAGTTGGAGATTGAAAGGAATATGCCCTCAAGCCAATCAAAAAAATATTTTTAATAGGATATTCTTTTATCTTCTAAACTCATGTAATGATTTTTTTAAATAAATAAAGGTATTTATATTTCATCATATGCTATGTCTTAATTAACTATTTAAGATTATGATGAATCCCATAGATTAGAACTATGATTTTAGGATTATGATAAGATCATACCTATGAGATCTAAAATCTTAAAACTCTAAACTAGAATATTCTTGATTGATGGAATATTGAGTTGGGAATCAATATTTTTGGAAAGATTGGCACATCCTATGTATACTCGATGGAGAGGATGATTCATCTCACTATCACTTGTATATGATATTAATATAAGAATGTAAGTGCTCATTAGAGAATGAGTTTACTAAAATAATCCGACTTGACAACATCTAATAGAGTCTCATCTACATGTCAATAGATGGTTCTCATAGTGGGAGTTGTGCATGTAATTCCTTAACCTGAGATTACCATAGAACCTTGTATGCATGAATCCATATTTTGGTTCATACTTATTCATGACTTAATCATGTATGGGGTGTTCTGGATATGGTGGATTTTGCATATGGAGGTTGTGAGTAGGTCAACATGAAAATAATCACTCCTAGTAAGAGGAGATCGCATCCTACTTTCTTTAATCAAATGATGATTTAGAAAGACTTTGATCAAAGCATAATGAAAATTAGAAATGGTTTCTAAAATTTTATTAATCAAATCATCATTATAAGATTAAGAAATATGAATATGATATTGGGTTTGACATGTTTTCATATCCAAATTCATATTCAGGATGCAGGATGATCGTAGGATGGTAACTTTTTACTGAAGAATATTTTTGATATTTTTATCAAAATTTTATATATTCTAGGTAGACATGATATGTTGCTAGATATAGGTTTGATCGAATTAAAGAGTTTAATTTGATCATCAATTAGAAAGGATTCTTATCGATCGAATTGATCGAGTCAGCTTAATTTGACCTAAATTAGTTTGGTTGAGATCTAACCAAATTAGGTCAAATTGCACTGGACCTACTACTAGCTAGATGTGAAACCTAATGGTCACACATAAAAAAAATTAATCAAGGGTCTAATTGGATTAGATCATGTTTGCAAGATGAACATGCTAGCACATATTGCAAACCCTAGCACCTAGATTTGAATCAGATTTTGATTTGGGCTAATTAGATCTAAGTTAAACAAAATAAGATTTGGTTCATTAACTCTATTGACCATTGGCTTGTTGACCAAGGGGGTAGGTGCCAAAAATATGAGTCCCACATGCTAGAGAATCTCTCTCTTCATGCATGGGAATCACCTTATGTGCTAGGAGTCTTTAGCGCATGGGATTTGTTGGCACCATTTTATCTTTGCCTTATCCATTTATTTTTTTTAGGTAACATTTGTTACATGGTTTCAGATCTGATAGAAGTTACCTAAGAGTTCTTCTGTAGGTGAAACAATTTGGTGTTTAATCTTAAAATTGGATAAGGATAGAGTCCTAGCCATCCCCTCTTATTAGCGCCTCTTGGACTAAAGAGTCCTAGGCGCATGGGGCTTTGACCCATTCCACACACACTCCATGCAAATCTTAAATGTGGCATCCCCATTATGGACCATTCGATGGTCTTCGATTCTGATCCAAACCCTTGATTAATGGTGCCACATTTCGAATTCTCGCAACTCTTGGAAAAACTTACATAGAATTTTATTTCGAAGAGTCATTCTACTTGAAGCAACTCTTGGAATTAATTCTACGTACATCCACGTATCTTGAGATTTTAATAGGGCATGAGACATCAGATGGAGCATGAGATAAACCAGGGAATGGGCATGAGAAATTGGTAGAGGCATCCCTACGTATATTATAAATAGGGGCATACTCCAGGCTTCCAAAGCAATCAATCCTTCTTTCTTACAAGAGTTCTCTATTGTCCAATTTTCTTTCTTCCCTTTCCTTGTCTAGATAAGATCCTATTAAGGACAAGAAGTCTTCTTTTAAGATAAGGATTTAGGAAGAAAAATTAAGAAGACAAAGAGAAAAGAAAGCAAGGAAAAGAAAGGCTAGGAGGAAAGAAGCAAGGCTAAGGGAAGGTTCTTCCTAAAAGATTTAAATTCTTGCAATAAGAATTTAAATCAAGGAAATAGATTTAAAGAAGGTGTTAGAGGCTTGATCAAGTTCCTGTGTGGATCAACATTAGAGGATGAACACATGGGCACTTGGTGGAATCCTTATCGGACAGCTATCGGAATTCAAACTCGAATCAGTGTTTAGCGATCGAGGTATGTTCCTATATCCTACATTTATATTATAAATGCTTGTTATATGATTTAAATTCTAATAAGGTGGTCCTTGGGTTAGGGTTTTGATTTTATGATTTCATAAATATTGCTTTGAAATCCATGCTTCCACCCTGGTCACTAAACCCTACAGTCATCTTCTTGTTCGATCTGATTTCAAAAAATCAAATCTAGATCTCCAACTCCTATCTTCGATCGGATCGTTGGCGGCATCTCGATCATCATACGATCATATCACCTTCATCTTCTTCTTGCATGGACAACACTTCAACCTTCGAATGCTAGATCTGCCCAACACTTGGGCATGGTAACATCCAGACCTAAATCATGTGATAGCATGATTTTCTTGAATCTAATTAGATCAAATCTAAATCAATCGAACAACATGAGTCCAATTGATAACATCCAGACCTAAAACCTTGTTTGTGTGATCCTATAGGTTCAGTTCTATATGATAATGGGATATATCGTGATCTCTATCATTAACATCATTAAAATATCTTTTGATGGACCAAAACTCTTTATGATTCATCCAATTAAAATTATCGATCATTAAGATAATTATAATTGATCCCACAATCCACACCAGTGATACCTAGCAGTATGTGGTGGCAACCCATCAAAACTAAATAAGAACCTCTCAATGTAGCTATCATATGATTTGGTTATTCTATCATGAATCATGATAGGATTTAGGTTAAGGTAAACTCATCAAACCTAATACTGTTGGATCCTGGTACCTCTCTGATATCAATTATTGGAGAGAAGATGAACAAAGTAGATGGCCGGCACCTAGAACTTAAAGTTGGAACCAGAGAGGAAAGAGTAGAGTATTTTAGGAAGAAAAGCTCCATTGTATTCCATTCTATTGTAAAGATACAATACCTGAGTTTATATAGCCTAGGATTTCTGCTATACCACATGAACCATAATAAATCTAAATCCAACTGAAAAACTCTCCTAGGCTAACCCAATATGTGAAAGCACTCATAGAGCTTATGTACATATGTCTTATGTGCTCTCATCCTCTGGATCTAGTCCTGATCCATACATGAGTTAGCATCCTTAAGACCTTATTGGTCTAGGCCTTAAGATCCTAGGATAAAAGCCTATCCTAGACCCAAGTAGAAAACCTTGTCCAGTTCTATTTGCCACCATCGAGTCAGTTCTATCAAGAGCCAAGCTGGTTCGACTGCATCTCATCCAAATCCTATCTTTTGTCTGCCTGAGATAGCCCGCTTGGCTATGCCCTGAGCCGGCTCAACCTCATCCTGAGCAAGCTCGACTGTGTATCCGAGCCAACCCACCTGTGTGTCAACCCCTTGTCTTAGCTGATTCTTCTCCTTGGCTTTGATCCTTTGCTCTACCTTGTATCCCAGGTCTCCGAAGCACCTACCAAGCCCTTCAAGGTCCTCACATCTGAACCTTGAGTTCGTGCAGGGCTACATGCCACCTTCATCTAGGATAACTTTCATCCTAGCCCTAGGACTCACATCTATCCTAGTCTTCCAGAGCCAATACCCTAGCTCCTGTGGCCTTCCAAGGCCACACCAAATCCTACAATCTCTACCTTGGTGCGCTCAAGCCTTGGCACACCTGGCAATGTTTTCCTACGTGATCCTACTATCATTGCACACCCTGATAGCTACTTGTGCACACCTTGCCACCGCTATTTTTCTTCAACTATTGAACTTCTTTAGAGGCCTTTAGGATGACCACCTCCACTGCTATAGACCTTGGCTTGCTTCTATCCACCACCACCCTTGGAGTTGTAAGCACCCTTCTGATTGGCAGCCGCATCAACTATCCTGGACTATTTTGGAGAATTTACAACAATCCTATACCGACACCTACTACATACCTTGACATGGTCTCTCTAAACTTTGCCTGTCCTTTTGCACGTGCTGCTTCACTTGGAACTGTGCATCTCTGGTGTTGGTACTAGGATATTGATTATCTTATACTTCTTCACTCTGAACTTGTGTCACATCTCTCTCCATCTATGAAGCCACCTCTGCTCAATGCTCCACCTAAAATCAAAGTCCCCTTGATACCATATAAGCGAACTCTATGATCGAGTCCTTCGAGGACAACCACTCAATACTGCACTACTGAGCCTACCGCTATGCCTCAGACATAATCGCTGCTCCTTCGGACCCTCCATACTCTGTGGATATATCTAAAATTATCTCAGATACCCGCTCCCCATGGGCTCCTCCGAGACCACCAAGAGCTCATCCGACTTTTCACTTGTAGTGACTAAATCGATGGAATCCAAGTTTTCTCCTTCCTTGCACTTCTTCCAAAGCTGACATTTTTGCTTAAAGTGCCTTGCTTCACCACACTTGAAGCATCTCTTGGATCCCTTGCTGCACCTTCACTGACCCTTCTTCTTTCCTTGCCTGAGTCTCTCTAAAATCATGAGACCCTCCTGGAAGACCTCCCTCTTCGTCATCTATTCCTACTGCTTGTTGGATCTTAGCATTGATATGATCTTCTCGTACACTAGTATCTCTTTACCATACAGCAACGTTGTCACCAACAGATCGAAGCTCCTGGGTAGCGAACATAGCAGCGATAAATTTTTATCATCCTCTTCGAGATCCATCCTAATGTTGAGTAAATTGATGCTCATCTGATCGAACCGCTGAATACACCCCACAACATCCTCATCCTCTTGCATCCGAAGGTTGTATAGTTGCTTTTTCAGTATCAATTTATTACACATGTTCTTCCCCATGTACAATTGGCATAACCTCGACCATAAACTTTTGGATGTCTTCTCCTCCAATACACCATACAACACCTCATCTACCAGACAAGCTCTAATCATGGCACATGCCATTTTCTCCAGACTTTCATTCTTTGCCTATCATCTCCTCCAGCCTATCTTCCAAGGTCGAATTCGGTCTCATCTGAACCAGCAGATCCTCCATCCTAACCATCCACATCATGAAATTTTTTTTTCCATCAAACTTCTTAAATCCTATCTTTAACCTGCTATTCTTTATGATTGTACGAATAAAAAATAGCAAACAGGTGGATTTAAAAAAATAGCTTGACTAGGGATGATGGACAGCAGTCCTATGATCTCTTTCTTCCTCATGAAGCCTAGAGAAAGTCTTTAGAATTGAACCTCACTGTTGATCTCTGCTAAAATCAAATCTTCTTCCTCTCCATGCTTAATCAGGCTCTGATACTGCTTGTTGGATCCTAGTACCTCTTTGATAGAAATTGTTGGAGAGAAGAAGAACAAAGTAGATGGCCAGCACCTAGGACTTAAGGTTGAAATCAAAGAGAGAAGAGTAGAGAGTTCTAGGAAGAAAAGTTCAATTATATTCCACTCTATTGTAAAGATAAAATATCTGAATTTATATATCCTAAAATTTTTACTATACCATATGAATCCTAATAAACCCAAACCCCATCTGAAAAATTCTTCTAAGCTATTCCAATACATGAAAGCACTCACCATGCCCATGTACATATGTCTCACATGCTCTCATCCCTCAGATCTAGTTTCGATCCATACATGAGTTAGCCTCCTTAAGACCTTATTGATTCAGGCCTTAAGACCCTAGGATAAAAGTCTATCCTAGATCTAAACAAAAAACCCCATCTAGTTCTGTTCACCACCATCGAGCCAACTCTATCAGGAGCCGAGCTGGCTCGATTGCATCTCATCCGAATCCTATCTTTTATCTGCCTGAGACAGCCGACTCGACTATGCCTCGAGCTAGTTTGGCGTCATCCCGAGCTAGCTTGGCTGCATATTCGAACCAACCCACTTATATGTCAGCCTCTTATCTTGGCTGATTCTTCTCCTTGGCTTTGATCCTTTGCTCCATCTTATGTTCCAGATCTCCGAAGCACCTACGAAGCCCCTCAAGGTTCTCACACCTGAACCTTGAGTCTATGTAAGGCTACTCGCCGTCTTCACCTAAGATAACTTTTGTTCTAGCCCTAGGACTCACACCCATCCTAGTCTCTTAGAGCCAACACCCTGGCTCCTCCTATGGCCTACTAAGACTTGGGAGCACCACACCAAATCCTATAAATATATATCATATAATTGAATCATTCACTTCGAGTCCGACGTGTAACCCTAGTAAAAACTTCTTTCTATTATTTGACACTGCCATGGCCATGGGCTTTAGGACTCAATCTCATGATCATCATGGAATTGCTCCTCCTCTACCAAGGTTGATAGATCCCATCTTGGTGCAATCTAATTTCTATAATAAGCATACTATAGCCAACAAATACTTCAGAATTCTAAATGGCTAGGAGATCAAGTAATGGTGTAGTCAAACTATAACACCCTCAAGATGAATTATCGATGCACCTTAGATCAGAGAACCAGACACACTAGTACAGCAATGAGCAAGTCATCAACGAGAAATAGACTTCTTTATGACTGCTCGAAGTTGGTTATGCTTAGTATCCTTGTTCTTGACAAGTCCTTATACTTTTATTTTAGTATCTCCATACCATAGATTCAAGATTTATTTATCCTAAGAAAATGATCATATACCAATCTTCTAGATCGATTATCATCCTTGTGATGATTCTATGATCGGATGTAGTTTATGAGTTAATTATGATAATACATGTCTCAAATTCTCAACTCTTGAGAATATATGTTATCATAACTGTTAACTCAATGAATGAATCACAAATGCAAAATACACAGATGTAATTGAAAGAATTAATCTAAATTTTATTTATAATAAGTTAAAATTATAAATTATGTTCTTAGAAAGTATTACAAGTGGTGGCCAATCTTGCTTCTAGAGAATGCATCTAACATGGCCCTCACTTATGTAAAGCACTTTTGAGGTTCCTCCAAGTAAGTTTAAGCCTCGAGTCTGAATTTCGAGTATTAGTGGAGATCCAAGCTAAGTCTCTAGCACTATAAGGTTGGGTGAAGTCCCTCTATGATGGAACTCTCTTGTGTTGGGGTTCTAAGGTGCTCGTGCATATATATTTCAAAACTCTTTTAAAAAATATAGCAGAATAATAGACTAAAATACTTTTAATCAGTAACATGCATAGATCAAATTAAAATACCTAAAGATCTAGTTTATATGCAAAAAATAATATAAATTTGATTTTTTATCTAAAAATAAATATATAGTTAGATCACATACCTTTGCATGGGCCGATCTACATCATGAACCGATGATCATGGATGTCTTCAGGTCCCTTTGAAGCTGCACAAGCATCAAGCCTCCATAGGTATCCATATGAGTTCTTGATGTAATCAAAAGCTTTTTGATCTCATTAGAGTGCTAGCTCTCTTGTAGGGATCGCATCTTGATGGTTGAAGATGACTCTTCTTTTCGCTCAAGACTCTCTTGATGAAGAAAAAGAATAGAAGGATGTAGAGGAGAAAAAAGAAGAAAGCTCTTATCTTTTTCTTCCTAGACCCATGCCTAGATCTTGTGTCCCACACCTATGGATCCTGCATCCACTCCTCTTGGTTCTCACATCTCAGGCCCTCATGGATCCTGCATCCCACATCCATGGGTCTCACGTCCACCATCCATGGGTCTTGCATCCTCATATTTCATGCAAAAAACAAAGGATGGTGTGGGGTTTATATAGGGCACAAGGGGGAGAGAGAGTCCCAATCAAACTAGGATCTCTCTTGGTGCCCTAACTAATCCCTAACTAACTAGGAATTGGTTGCACCCAAATAGAGAAATATTATAGTCTAACTAGGAATCCAATTAGATCCTAATCCAATTAGAAATTAGGTGCACCCAAGTTCTAATCAAATTAGAAATTCATCTCCTTTGCAATTAGGTTATCTCATAATCTAATTAGGCTTAATCTAATCAAACTCAAACCAAGCCAAATTAAATATAATTCAATTAGACTTGATCCTAGCCTAATTGCTTAATCAAATTGAGCAAAATAGCAATCTAATTACTAATTAATTCTTCTATAATTCACTAACTCTTAATAATTTTAGCTTTGCAACTTTTGCATTGGATTAATTGATCATCAATCACATTGATAATTAGATCCTTCTATAATTCATAATAATGGTTCAACCATCTGGTCGGACAAAGAGTTTTTTTGTATGTGATCTCATCGATTCTATTCTATTTGGTAGTGAGATATACTGTGATCTCTATTATAATATGATTGAAACTTCTTTCAATGGATTGGAATAATTCCAACTCTATCCATCAAGGATCATCGATCATCAAGATGATGCTTATGGATCTCACAATCTATTAGTGATACCTAACAGTATGTAGTGGCAATCCAATAGAATAAAAATGATAAACTTTTAGGTGCAATTATCATGCAATTTATTTTCTCTATCATGAGTCTCGACCAAATGGCAGGTCATAGATAAATCATAAAACCATAACATCGATCATATGATAGATTCAATTAGCTCGAGTCTGATTGTGATTCTCATAGAAACTCTTTTCTATCAATCACACTACTATGGCTATAGACTTAAAGACTCAGCCTCTTAAATTTTATAGGACAACTTCTTTCTACTAAGATCAATAGATCTCATATAGATGCGCATCCTGCTCCTACGGTGGACCACCTATCACCAACATCCACAATAAGGACTCATTGAGATAATATTTCTATGCAGTCATACTCTAGCTGCCTCACTATAAGCAGTCGTGGTACCACAAGTCAAAGGACTATTCACACAACTGTAGTATCGAGAAAATTACTAACAAGTAAGCAGACATCCATGTGACTTCTCATGTTGGTTATGCTCAGTACTAGTTATTCTCTAACAAACACTTGCACTCTTGCTTTAGTATTTTTATACTGTAAACTCGAGACTCATTTATCCAAAGAAAGTGATCTATGCACTAGTCTATCTAGATCAATCACTATCCCCATGATGATCCTATGAGCAGGAGCAATTTAGGAATTAACTATCAGTGATATATGTCTCAAATTTTCAACTCTTTAAGAATATGTATAATCATCTTGTTAATCCCTTGGATAATTCATGGACACATACAATATGAATGGAAATAAAACTGTCGATCTAATGCAAAATCATGTCCTAGAAATATGATATACGTTTGATAAGATTGGCTACTAGGGCATACATCTAACAATCTCCCACTTGCATTAAAGCTAATCTGCCATATACTTAAGCCTCATCTTCTCAAGACAAGCTTTGGTCTTCATCTAGCTAAGTGACTTAACTAGTTTGTCTGCCACATCTCTTGTGGAGTCTACTCTTTGCACCTCTATATATTTCTACTCAAGATGGTCATATATACTGCCGCTCTATGTGTTTAGACTTCCAATGAGACCTTGGCTCCTTAGCGAGGGCTATGGTACCATTATCTTTGCAATAAAATATCATGGCATATGATGTTATGACATCCAGTTCTACCACTAATATTAGAAATAGAATGCATCATACACATGTACAGCGTATTCAGTTTTCATTGATCGATTGCTTGGAACCTTTCCAACATACCGAACCAACATTGCACAAGAACACATCTTGATTTAGACATTCTATCATCCGTGTATCCTCCCACTTTTAGCTTTGACCCTATTCCAAAGATCAAGAATCAATCCTTAGTACTTCTTAAGTGCTTAAGGATGTTTTCATAGTAATCTAGTGCTCCTAGCCAGGATTCGACTGATATATGCTTGTGACACTCATAGGAAAGGCTATATTAAGTCGAGTATATAGCATGACATACTCCTATGCTCAAAAGGATAGTAGATCCCTCTTAGAGTTTTCTATGTTGAATCTTTTAGCATCTCCTCTATATGCTTTTCTATGAAAATGCCAAGCATCATCTTAGATCTATCTCTATAGATTATTATATTGCCAAAATATAAGATGCTTGCTGTAGATCTTTCATAGAGAATTTTATTACTATAAGAATTTTGAATATTAGCGACAATATTAGTGATGAAAAAAATTTTGTTGCTAATAACCCTTTTTAATGACCACAAAATTGACCAAAAATCTTATCGTCACTAATACTATTAGCGATAGCAATTTAATTATTCATGATGGCAAAACCCATCACTAAAAGTATTCAAATTTTTCAATTTTATTTTTTATAATATTTAAATATAAAATAATTATTAGTGGTGGAGAATTTGGGTTATTAGCAATGAAAATCTTACCATCGTTAATAATTTTTTTTAAAAAATTGAATAATAAATTAGAAAAATAATTTTATTTAAAAATATTATTAGTGATGGAATTAGTGATGGTGATAATTTTTTATTTCTAATAATCCAAAAAATGATTCAGATTTAATTCAAATCCAATTAAAAATCTTGCCAAATCTAATTTAATTAGACTTTGAATCCAAGTCCTACTTGGAATACAAAATTCAATTAGCCTCAAATTAAGTCAAGACTAATTTAATTAATTCTAATTTAAATTAATTAAAAAATAGTTTTTAATTTAAGCTTAATTTAAATTTAATTTAAATCTGATTCGAATCCAATTCAAAATCATGTCAATCTTAATTCAATTAGGCTTTGAATCCAAATCCTACTTGGATAGTAAAATTTAATTACCTTCAAATTAAGTCAAGTCTAATTAAATTTAATATAATTTAAATCAATTAAAAAAAATAATTTTTAATTTAAATTTAATTTAAATCTAATTCGAACCTGATTCAAATTCAATTTGAAATCCTGTCAAACCTAATTCAATTAAACTTTGAATCCAAGTCCTAATTAGATTGTGAAACCTAATCATTCTTAAATTAAGTCAAGCTTAATTAAATTAATTTGATTAAATTAATTAAAAAAATAATTTTTAATTTATGTTCAATTTGAATCCAATTTGAACCTAATTCAAATCTAATTCGAAATCCTATCACACCTAATTCAATTAGGCTTTTGAATCCATGTCATATATGGATTATAAAATCAAATTAATCTTAAATTAAGTTAAGCATACTTAAATTAAATCTAATTTAAATCATTTAGGACTTGATCCATGATTCAACTCGAATCTAATTCAAACACGATTCTAATTCAATTCGAAATCCTATCAAATCTAATTTAATTATGCTTTGAATCCAAGTCCTACATTGATTATAAAATATAATTAGCCATAAATTAAGTCAATTTTAGTTAAATTAAATCTAATTTAAGTCAATTAAAACTTGATCCACGATTCAATTTGAATCTAGCTCGAACCCGATTCAAATTTAATTCGAAATACCATCAAACCTAATTTAATTAGACTTTGAATCCAAGTCCTACTTAAAATATTAAAATCTAATTAGCCTCATACTAAGTCAAGCCTAATTAAATTAAATATAATTTAAATTAATTAGTAATTGATCCATAAATTAATTAATTTTAAAAATTTAATAAAATCCAATAATAATTTTTAACCATCCAAAATATGACCAAGAAGAGAAAAAAATAATATTAAAATATAATATTAAAAAATTAATATTATTAGAGATGACATTAGCGATGGAGTAACTTACCATTGCTAATAATTTTAAAAAATATTATTTTAAAATTTTTAATATAAATTTAATATTAAAATTTAATATTTTAAAAAAATTTAATGGTATTAGCAACGAAAACTACTGTCGCTAACACCTTAGTATGGAAAATGGAGCTTTATCGATCGTATTACCAGTGCAGGGCTTTATCGTCAGTAATAGTCCCTACCTTGTCGGAGGGAAAAAATTTTTTCTTTCTATGCTTGTTCTCCTCCTTCCCATGAATCCCCTCTCGTTCTCCTCCTTCATGTATTATATTTTTTTTGTACACCCATTTTCCTCCACGTGAATCTCCTCTCGTTCTCCTCCTTCCCACTTTTTCCCACCTCGCTGGCACCTCCTCCTAACTGGCAATGACCCCACTGCCCAGCATGTACTTCTCGGCATTCTCTACTCCCTACGTGTCCTCTCCAGCATCCCAACCCCTTCGGTGCCTCCTACACTGTGGCCTCGAGCCCGCTACCCTAGCCCCTCCACACCTGAGCCCACCTATGCCTCCTACATGGCTGCCCTGAGCCCATCACCTTGGCCCTACCTCGTCTATGGCCAACCTGACCCTACCATCTCGGCCCTGCCACACCCTTGGTTGCCCTGACCCCATCGATGCCTCCTACATCGCAGCCCCATACCAACCACCCCGACCCCACTGATGCCTCCTATGTCGTAGCCCCAAGCCAACCACCCTAGCCCTGCCTCTCCATTGGCCACCCCGACCTCGCCGACACCTCCTACATCACAGTCTCAAGCCTACCACCTTAGTTTCACCTCTCTCATGGTTGCTCTGACCCCACCAGTGCCTCCTACATCGTGGCCTTGAGCCAGTCACCCCAACCCCACCTCGCCTGTGCCTCCCCGACCCCATCAGTGCCTCCTGTGCCACGACACCAAGCCAGCCACCCCGGCCCCACCTCACCTATCAGCCTCGTCATAGCCCCATCCCCATCGGCCTGACCATGTGGCCCCTATCCCGCTGCCCCCAGCCCACAATCCTGACCCTGCGGCCCCATCCCTGCACTAGCGTGCCTACTATAGTGAGTATTAGCGATGGCATTTAATTTGTGATTCTATATTATTTTAGAAAAAGCTCTCTTATTTTAACTTGAGAAGAAATTTGACTTAAATTTGGATATATGTGCCTTGTATGAATAGAGGTTTTACACACCAATTCTATCATCAATTAATGAAAGTAAAGAAGTTCAAAACCTTGCTTTTTAAACTCGTATTATTATCTGATATCTTCTATTAGAGGTCTAAGTTGAGTGGATTGAAAGAGTTGCTTCCTTATTTCTCCAATCAAATCAAATATACAAATCTCACATAGAAGAATTACCAAGCTATGAGGTTATCTTAGAGCTTTCATTGATAGCCAATATTTGAGAAGATATAGGCTATCAGTAAGAAGCCTGATAATATAGTTGCATATTAAATGTGTTATATTTCCATTGATCATTTTTATGTTAGTTCAGCATTACTTTAAATTTTGGTTTTAGGCTTGGGTTGACTAACAAAAAGATTGAAAGGCTCGATCTTGTTCTTCCAAGTGACCTTCTTCTCAAATGAATAGACAAAACTTGTTAGGAACTTCTAATTACTTTGTCCTCATCCTATCTTGCTTTTTAATTTTCCTTCTCCATCTCATGTGCTAGAACCACATCCTGAGTTATTTGATGTGATAATTCTTCAACTGATGGGAAGTGATTAAGGATAGAGTAACTATTTTTGTTGGTTTCTTTAATAATGGGAACACTTGGATGGTTAGGTGCCCTCATAACTCTATTTTTAAGATGGCAATACACAATAAGAGCTAGACAAAAATTTTTGTCTTGTATCCAGAAGATAGTATTGTTTGGTTACAATGCTAATTAAATATCTTGGAATGAAACATAAGATTGAGATATTAAAGAAGAGGTGATCTAATAGAATTTACTGTTATAGTACGTGATAGATTTCATAGCTTATGGAAGAATGTAAAACTCTCTCTCCATCTAAGACCAATCTTTTTATAAGTTGATGTAAAGTGAAGCCACATAGCTGATAAATAACTTTGAATAATGAAAGGTACAATGGATTTGAACACTCTCCTCGTTCTATGACCTAATGCCTCAAGATATTTAGCAAGGTCAAGAAAAGGTAAAATGACATTTATACCCTTACAAATCTCAAATTTAGCCTCATTGTTTTCCATTTGTTTTTCATTATGGGTGGCTATGATACACCAAGTTTTAGTTTACACAACTTTCTTCTCTTCCATTCTTAATTTTAGATATGATGAGCACATGGAATGCTTGCATTAATTCAAGGGACATGGGATGCATGATAGCTTTCTATAATCTAATAATAAGACATGAACTTATATTTTATTAGTTTTTTTATGTTTGTATCTTATAGAATTTATGTTTATATATTAACCAAGGATAAGTTTGATATGTAGCAATAATTTTAGATTTGTACGACCACCTATCACCTCCCTGAGCTTTCAACCATGAGCCTCCGGTCGCCTCCTACCTCTTTGAGCCCTCGGTTTGCCTCCCGTAGTCTCCCGTAGGTGCTTTCCTTTCCACATGTCTTCATTCTTTTTCTTTTTTTTCTTGAAACCCTCCCTCAAGTGAAATTCTTCCCACAAATATTTGAAAAAGAGAAAGAAATGGAAAGAAAAGGAAGGGAAAAAGCAAAAAATGTTGAATAATTTATGTAGGAAAAGGTCTTCATTTTTGATTTTTCAACATTCCCTTTATTTTTCTTTGCATTTTCTTTGTTTTTCTCTATATTTTTCTCTATTGTGTCTGTTCTCAGAGTCTCAGTCAGGTGGGAAGCAGAATCCTTGCCAACATGACGAGGCAGATATGACTTGCGGGGCCTCTGATCATCGTTAACCTTCTCTACTAGTCTATGCAGATGATCTTGGTCATGTTCAGTGATATATCCTTTATTTTATATTTAATTTTTTTATATTAAATTTATTTATTTTTAGAATATATTGTCTCTAGACATATATTTATGTAGTATGTATGCATGTATGTCTAGTGTGTTATGTATGTATATAGTTTTATGTAAGTGTATTTCTAAAATGTTGATATAGTTAAAGTGTAGGGACTAGTTGGAGGATAGAACAAATTGATAAAAGAAAAGAATAAACTACCAATGCTTAGAACATGCTCATTATTCTTGTCTCTCTTATATTAATTTTTATTTAAATAATTAGGTATTTTTTAAAGTATTTCTTTTTCAATAGTTTTATATTATCTAAACTTTTGGCAAATTACTCTAAAAGAAGTTCTAAATACTTTGGAACAATCCTATATACTCCGATTCACGGTTCGGATTAATCTTCCCAAGTTTTGAAGTCCTCCAAAATTTAAACTCAAAACAACAAGCAACAAAAAGATAGTTTATAATGACAAACAAAAATTAACTCCTTATAAGTATAATAGATTGTTAAATACACTTTACTCAAAATGGAAGATGCCTTTCAGAATACCCTCAGATTGAATGAAGAGTTGAATCTACTTTTGAGAGGTGGTGAAGGTTCAAATGAAGGCTTCTTTGACTTGGAGCTAAAAAATATTTTCAATCCTTTTTTTCTTAATTTCACTTGAGTTTTTTTTTTTTTGAATACCTTTATACCTTCAATCAATGTTGGAGAATGAGTAGTAGCCATTTAGTGCAGTTGGAGAGTATTTATTAGATATTTAATGCACTAAAAATATGTCAAAAAACTAGCCATTATGAAAATTTCCGTCACAAGGGTCGACCCATGGGTCGTCCCCTGACACAGGGGTCGACTCATGGGTCACCCCTTATGGCAAAATAAAAATATTCTATTTCTATTTTTGGATGGTAGGATAGCAGGGGTCGACCCATGGATCATTTTCTGGCAAAGGGATCATTCCATAGATCGATCCTTTTTATGTGCCACTAAAAAATTCAATTATAATTTTTTAAAAAAAATTAAAAAACTATTAGCAATGCATTAGTGATGGTCTCTAATAGTTTTTTAAAATTAAATTTAAAAAATTAATAAAAAAATATTAGCAATGGTATTATAGATAAAAAATATCATAGCTAATAGTTTTTTAAAGTTTAAATAAAAAAATAAAAAAATATTAGAGATAGAATTAGCGATAGGATACAGCATCGCTAATAATATTTTAAAATTTTAATTATAAAAAAAAAGTATTAGTGAGGGCACTAGCCATCGCTAATTATCTTTATTAGCGATGGAAGTTTTGCCATCACTAATAACCATAATTAGCAACTAGGCTTTATCCGATGGACTTTTATCGATGGCTAGCCATTGCTAATGTTATTAGCAATGGTAAACCCCTCATTAGCGATGGTATTTAGCCATCGCTAATAACCCTTTTTCTTGTAGTGTATATACAACCATATTTTAACTAATGTCAGCATGGGGTACTTCCAATCAGAAGGATGTCATCCATGTACAATATAAAGAGCCTGACTGAACTCCCACTGACCTTCATGTAAATGCATGTTTCCTTCTTGTTCTTAATAAAATCAAATAATTTGATCACTTCATGGAAATGAGTCATATTTCCTTCTTGTTCTTGATGAAATCAAATAATTTGATCACTTCATGAAAATGAGTATTCTAACTCTGAGATGCTTGCTTAAGTCCGTATATAGATCTTTGCAATGTGATCTCTACCACTAGAAGTAAAGTCCATGGACTGCTCCATATAGATATCTTTCCAAGATATCCATTTAGGAAAGGGTATCTAAGCATCTATTTCTCGAAGTCGATGTCCAACATCATGTTATTGTAGGTTTTGGGATCATCTTTATGTTCCTTATCTTCTATGAGAAATATTTTCTCTACATCCTCTGTAAGCATACCTAAGTATCTTTTAGAAAAATGGGAGATCCTACTAGATCTACTAGTTGGAGGAGGTACTGTTAGATGTATGTCCTAGGAGCCAAGTTAGTTAACACATTTTTTTCTAGAGGCATAATTTTATAATTAAATAAATAAATTAGGATTAATGTTTCATTCATGTTGACATGTGTTCATGAATCATCCAAGAAATTAATAGGATGATGACACATATTCTCAAGAGTTGAGAATTTAAGATGTGTTATTGGTGATTAATTCTTAAATGCTCCTAATCGATGAATTATCAGGAGGATGGTGATAGATCTCATGAGATTGGTGCGTAGATAGCTTTTCTTTGGATAGATGAGTCTTGAATCTATAGTATGGAGATATTGGAGTGAGAGTACAAGTGATTGTTAGGAAATAATAGTACCGAGCATGACCAACATGAGTAGTCACATGGATGTCTATCCACTAATCAGTGACATACTCAATGTTGCAGTAGTGTGAATAGTCCTTTGACCTACGATGCCTCAACTACTCATAATGGGGTTGTTGTAGTTTGACTACACATAAACATGGTCTTTAGCCGTATGGATTCTTATAGTGAATGTTGGCTGTAGGAGTAGAGTATGCACCTAAATAAAATTTATCAATCTTGATAGACAAGGAGTAGTCCTATGTATTCATGAGACTAAGTTCACAAGACCATAGCCATGGTAGAGTGAATAATGGAAAAGAGTTTTCATAAGATTTCACATATGCACTCAAGTTGATTAAATATTATATATGACAAGTGATGTTTTGATGAGTTATCTATGACCTTCATCTTATCGAGACTAATGATAAAAGGATCGGATTATATGATAACTGCACCTAGAGATTTATTATTCAATTCTACTGAGTTGCCACTATATACTGCTAGATGTCACTGATGGATTGTGAGATCAATAAAAATTATTTTGATGATTGAATAATTTTTAATTGACTGAATTGAAAGTATTCCAGTTTATTGAAAAATTTTCAATGATATTGATAATGAAGATCATAATATATCTTACTATCAGATAGAATTGAATCTATAGGGTTATATAAATAAGGGATTTGTCTAGAATTGATCAATTGGACTTGTGAAGTCCTAATTGGGTTTGCATTTGGTGAAATCCAATTAGATTTAAGAAATCATACTAGCATATGATTAAACCCAATTCCTCTTTGGACTTGGACTCTCTATTTGATAGGATTTTAACCAAGTCAAATTGCATGCATAATTGGATAAGGATGAGGAGTCATCCTTGACTTGTTAGATGTTGAATACATGGTAAGAAAGAAGCCTCATTGGGCATGGACTCTTGGAAAGAAAAGGGTGCCAATTGTTGGTGCCCCATCTTAATTAACATGAGAGAAAGGAGAGGTGGGTGCGCCCCTTTCTGGATAAGATCTAGGGGCGCATGCCCATTGGATAAGAATCCTTGGCATCCAAGGTTTTCATTATGTGGGGCATGGTTTTTGCTTTCACATGAAAACTCAAAGAGGTGGGACCCAAATTTTGAGAAGCAAAATCCTTCTGCTTTATGTCTTTGACCAGTCAAAGGCTTAAAGCCCTAGGACTCTTCTTTCTCTTATTTAAGAGATAAGATCTCTTAAATTAGTGCTCTTATAAGATGAGGTCTAAAACAACCCATGCAAGGAGGACTCTTTCATACCAAAGAAGGTTGGAGAGCTATCTCATGCCAAAGAAAAGGGAATGCCTCCTTTCTCCATAACAATTACGATTGGCATCCTCCCATCTACATGCCCTCCCTTCTCTCTCTTGTTCTTTCTTTCTTGCATGCCTAATTGCTGGGTATTTAGGTTCTGACATCCAAAGAGTTGGGTGTTTTGTCTTCCATGTCCAAATCTATTTGGGGTTGATCTACATCTTAATGTAGATCTACACTGATGGAAGAAGAAATTTAGATCCAAGCAAGGGAGAAGAGAAAACCAAATTGAGGATCCAACATTTATCCAAAGATCTAGGATCAAGCGTTGATCTAGATAATCAGGATCAAGGATTGATCATTGCTCTAGGTGCATGTAAGACCTGACATGGAGATGAAGGATCCAAATCGAAGAGGACAGTCCTGGATCAATACCGAGTGGATACATGTAGAGCCCGAACATGTGTGCGGCTCTACGAGGAACCTCGACATTACCACAATCATCAATCATGGTGAATAGCTACCTACGCCAAGGTGAACATGATATCTTCATTGATTTCATATTTTTTGATTTATAGTTTCTTATTTTATGTTTTATCTTCTGATCTTAAAATTATGATCTTGACCTAGATGTATGAGATGCGATCTCATATACATGCATGTCGGATCGAATCTATTTCTCTACAATAAAATTTTTATCGAGATCCAGCATGTGCAACAAGAAATTTCCTTCAAGTGGTATCAGAGCCAAAGTTTATTAAATCATGATTTTAAGGATCAAAATTAGATTTGAAATCTTAGATTAGATTTAAGATTCGATCAGATGTCAAAATCAGATTAGATCTGATAATTATGTTAATCTATGCATATATGATATGTAGATTAAATTTCTTAGTAGCATAGTATTCTTTGAGAATCATAGTAAAGGCCATTCTGCCATAGAGGAATATGATGGAATGCCTATACAAATCAAGAGGAAGAATCATGAAAAGAAAAGAACTTACTTTTGTACAAAATCCTAGATCTGAAACCCTAGGTTCATGCACGAGATGCATGTTTATTAGATTTAATTTTTGTATGAGATGTGTGTTTAATTAGATCTAAATATACATGAGATGTATAGTTAATCAAACCTATTTGGATTAGATCTAAATTGGTTGTGTTAAATTGTGTATGAGACACATGATTAAATATTTAGATTTGAAAATAGTTTTGACATCTAAATTGCCTCATGTTCATAATGCACTTAATTTAAAGATCTAAAATTATAAATTAAAGATCTAAAATTAAAGATCTAAATTGAGATTAAAATCTAAAATTGAGAATTTAAGATCTTAAACTTAAGCATAAAACATGAGGGTTTGGGTATGGGTGCAACAATTAGGTCTAGTGATTGGACTACAATTAGGATCTTTGATTAGATCAAGTTAGAACCCTTTGTCGATTTTGAGCAGTTGATCAAAATTAATCAATGGTTGGTTAAAATTAGGTCAAAGGGGCTCAAAGTTGAGTTTATTATAGTTGGCGCATCGATTCACATTTGATGCAAATTGATTAATTCAAGACCTAATTTGGCTCAGTGGTTCGAGCCCAAGTCTATGCTAACCTATTCAATTCTAATTAACCAACTGGTATCTAAGGCAAGTCTGGATCCAGGTTTTTAATTAGGATCATGCTTACCTAGCCATGAACAAATGATTTCTAAGGAAAGCATTTGCAACCCTCCCAACAATCACACTTAGTTGGCCAACTTAGTCGATTAAGTCTTGAATAAGGTTGCTTAGTCATTGTGTTCACCCATGCCAACTAAGCTAGTCAAATATGAGATTATGCTAACTTGAACCTAGTCAGTCGAACATGAGACTGTGCTAACTTGATTTAGATTTAAGAGACCTAAATTAAAAACCTTCTCAATAATATTAAGTCAAGGGATCTTCCATCATTATAGAGTACCGTGACCTCTCCAATGTTGAGTGTTCTCGGTTGGATATAGTGGTTCAGTTGCATCAAGAGAGAAGCAACCACTCTATTAGCATGAGATGCTGTAGGGTGAAGATGGGATTGGGCCCAATAACTATTAGGTGAGGATCCCAATGATGGCTTCACTTGTGCTTAATGATGGTCTAACTTAACTCAGAAATGAGATCAATAACTATCAGGTGAGGTTTTAGGAATTTGCTTGAGATGCATTGGATAAGAGTTGTCTACCTATTGGTTGACATATTTGCCAATAACTATCAGGTAAGGTAGTATGCCAATCGGTGGGACAACAGTACCTACTAGAAATCTTAACTTGTGAAGGAATTCTTATTTCCCCACTCAAGAAGTTTTAGGATTTGTAGAAATAATGGGAGGTTGTTTATTTTTAAAATAAAATTTCTAATCAAACTAATTAATAATTATAACATCTAACTAAAATCTTCTTTTCTCTGCTAGAAATTTTTTGCCCCAATCCTCTTACCCTTATTCTAGAAATCATTCGACTTACCAGATCTAATTATAAGGATTGGCTTAGAAACTTGAAAGTTATTTAAAGTTCTAAGAAGCATAGTTATGTCATGGATTAGGAAACCCTAGTGTTACCAAACCATCCGATCATTGACCAATACAAACTACTGGAAAAATGGATGGATGATGATAAAAAGTCAAGTGCCATAAATTAGCATTAATTGCAACATCTGCATTAGGTTATGTAGACTGCTAAGGCTTTGTGCACTCATGTACAAGAGTTGTATAGTGATCTGCCTGCTTTTCAGTATAAAAATGAAAGATAGGCAATTGGTCCATGATCAATATTGATAATGATCAAGGACCAACAAGAGCTTGAGAAGCTCAACATGACCATGCATAAGGAATTGTAGGTGGATTTGATCCAACAATTCCTTACTAGTTTGTATGGGCAGTTTATAGTAAACTACCATATGAACAAAATAGATTACATCTTGACTAATTTATCAAACATGTTGGTGACCATTGAGGGGACCTTGAAGAGTTCAAAGGATATGGTTTTGACTAAAGAGTAGAAGAACTATCTTGTGTACCTAAAAATCCTAAAAGAAAATAAAAGGGACACACCTTTAGAAGGTATGTCTGATCTGCTCATGATTAAAACTAATCTTATGATTTCTTTTGCTTCCAGTTGAGTCATAGACACTGGTTCTAGTGCATACTTGTGCACTTCTATGCAAGGTCTTGAGGGAAGTAAAGTCCTAGGAAAGTTGAGTGATCCTTCGGGTTGGCAACAGGGCAAGAGTTACTACTATTGCCATGATCATCTATCCTTTGCGATTACCATCTAGGTCTAGTTCTAAAGAACTATTATAAAAGCTAGTGTACCATTTGTTTGGAAAATAAATTGATCAAATGTGGCTTTATGATTAACAGTCTCTATCAGTTATGTTGGTGATAAATTCACTCCTATCGAAGTTCAACAAGATGCCCAACCTTGAGGTGATCCTGTCTGACAGTGGTGACCATGACTGAACTTCAACTAGTATGAATTTTGGATCCAATTCACTCTAGGATGGCCACCTCCAACCCGTGCAAGCCAAATGATCTTCTCAACTTTGATTATCAGATCTTTCAGATAACTGCAAAACTTGAAGAGCATCTCGAACCTCATCCGAACGAACTTGAACAGTGAAGACAGTCACCTAATCAGTTGGCTAAGTATTTGTCCAAGTGTTCGATTCCTGCATAGTCTGGCCCAGTCGACCTCGAAGCTGGCCGAGCTTCTTTTCAATCAGATCTCCATCGAGCTAAATATCACCATTATGGTTTGGTCTGACGTTAGGAGTCCTTGACCAGCAGAGCTTCTCCTTAGATGAAATTTCATACCTTACTATAAGTGGCAGATCTTGGCATTCCTATGCCAATAACCTTGGGTGTGCAGACCAGAATAAATCTAAACTTCAACCCTACAGAGCCTGGCTACAGTCTTCAATAGGATTATCCACCATCCTTTCAACTCTCCACCTGAAATAATTATTGCTCACAGATGACCTTGAAGATAGCTAAACTTCAAAGAAGTGGTTAAGGCTCACCAAAGTGTTTTGAGCATGGCCACCTATCCTGGCTATCAGCTAGCCCCTGATTGCTATTGATCTAGACGAGCTCCCTCCGGCCACCAAATAGACTTCTTCCAGTCACCGAGTGGACTCCTTCCTGTCAAACTCCTTTCAGTCAAAGCCCCATCCTTTGGTGGCTGAGCTAACTACCTTACATTCCGAGCATCGATTAAGTAGACTTTGATAACAGAAGGACCTTTTTGTCTACACAAGTTCAACTCCCAACCTAACAAATGTCCGCCAACCTACGGACAACCTCAAAAATGGCCAAGCTTCTCTAGAACTGCTGGGGTGCAGAGCTCTGAACAATTTACTCACAAGTGCAATAGTCTTGATCGAACTATGGGTATTAATCTCCAATGGACTGGCAAGTCATGACAATGAACACCATCTTTTGTAAGAAACTTCACGTGGACCCGAACGGTCTATTAACAGGCAGTTATGGCTTTTGCTATCAGTTTGTTACAAGCTTCGCCTATATAAGGAACCCTCTAGATATGTTTTCTCTCTAAGCTCCCATTCTCTGCTTAATACTCTATTCATTTTTTCCTGAGCACTCCATTCTTGTTGGTCGGAGGACTAACTTGAGCATCTAAGGATCCTACCGGAACCACCCACCTCCGACCTAGACTTCTTCTTGCAGTTCCATCAGCAACCTCATTTCTTTCCACTCCAACGACTTCGACGTCAGCATAATTTTTTGCACCAATAGGATTGATGCTAGAGGAAGGGATCCGAGCCCTTGATCTAAAAGGAGTGCTCAATCGATCTCATTTTCTATCCTCTATTCTTAATCCCATTAGTTTCTTTTTGTCTGATTTCCATTTGTTTTTGAAAGAAGCCACCAAGGAAGGCTTCTATCTGATGATTTACTACCTCCGCTGTTAGATCTGAATAAGACCCACTCGCTCCAATCCCATCACCAGCACCCTAGCCTTCTCCACTAGCAGTCGTGGTAGATCCAAAGTAATTCAACCTGCTAATCCAGTAGGTTAAGGGCCTCACTAAAGCAGTGCAGGCCATGTAGCAACCCCCAACATCGATCCATCCAGAGGAAACCTCACTAGAATACCAAGATCTAGTGCATGGAAGGCATACCTAGGGAAGCCGATTGATAACCCCTAGGAAGGGGAAGCAGAGAGCAGCGAGCCCCTATTCCGACCATGACTCCATCCCCGAAAGATTTCTGCTATCATTCGGCTAGAGGATCCTTGAGATTCATGATTGAGAAGATCTTCTCGATCAAAAACTTCAAGAGATGAATCAATGGATTGAGAAATGCTGCCATGCTGCCCTTGGCCACATCGATGACATCTACATCGATCCTCCATTCTCTCTTCAAATCAAGCAAGAGCCCATTCCGTCGAACTTCAAACTTCCTAAATTTAAGAGTTATGATGGGATCTCAGATCCAGTTGACCACCTTGAGATTTTTTGGATAATGATGCTACTTCATGGCACATCAGAAGCTATTCTATACTGAGCTTTTTCCTCAACTCTGAAGGGAGTAGCAAGAAATTGGTGTTAGATATGTGTACCGTAGAAGCCAGATTGACTGACACTTGTAATACACTTCTAAGAATAAAATTATAATTTTAACTATAAATAATAAAATAGATTATTTTCTATCATAATGTGTATTTAGAAGTGCCTGTGAAATATCCTTTGAGTTAATGGTAATGATAGTTCATATTTTCAAAAGTTGAAAATTTAAGACATGAATTTTTATTATTAACTCATAAAATACTCCCGACTGTAGGATCATCATGAGGATGGTTATTGATCCAGAAGGTTGGTGTACGATCACTTCTTTTGGATAGATGAGTCTTAGGTCTACGGTGTAGAGACACTAGATTGAGAGTACAGGTACTCGTTAGAGAACGAGGGAACTGAGCATGACAACCTCGAGTAGTCATTAGGAAGTCTACCTTCTTGTCGATGATAGGCTCGAAGCTGCAGTAGGGTGTTTGGTTCTTTGACCTGAGGTGCATCGATAGTTCATCTTCAGGGTGTTATAGCTTGACTATAGCATAACTCGATCTCCTAGCCATTTGAAATTTTGAGGTGTATGTTGGCTATAGCATGTTCATTGTAGGAATTGGATTGCACTAATAGGAGATCCATCTACCTCGGTAGATGAGGAGCAGTCTTATGATGATCATGAGAATCAAGTCCATAAGCCCATGGCCATGGTCAAGTGAAATAATAGAAAGAGTTTCTATTAGGGTTTTTACATTGGACTTGAATCGAATGATTAATTCATATGACAGAAATTATGATTTGACGAGATCATCTTAACACTAATCCAGTTCGAGCTCATGATAGAGGAACTTAATCACATAGGTAACTGCACTGAGAGGTTCGCTTTTAGTTCTGATGGATTGCCACCATATGCTGCTAGGTGTCACTATGGATTTTGAAAGCAATTAGAATGATTTGGATGATCGATCATACTAGTTGTCTGAATCAAAAAAATTCTGATCCATCGAAAGGTGTTTCGATGATGTTGATGATAGAGATCACGATGTATCCCATTACCATACAGAATTGAACCTAACTGGATCATACAAACAAGGATTTGGATCTGGATATCATCAATTGGATTAATCCAATTTAATTGATTTCAATAAGATACAATTAGGTTCAAGAAAATCATGCTAGCACATGATTGAGCCTAATGTTCTCCTTTAATAATCATTAAAACTTGTCTTGATTGAGCCAAATGTGTTTGGGCTCACTCAAGAATCTTTACTTGGTCAGACTAGAGCTTATCTAGGTCAGAAAAGGGTGATCTTAATTTATGAAAAAAATTTGAGACAACACCTGCCATTTTTCGTCACCTTTTAAATCTTGTCTTCGGACATTGGTCAAATATTGACCCTGAATATTTAGACATCTGCCCATGTGTCATGCATCCATATTAGAGTATCTGGAGACTTGTCCCCTGCTAAAAAGTAGACAAAAAGGGGGTGCATGCCTAAGGAGGCGTGCGTCCCATGAGGATAAAACATGGAGTCCCATACAGATGGGACTCTAGGTTGCTTCAGGGGATTAAACTGTATGGCACCAAGAAGTCTTGTTTGACCAGTCTTGGCACCACCTAAGGAGAGTTTTGAGGGTCTCTCATCTGATTGGATTAAATAATATCATTCCGTCAATCAGATTTAGATCTGAATGCACAAAGAACCATGATTGGCCAGGATAATGTGACACTGCATGGCGCAGCAGGATCTATATAAACCCTATCTATGCCTAGAATTCAATGATTCTACCTTTAGCCCATGCCACATAGCCCCTCTCCATCCTTCTCCATCCCACCTTTTGGTCCTCTCTCTCCTTTTCATGCCCAAGGGCTTTTGGGCACAAATAAGGTGTGATCCAAGCAAGTGAAAGGCGCCAGGAAAGGAAGAAGGCAGCACTGCTGCAAGAGACAATAACTATTCTTCAAAAGTAGTTTTGAAGATCTTTAAGATCAGATCTAAATTTAATTTTTGGAGGATTGATTGAGAAGGAGAAGTTCTTCAGATCCTGTCTGAGTGGATATCGATAGAGGTCAGACACTTGCGTGGCTACATCTAGAATCTCAGGCAAATATCGGAATCATCATAGGATAATTGGATTACCCAAAATAAAGATATAATTAAATTAAATTAAATTTTTATTTTTATTTTTATTATTAAATTAATAAGATTAGATTTGAGAAATCTTAGATCTGACTAGAATCTTAGAGAAAAAATTTTTGAAATATTTCTTCTGATCCAATCAGATCTGAATGAACTTGATCCAAAAAATAGATTTTTTTCTTCAACTGGTATCAGAGCCAGGTTCCATAATTCATTAGATCTAATTTTAATTTATTTTTTATTTGATAATTAGATAATTTTAGATGTTACATTAGAAGTGATTAGATCTAAAATCTAAAAATTAAAAAATTAAATAATCTAGATCTAAGATGTGCGAGATGCATGACTAGACTAGGAATAGAATTATTCAATGTATAGTCTAGCATGATCATAATTTTAATTTAATTAATTATAATTTTTAAATCTATTTATTTACTATTTTTTAATATTATAAATATTATAATTTAATCTAAAAGATAGAAAATAAATTTATTTGATTTGTTCATATGAGATATGATAGATGCATGTTTAGACTAGTTGTAGAATAGTTCTACAAAATTATGTAGAATAAATTTTAATTTAATATGATCAAATTTAAATCTTATTTTTTTGATGTTTATGAGATAATTTGTATCTAAAAATATGCATTATATGATACATTAGATGTATACAAAATAGTTTTTTAGTTAAATTAATTTTTATATATGTGATATATGATGTAGAGCTAACTAGTTTTGTAGATTTATCATATTTTTGATTAAAGCATTTTCCTTGGTCGTCTGGTCATAAGAATAAAGTAAAATTTAAAGGCTCTATCCTTTCATTCGATGGGGTATTCTTATGGTATGTAGGATGCTGCGCGTTCATCCTTAATCAGAAATTAAAAATTTATTTTCTGTAAAACCTTAGATTCTAAAATCCTAGGATTTTATATACATGTTTTGTTTATGAACCCTAAACTTAATTGAAAATTAAGATTATGAAATATATTAGATCTAAAATTGAGAATTTTTAGATCTAAGATATAATCATAAAATTGAGTTCGGACTTGGGTAGATTAATTAGGTCTAGTGGTTGATCAAATCGAATCAAGAGTTAGATTAGGTGGAATCAATAGTACTTAAATTGACCAACCTAGTAAGATTAAGTCTAGGTCAAGGTCGAGTCACATGAGTGATCGATCAAGTTAGGACCTAATTAGGTTCAATGGTTAGAGTCTAGATTGTAGGCTAATCCGATTGGTTCTGGCTCAACAATTTGGTGTCTAAGATAAATTTTGGCAGATATGATCGACTGATTTTTAATTAGGAGCTACTCGACTCGAATGCATTCTTATCGAGTTAATGGCATATCCTTTTCACCGATCTCACTTACTTGATAGTATTTGTCAGCTCAGTTCTGATGTAAGGTGGCTAACAATCCGAGCTAACCCATGCCACTAGGTTAGTCATAATGATTATGGCTATGTCAAGTCAAGTTTTGGAGACCTAAATCAAATCTCTCTAAGAAAAGATTAAGTCTAAGATCTTCCATCATTGTCGATGTGCGGGCCCTTCCCGGAGTTGATTATTCTCAGTTGGTCACAGTGGTTCAGTTGCACTGAAAAGATGCAACCATATCTATTAGACATTGGATGCAATGGGCTGGAGGATGGATTGGGCTCAATATTTTGGATATGATGATGGATCTAATTAGGAATCCAATCTATGCAAATGATGGGTCTGACTTAAGAGTGGATCAATATTTCAGGCACAGTTAGATTCATGAATTAGAGACCAAGTCTGGGTGCACCATGATTAGAGAATCATTGGACAAGAGTTGTTCACTCATTGGCTAATTCATCACCAATAATTGTTAGGTGAGGTGATAACTCAGTTGGTGGGATTGCACCATCCACTAAAAATCAGTAATTATGGAGATTTTTGCATCTCTACAGAGAGAGTGAAGAAATTTAAGAAAATAATGGGTGCTAATTTATTTAAAAATCAAACTCCTAAATAAATTGATCAAGTCTTAATTATAAAATCTAACTAGAAATTTTAACTCTCTACAAGAAAAAGAAAAATGTCCGTGTCCAACCCATTAGCCTATATCCTGGACACCCTTAGACTGACTGAACCTAATTACAAGAATTGGCTCTAAAATTTTAAAATTATTTTAGGTTCTGAAAAGTTGACTCATGTATTGGACCTAGATCCCCCCATCTTACCAGCTTGTCCATCCGCTGAATAGAGAGCGTCTCTTGACAAATGGATGGATGAAAATAATAAGGCTAGATACTACATGTTGGGCTTGATGTCTGATGAGTATTAGTGCCAACATAAAGATATCAAAACTGCCCATCAAATGTTGGCTCACCTGCAAGAGTTGTTTGGTGAATAGAGTCATGCATCCAAATATCAGGTTACTAAACGACTATTTAAGGCTAAAATGCATGATAGGCAGTTAGTCCAAGATCATTATTTGACGATGATCAAGGACTAGGAAGAACTTGAGAAGCTCAGAGTGAACTTAGATCAGGATCTACAGAATGATATAATTTTGCAATCCTTGACTGATGCGTATGGATAGTTCATCATAAACTATCATATGCATAAACTTCAGAATAATCTAGCCGAGCTTATGAATATGCTGGTTACTGCTGAGCTTTCTATGAAAGGTTCTAAAGGCTCAGTACTTGCTATGGAATGAACTTCTTACAAGAGAAAGTCTTTTGAAAAGAAGAAGAAGTCTGTAAAAAAGTAGGTAGAAGGTGGAAAGAAAAAGAAGGCAGAATTGAAGAAGAAAGCCACTAACAAAGGTAAGTATTTTCATTGTAATACTGACGGCCAGTTGAAGCAAAACTGTCCTACATACCTGGCCACCCTAAAGAATAAGAAGGAGATAGGTCCTTCTGGAGGTATGCTCGTTATTGAATCTAGCCTTACAGTTTCTTCTGCATTTAGTTGGATGCTTGACTCTGATTCTAGTGCTCATTTATGCACTTCCATGCAGGATCTTGAGAAAAATAGGAGGCTGAGGGATTGTGAGATGATCCTATGCATCGAAAATGGAGCAAAGATTGCTGTTGTGGCTATGAAAACCTACCCTCTTCGACTATCATTTAGCTTAAATTTAGTACTTAGGGATTGTTATTATGTGCCTGCTGCAAACAAAAATTTGATTTCTATTTCATGTTTAGCATAAGAAGGCTATGTAATTAGTTTTCTTAAGGACCATTGTAATATTCTTTATGAAAGAAATAAAATTATAAGTGGTTTTCTTATTAACAATCTCTACCAGTTACATATTGATGTATCTGCCTTTAATATCGAGAAAAATGTGAATGCCATAAGATCAAAACGACCCAGGGATAGTCCAAATGATAGGTATTTATGGCACCTAAGGCTAGATCATATAGCAGAAGATAGAATTAACAAATTAAAAAAAATTAGGCTATTAAGTTCGTTGACTTTCGAGTCATATCCAATTTATGAATCATGTCTTCATAGCAAAATGACTAAGCTCCCTTTTGTAGGACATGGAAAAAAAGCCAGGGAACTACTTGTCCTAGTACATATTGATGTGTGCGGCCTATTTGATATGCCGACTAGTGGCAACTTTGACTATTTTATGACCTTTACCGATGATTTATCTCGGTATGGATATGCGTATCTTATGAGACATAAGTCTGAAGCCTTTGATAAGTTTAAGAAATTCAGACATGAAGTTGAAAAGCAAACTAAAAAATCCATTAAGGTTCTTCGATCAAATCGAGGAGGTGAATATCTTAATCGAAATTTTTTGAACTATCTCAAGCAAAATGGCATAGTCTCTCAATGGACTCCACCTGAAACACCTCAACTCAATGGAGTTTTAGAATGGAGGAATCAGATCCTATTAGATATGGTCCGATCCATGATGAGCTTCATAGACCTTCCTGATTTTCTTTGGGGATATAGTCTGTTAACTACTATATATTTACTGAATAGGGTTTCCTCTAAAACCGTTCCTACCACACCATATGAGATATACATGGTAAGAAACCAAGTCTGAGTCATCTCAAAATTTGGGATTGTTCAGCTCATGTCAAAAGATAATAAGTGGATAAATTAGATTATAGATCCTTTAGAGCTTGATTCAGAGGATATCCTAAAGAGTCATTAGAATATTATTTCTACATTCCAGAAGACTACAATGTGATTGTGAGTTGACATGCCATCTTTCTTGAAAAATAGTTTACTCAAGATGGTGGCATTGAAAAGCAGATCAAGCTCGAGGAAAAAATCTCACAAAAGCAACGAGCTAAGGACCCTATGGAACCAAATCAGGTTGTGCCAATACAATCACTACCTCCTCCATCTCGTAGATCGAAAAGAGTTTTTCATCACTCTGAGAGGTACTTAGGTACTATTTCAGAGAAAGTAGAAAAATGTTCCTCGTAGGTAATGGGGTTCATGGTGATGATTTCAAAACCTATGATGAGATGATATCGGATATCGACTCTGAGAAATGGTTAGAGGAAATGAAGTCAGAAATTAACTCGTTGCACTCAAACCAAGTCTGGATCTTGGTAGATCCACTTGAAGGTATAGTACCTATTGGGTGTAAATGGATCTACAAAAGAAAGATTGGTGTAGATGGAAATATGGAGACATTTAAGGCTAGATTAGTAGTAAATGGGTATAGTCAGTGTGAAGAAATTGACTATCAGGATACCTTTTCACCAGTAGCCTTGCTAAAATCCATCCGCACATTGCTTGCTGTTGTAGCCTATTTCGATTATGAAATAAGGAAAATGGATGTGAAAATGGCATTCTTCAATGGATACCTTGAGGAAGATATCTATATAAAACAGCCACTAGGTTTCACATCCAGTGATGTTGATCATAAAGTATGCAAGCTACAAAGATCCATATATGGACTTAAGCGAGCATCTCGGAGTTGGAATACTCATTTAATGATGTGATCAAATTATTTGATTTCTTCAAGAACGAGGAGGAACCATGTATTTTTAAAAAGATCAGTGGGAGCGCTATTGTCTTCCTTGTACTATATGTGGATGATATCCTCCTTATTGAGAATGATATTTTAATGTTGACCATAGTTAAAAAGTGGTTATCTAAAGAATTCTCAATGAAAGACCTAGGAGAAGCATCCTTCATTCTAGGAATTAAGGTCAATAGAGATAGACCAAATAGGATGCTCGGTCTTTTACAGAAGATGTACATAGAAAAAGTGCTAAAGAGATTTAGCATGAAAAACTCCAAGAGTGAATTTGTATCCTTCAGGCATGGCATTCATCTCTCCAAAAAAATGTGTCCCAACACATCTGAGGAGATTGAACGCATGAGCAAGATCTCTTATGCTTCAATAATAGCAAACCTCATGTATGCCATGTTATGTACACAACCTGAGATAGCCCATGTTGTGAGTGTCACAAGCAGATATTAGTTGAATCCAGATGAAGAACACTGGACTTTTGTGAAATGTATCCTTAAGTACTTAAGAAGAACTAAGGATATGATGTTTGTCTTTGGTAATGGAGAACTCCAAATCTAGGGATCTATAGACTTAAATTTTATGTCCAATATAGATGATCGAAAGTTGACATCTGGGAGTCTATTTGTGTGTAATGGTGGTGCTATCAGTTGGAAGAGTTCCAAGCAGACAGTGATAGCAGATTCCACCATAGAAGCAGAGTACATCGCCGCATCAAAAGCTACGAAGGAAGCATTCTAGCATAAGAAGTTCATCACAGAGATCGAAGTGATGCCATCGGATGCCATTCCTCTATACTGCGATAATAATGATGCCATAGCCCTTGCTAAGAAGTCGAGGACTCATCAAAAATCCAAACACATCAAGTGGGGATATCATCTCATCCGCGAATACCTTGAGAAAGGTTACGTTGAGATCAAGAAAATTGGCAATGAAGATAATGTGGCAGACCCACTTACAAAGCCGTTGAGCCAACAGAAGATTGAAGCCCATCTTGAGAATATGAAACTTAGATTTGTAGCCAGTTGGCTTTTGGTTAAGTGAAAGTTTGTTAGATATGTGTGCCCTGGAAGTCAGATTGGCTGACACTTGTAATACACTTCTAAGAACAAAATTATAATTTTAACTATAAATAATAAAATAGATTATTTTCTATCATAATGTATATTTGAAAATGTCTGTGATACATCCCTTGAGTTAATGGTAATGATAGTTCATATTTTCAAAAGTTGAAAATTTAAGACATGAATTTTCATTATTAACTCATAAAATGCTCCCGATCGTAGGATCATCATGAGGATGGTTATTAATTCGAAAGATTAGTGTACGATCATTTCTTTTGGATAGATGAGTCTTAGGTCTATAGCATAGAGACACCAGAGTGAGAGTACAGATACTCGTTAGAGAATGAGGGCACTGAGCATGACAACCTCAAGCAATCATTAGGAAGTCTACCTTCTCATTGATGATAGGCTCAAAGCTGCAATAAGATGTCTGGTTCTTTGACCTGAGGTGCATCAGCAGTTCATCTTGAGGGTGTTATAGCTTGACTATAGCATAACTCGATCTCCTATCCATTTGGAATTCTGAGGTGTATGTTGGCTATAGCATGTTCATTGTAGGAATTGGATTGCACCATAGGAGATCTATCTACCTCGGTAGATGAGGAGCAGTCCTATGATGATCATGAGAATCAAGTCCATAAGCCCATGGCCATGGTAGAGTAAAATAATAGAAAGAGTTTTTGTTAGGGTTTCCACATTAGACTTGAATCGAATGATTAATTCATATGAAAAAAATTAGGATTTGATGAGATCACCTTAACCCTAATCCGGTCGGGACTCAAGATAGAGGAACTTAATCACATAGATAACTGCATCGAGAGGTTTACTTTTAGTTCTGATGGGTTGCCACCATAAGCTGCTAGGTGTCACTAGTAGATTTTGGGAGCAATTAAAATAATTTGGATGATCGATCATACTAGTTATCTAAATCAGAAAAGTTCTGATCCATCGGAAGGTGTTTCGATGATGTCGATGATAGAGATGATGACATATCCCACTACCATATGAAACTGAACCTAATTGGGTCACACATATAAGGATTTGGATCTAGATATCATCAATTGGATTAATCCAGTTCAATTGATTTGAATAAGATTCAACTAGGTTCAAGAAAATCATGCTAGTACACGATTGAGCCTAATGTTCTTCTTTAATAATCATTAAAGTTTGTCTCGACTGAGCCAAATGTGCTTGGACTCACTTAAGAACCTTTACTTGGTTTGACTGGTGCTTGTCCAAGTCAAAAAAGGGTTGTCTTAATTTATGGGATAAATTTGAGACAACATCTACCATTTTTTGTCACCTACTAAATCTTGTTTTCGGACATTGGTCAAATATTGACCTTGAACATTTAGACATCTGCCCATGTGTCATGCATCCGTAGGAGAGTACCTAGGGACTTGTCCTCCTGCTAAAAAGTAGATAAAAAGAGGGTGCATGCCTAGGAAGGCGTGCACCCCATGAGGATAAAACATGGAGTCTCATACAGATGGGACTCCAGGTTGCTTCAGGGGATTAAACTGTGTGGTGTCAAGAAGTCTTGTTTGATCAGTCTTGGCACTACCTAAGGAGAGTTTTGAGGGTCTCTTATCTAATTAGATCAGATGATGTCATCTTATCAATCAGATTTAGATTTGAATGCACAAAGGGCTGTGATTGGCCAGGATGATGTGGTACTGCATGGCACAATAGGATCTATATAAATCCTATCTGCGCCTAGAATTCAATGATTCTGCCTTTAGCCCATGCCATATAGCACCTCTCCCTCCTTCTCCATGCCACCCTCTGGTCCTCTCTCTCCTCTCCATGCCCAAGGGCTTTTGGGCACGAATAAGGTGCGATCCAAGCAAGTGAAAGGCACTAGAAAAGGAAGAAGGCAGCACTTCTGCAAGAGATAATGGTTGTTCTTCAAAAGCAATTTTGAAGACCTTCAAGATCAGATCTAAATCTAATTTTTGATGGATTGATTAAGAAGGAGAAGATCTTCAGATCTTGTCCAAGTGGATATCAGTAGAGGCCAGGCACTTGCGTGGCTACATCCAGAACCTCAGGCAAACATCGAGATCATCACAGGATAATTGGATTACCCAAAATAAAGATATAATTAAATTAGATTTAATTTTTATTTTTATTTTCATTATCAAATTAATAAGATTAGATTTGAGAAGTCTCAAATCTAATTAGGATCTTAGAGAAAAAATTTTTGAAATATTCTTCCTGATCCAATCAGATCTGAACGAACCTAATCTAAAAAATAGATTTTTTCCTTCAATTGGTACTCAAACCTTAAGTCGGGTACGATCTACTTCTTTAATTAAATAAGTTGTCAGTTTATAGCTCACTTCATAAGTAGCCAATGTCCAAGGTGAGGCTCGGACTTCCTCATCAACATCAAGTAGAAGGAAGGGGAGTCCATTCGAGCTTACATCAACTGCTTCAATGCTACTGCACTAGAGGTCTAAAACTTAGACCAGTCCATAGTCATGGCTGCATTAAAGGGCAATCTTTAGAAGAATGTTCTTCTATCCTCCCTGGAGAGGAAGTCCCAAGGAATTTTGCTGATATGTTGGCTCGAGCTGAGGTTTATGCTCGGGTAGAAGAGGCTTTACAGATAAAGGATGATGAGACCATAAAAGAGTGGCAGATGGGCAAATCTGGCAAGCCTACAGTTGTTGAGAAGTCGAGTGAAGCTCGACCATGCTCCAAAACTCCTCCTAAGTGTCGACGAGCTCAAACTCCACCCCAAGCTCATCAAAGAAAGAGCCCAGATTGAAGGGCATGATAAAACTCCCCTCCTCGAAGATTCTACAATTATCCCTTGAATGCTTCGAAGGCATAAGTACCGATGGAAATTAAAGAGCAATTGCCAAGGCCAGAAAAGATGCGATCTCATCCTGCCAAGCATGATCCCAACAAATACTATCTCTACCACCGTGACCATGGTCACGATACTAAGAATGCATCTAGCTCCATGATGAGGTTGAGGAGCTCATCAGGTGAGGCTGGCTTGGCCGATTTCTATGACGTCGGCTGGAAGGAAGGAAAGATCAGTGAAGGGCACTGCTACAATCAAAACTACCTAGGAGGGAAGAGCAGTAGGGAGATCGACCACCACTTGGGATCATCAATACTATCGCTAGAAGACTTTGGAATGGGGAAGCTAGTGGATCTACAGCACCAATAAAGAAGCAGAGGATGGAAGAATCCATCGCTTTTACTGAAGAAGATGCTCAAGGGAATTAATTCCTACATAATGATGTGGTTGTAGTTGCTTTAAATATTATTGTCTATGATGTACGCCGCATTCTAATTGATAATAGAAGCTCTGCTAATGTTTTGTTTTACGATGCAATGTCTATACCTGTAGTTGCTAGGGACCAATGAACTCCCCATTGGTGGACTTCATTGGCGATGCTATACTGGTGGAAGGGATAATAACATTGACCGTAGTGGCAGGGCGATATCCCAAGTAATTTAAGGCACATATCGATTTTTTGGTGGTAAAAGCTCTTTCTGCCTACAATGCAATCCTAGGCCGATCTGGTTTGAATGCACTATGGACTGTGGTATCAACATATTATTTGAAAATAAAGTTTCCAACAAATTATGGGATTGGTGAAGTTTGGGAAGATCAAGCTTTAGCAAGACACTACTATACAATTTCCTTACAAGGGAGAGGATGGCTTGATCTTTGTCCGATGGATGGACTTGATGTTCGTGATGATCTAACTAAAGAGCGAGATGAGCCTATGGAAGATCTTATTGCAATTCTTTTGAATGATGGAAATAAGAATCACATTGTGCAGATTGGCTCCAACCTAGGAGAAGTGCGAAAGCAGTTCGTCGCCTTCCTTCAATGAAATGCATATGTTTTTGCTTGGGTCCCTATAGATATACCCCAAATTGATGGAGAAGTGATGGAGTACCATCTGGCTATTGATCCTAAATGTTGGCCAGTAAAGAAGAAGATGCACGGCTATGCACCCAAGCAATAGAAGGCAATTATGAAAGAGGTTGATAAACTTCTCAAGACTGGGTTCATCCAAAAAGTATCCTACCAGAACTAGGTCTCCAATATGATCCTCGTGAAGAAGGCGAATGGCAAATGGCGGATGTGCATAGATTTCAAAAAGTTGAACAAGACCTGCCCAAAAGATAGCTACCCTCTCCCCAGGCTTGATCAACTGGTGGCACCACCTTAGGCTATGAGCTCTTCACTTTCATGGATGCTTCTTCGATTATAATCAAATACGGATGGCACTAGAGGAAGAGAAAAAAACTACTTTTATTACTGATCGTGGTCTTTATTGTTATAGGATTATGTCTTTTAGGCTAAAAAATGTAGGTGCAACCTACCAGCACCTAATGAACAAGATCTTCAAGGAGCAGATTGACTGCAACATGGAGCTTTACGTGGATGATATGCTTGTCATGAGCCAATCTTCCTCAAAACATATTGCCAACCTTGAAGAGAACTTCAGTATGCTCTGGAAGTATAAGATGAAGTTGAACTCAATCAAGTGTGCCTTTGGAGTAACTTTGTAGAAATTTCTAGGGTTCATGGTGTCACAGCATGGGATTAAGGCCAACTCAGAGAAAATCTAAGCCACTTCACTTAATGAAGGAAAAAACTATTTTTCTAGCACAAGATTGTTCAGATCTGATTGGATCTAAAGAAATATTTTGAAATTTTATTCTAAAATCCTAATCAAATCTGAGACTTCTTAGATCTGATCATAGAGATTTAATTTTAAAAGTTAAAAATAAAATTAAATCAGATTTAATTTCAAGTACCTAATTTGGTAATCTAATTATCCTGCGATGATCCTATTGATTCCTGAGGTTCTAAAAGGAGCCATGCTGCTCTTGGCCTCTATCGGTATCCACTTGAGTAGGATCTGAACATCTTATCCTAGTGAATCTTTCCTTTAAAAATCAAATCAAGATCTAATTTGAAAAATCTTCAAAATAACTTCTGAGGGCAGCCTGTTCATCTCACGAACACCATCGCATAGATGCTGAATCTTGTGCCAAATACATTGGACCTTCAACTCAAATTTATGCCTAACTTTTTAGGCATGTAGAAGAGATAGAGAGAGAGGATGGAGGGGGTGTGGATATTAGAGCAAAGGCTCCTTTGGATATGGAAAAATAAATTATGTTGAGGTAATTTTGTGAGAAGAGTTCTTATAAAATATATAGCACCATAAGTAGTCCCTTTTTGACTAAAAACCTTATTAATTCGACCATTGGGACTCCTAGACCTGATCTCCATGAAAAACCCTAGATCCCATCTTATTTTGATGCCAAAAATTCATCTAGAAGGTGGCAGCATGAATGGATAAGGAAGAGTCCATGTGCGTCTAGGACTCTTCCCTCAAGAATTTGATTCAAATCAAACTCTATCAAAATATAGTCTAGGCACCTCCAAAAATCACAAAATTTTGCACACACAAAGTATAGCTTATCCCCTATCAGATACCCAAAAATTATAACAAAATAATTTTTAAAAAAATTTCTAAAATTCTTTGATCATGTGACTCTCAATTCTCTTAAGTAGGAAAGAATTTAATTTTTATAATTAATCTGATCTGGACTTATTCCAGTCAAATAAAAATAAACTCATTCAAGATATAAGAATGAGTCAAATCAAATTCAACTCAATTGCAATAAATCAGAAATATTACAGAAGGAGAAAGTCAGGCTCAATCATGTGCTAGCATGATTACCTTGAACCTGATTGGATCTAATCTAAATTAATCGAACTAGGTTAGCTCAATTGATGACATCCAAATCCAAATCCTTATTTGTGTAACCTAGTTAGGATCAGTTTCGTATGGTAATGAGACATGTTGTGATCTCCATCATCAACATCATCGAAACACCTTTCGATGGACCCAAACTTTTTTGATTCAATAATTAGAACGATCAATCATCAAAATCATTCTAATTACCTCCAAAATCCACTAGTGACATCTAGCAGTATATGGTGGCAACCCATCAAAACTGAAAGTGAACCTCTTGGTGTAGCTACCTATGTGATTGGATTCTTCTATCTTGAGCCTCGACAGGATTAGGGTTAAGGTGAACTCGTCAAATCCAATATCCATCATATGAATTAATCATTCGATTCGAGTCCTATGTGAAATCCTTATAGAAACTCTTTCTATCATCTTTACTCTGCTATGACCATGGGCTTATGGACTCGATTCTCATGATCATCATAGGGCTACTCCTCATTTACCGAGGTAGATAGATCCCTTATTGGTGCAATCCAATTCCTACAATGAACGAACTATAGCCAACATACACCTCAAAATTTTGAATGGCTAGAAGATCGAGTTATGGTGTATTCAAACTATAACACCCTCAAAGTGAATTATCGATATACCTCTGGTCAAAGAACTAGACACACTACTGCAACATTGAGCCAGTCATCGATGAAAAGGTAGACTTCCTTATGAATGCTCAAGGTGGTCATGCTTAGTGCCCTCGTTCTCTAATGAGTACCTATACTCTCACTCTGGTGTCTCCCCACCATAGACTTAAGACTCATCTACTCAAAGAAAGCGATCATGCACCAATCTTCTAGATCAATCACCATCCTCATAATGATCTTAAGGTCGGAAGTAGTTTATAAGTTAATTATGAAAATTCATGTCTTAAATTTTCAACTCTTTGAAAATATGAATTATCATTACCATTAACTCAAAGAATGTATCACATACACTTTGAATATAGATTATGATAGAAAATAATTTTTTATTAATTTATAGTCAAAATTATAAAATTAGAAGTGTATTATAAGTGTTAGCCAATCTGACTTCTAGGGCACACATCTAACAAACTCCCACTTGACCTAAAACCAATTGGCTACAAATCTAAGTCCCATCTTCTCAAGGTGGACTTCGATCTTTTGCTGGCCTAAAGACTTTGTTAGTGGATCTACCACATTATCCATGGAGTTGACTCTCTTGACGTCGATGTAACCCTTCTCGAGATAATCATGAATGAGGTGGAATCACCACTCGATGTGCTTGGATTTTTGGTGAGACCTCGACTCCTTAGCTAGAGCTATGGCACCGTTATTTTTACAGTACAGAGGAACGACATCTGATGGCATCACTCTGAGTTCTATGGCAAACTTCTTATACCAGAATGTCTCCTTTGCAACTTTCAATGCAGCGATGTACTCTATTTCTATGATGGAATCTATTGTCGCAGTCTGCTTAGAACTCTTTCAGCTGATAGCACCACCATTACACACAAACAGACTATCAGATGTCAACTTTTGATTATCTATATCATACATAAAATCTGAGTTTGTATAACCCTAGACCTGGAGTTCTCCATTATCAAAAATCAAGAACATATCCTTAGTCCTTCTCAAGTACTTAAGGATACATTTCACAGATGTCCAGTGCTCTTCACCTAGATTTGACTGATATCTGCTCGTGACACTTATAGCATGAGCGATATCAGGTCGTGTACATAGCATGACATACATGAGGCTCCCTATTGCCGAAGCATAAGGGATCTTGCTCATGCATTCAATCTCCTCAGGTATGTTGAGACACATCTTCTTGGAGAGATGAATGCCGTGTCTGAAGGGCACCAATCTGCTTAGGTATGTTGGGACACATGAGGCTCCCTATTGCCGAAGCATAAGGGATCTTGCTTAAGGACACCAATCTCCTCAGGTGTGTTGGAACACATCTTCTTGGAGAGATAAATGCCATGTCTGAAGGGCACCAATCCCCTCTATATACATCTTTTTTGAGAGACCCAGCATCCTATTCGGTCTATCCCTATAGATCTTAATTCTTAGAATAAAGGATGCTTCTCCTAGGTCTTTCATAGAGAACTCTTTTGATAACCATATGTTAACTATGGTCAACATGAAAATATCATTTCCAATAAGAAGGATATCATCTACATACAGTACGAGAAAGACAACAGCACTCCGATTGATCTTTTTGAATACACACAGTTTCTTCTCATTCTTGATGAAACCAAATGATTTGATCACATCATTGAAATGAGCATTCCAGCTTCGAGATGCTTGCTTAAGTCCATAGATGGACCTTTGCAACTTGTAGACCTTGTGATCAACATCACTGGATGTGAAATCTAGCGGTTGTTCCATATAGATATCTTCCTCAAGATATCCATTTAAGAAGACCGTTTTCACATCCATCTATCATATTTCATAATTGAAATAGGCTGCAACAACAAGCAATGTGCAGATGAATTTTAGTATGGTTACTGGCGCGAAGGTATCTTGATAGTTAATGCCTTCATGCTGACTATACCCTTTCACCACTAACCTAGCCTTGAATATCTCCACATTCTCATATGTACCTATCTTTCTCTTGTAGATCCATTTATACCTAATAGGTACTATACCTTCAGGTGGATCTACTAAGATCCAGACTTGGTTCGAGTGCATTGAGTCAATTTCTGACTTCATTGTCTTTAATCATTTCTCAGAGTCGATATCTAATATCGCCTCATCGTAGGTTTTGGGATCATCACCATGAACCCCATTTTTCATGTGGAATATTTTCTCTACATCCTCTGAAATAGTACCTAAGTGCCTTTCAGGAGGATGAAAAATTCATTCTAATCTACGAGATGGAGGAGGTAGTGATTGGACTAGCTCAATCTAATTGGATTTCATAGGATCCTTAGCTCGTTGCTCTTGGGAGATTTTCTCCTCGAGCCTAATCTGCCTTTTGATGCCACCATCTTGAATAAACTATTTTTCAAGAAAGATGGCACGTCGACTAACAATCACATTGTGGTCTTTCGAAATATAGAAATAATATCCTAATGACTCTTTAGGATATCCTATGAACCAAGCTCTAAAGGACCTATACTCTAACTTGTCTGCTTGTTGTCTCTTGATATAAGTCAGACAATCCCAAATTCTGAGGTAACTCAAACTTGGTTTCTTACCATGCCATATCTCATACGGTATGGTTGGAATGGTTTTAGAGGAAACCCTATTCAGTAAATATATAGTGGTCATTAGATTATGTCCCCAAAGAAACTTAGAAAGGTTTGTGAAGCTCATCATAGATCGGACCATATCTAATAAGGTCTGATTTCTCCGTTCTGAAATTTCATTGAGTTGAGGTGTTCTAAGTGAAGTCCATTGAGAGACTATGCCATTTTACTTAAGATAGTCTAGAAATTTCTGACTAAGACATTCACATGCTTGATCTGATCGAAGAACCTTAATAAATTTTTTGATTTATTTTTCTACTTCATGTCTGAATTCTTTGAACTTTTCAAAAGCTTGAGATTTATGTCACATCAAATATACATACCCATATCGAGATAAATCATCGATAAAGATGATGAAGTAGACATGGTTGCCTCTAGCCGGCACATCAAATGGGTCATACACATCAATATGTATTAGGACAAGTAGTTCTATAGCCCTTTTCCCATATCCTACAAAAGGAAGCTTGGTCATTTTGTCATGAAGTTATGATTCATAAATCGTATATGACTCGGTAGTCAACAGACTTAATAGTCTGAATTTCTTCAATTTGTTAACCCTATCTTCCGCTATATGACATAACCTAAGGTGCCATAGATACCTATCATTTAGACTATCCCTAGGTCATTTTGATCCTATGGCATTCACATTTTGCTCGATATTGAAAATAGAAATATCAATATGTAACTGATGGAGATCATTTATAAGAAAATCACTTGCAATTTTATTTCTTTCTTAAAGAATATTACAATGGTCCTTAAGAAAACTAATTACTTAGCCTTTCTGTGCTAAACATGAAATAGAAATCAAATTCCTTCTTGCTGCAGGCATATAAAAATAGTCTATAAGAACTAAATCTAATCCTAATAGTAATCGTAGAGGGTAGGTTCCCATGGCCACTGCAGCAACTCTTGCTCCATTCCTGATCCGTAGGATCATCTCACCATCCCTCAGCCTCCTGCTATCCTCAAGATCCTGCATAGAAGTGCATAAGTGAGCACTAGAACCAAAGTCAAGCATCCAACTAGATGTAGAAGAAATCATAAAGTTAGATTCTATAACGAGCATACCTCCAGAAGGACCTACCTCTTTCTTGTTCTTCAGGTTGGCCAGGTGTAAGGGGCAGTTCCACTTTCAATGACCATCTATGTTGCAATAAAAATATTTTTTTTATCAGCGATCTTCTTCTTCGGCTTTGCCTTCTTCTTCTTCCCACCATCCACCTTCTGCTTCTTCACAGACTTCTTCTTCTTTTCAAAGACTTTCTTTTGCAAGAAGTTTGCTCCACAGTAAGTACTGAGCCTTTAGAATCTTTCATAGAAAGCTCAGTGGTAACCAGCATATTCGCAAGTTCTGCCAGAGTATTCTATAGTTTATGCATATGGTAGTTCATGATGAACTGCCCATACACATCAGTCAAAGATTGTAGAATTATATCAATCTACAAATCCTTGTCCAACTTGATATCGAGCTTCTCATGCTCTTCTAAATCCTTGATCATCATCAGACAATGATCTTGGATCGACTGTCCATCATGCATTTGAGCCTTAAAAAGTCTTCTAGTGATTTGATATTTGGCTATACGACTTTACTCACCAAACAACTCTTGTAGGTGAGCCAACATTTCATGGCTAGTCTTAATATCTTCATGTTGGTGCTGAAGCTCATCAGACATCGAGCCCAACATGTAATACCTAACTTTGTTATCATCATCTATCCACTTCTCTATAGACGCTCTCTGATCAGCGGATGGATGGGTTGGTAAAGTGGGAGGGTCCTGTTCCAACACATGAGTCAACTTCTCGAAATCCAAAATAATTTTAAAGTTTTGAAACCAATCCTTAAAGTTGGATTCGGTCAGTCTATGGGTGTCCAGGATATGGGCTAGTGGGTTAGATGCAGACATTTTTCTATAGAGAGTCAGAGTTTTTAGTTAGATTTTATAATTAGACTTAATCAATTTATTTAAAAATTTTATTTTTAAATAAATTAAGCTCCTACTATTTTCTTGGATCGCTACACTCCCTGGGTAGAGATGCAAAATTCTTCACGATCAATTGATTTCTAGGGGATGGTGCGGTCCCACCTACTGACTTACCACCTCACCTAATAGTTATTGGTGATGGGTCAACCGATGAGTGGATAACTCTTATCCAATAATTCTTTAATCTTGGTGCACCTAATTTTGATATCTAATTCATGAATCTCACCATGTCCGTAACATTGATCCACTTCTTAGTTAAGTCAGACCCACCATTTGCATGAATTAAATTTTTGATTGGATTCCTGACCGTATCTAAAATATTGAGCCCAACCCATCCTCCAACCCGTAGCATCCAATGCCTAATAGACATGATTGCATCTTTCCAATGCAACTGAACCACTATAACCAGCCAAGAACAATCAACCCCAGGAAGGGCCTGCACATCTACAATGGTGGAAGACCAATTGACTTAATCTTTTCTTAGGAAGATTCAATTTAGGTCTCTTAGACTTGACTCAGTCATAACGGTTATGACAAGCCTAGTGGCATGGGTTAGCTCGAACTATTAGCCACCTCAAATCAAAACTTGGTTGACATAAATGGCTAGGTAAGTGAGATCGGTGGAAGGGATATGCCATTAACTCGACAAGAATACATTTAAGTCGAGTAGCTTTCAATTAAAAATCAATCGATCATATCTGTTAAACTTACCTAAGATACCAAATTATCAAACCAGAACTAATCGGGTTAGCCTACAATCCAGGCTCAAACCATGGAGCCAAATTAGGTCTTAATTGAATCGATCATATGTGGCTGTGAGTTGACCTTGACCCAGACTTACAACTATTAGATTGGTTAGTTCTAAGTACTCTCGATCCCACCTAACCAACTCTTGATTCGATTTGATCAACCGCTAGACCTAATTAAGCTATCCAAGCCCAAATCCAATTTTATGAAAATATCTTAGATATAAAAATTCTTAATTTTAGATCTAATTAGTTTTATAATCCTAATTTTTAATTAAGTTTGGATTCATAAATAAAAAAATATGTATCAAAATTCTAGGATTTTAGGATCTAAGATTTTGTAGAAAAATAAGTTTTGATTTTTATTTAAGGATGAATGCGTAGCACCCCTACACGCCATAAGAACACCCCATTGAATGAAAGGAGATGACCTTTAAATCCTACTTTTATTCTTATGACCGGATGACCAAGGGGAACGCCTTAATCAAAAATATAATTGAAACTACAAAACTAGTTAGATCTAGATCATATATCACATATATAATTAATGATCTAACTAATACATGCTTTGCATACATCTTATGTATCATCACTAAATTAAACATGCATAATTTTTAGATCTAAAATATTATATATAATATCTAAAAAATAGATTTAAATTTGATCATATCAAAATAAAATTATTCTAGATAATTTATAGAACTATTTTACAACTAGTCTAAGCATGCATCTTTTCATATCACATATGAATAAATCAAAAATTAAAAACTTTATTTTCTATTTTTTAGATCTCACTACTATAATTATAATATCAAAAAAATAAAAATTAAATATATCTAAAATTATATTTAATCAAATTAATAATAAAATTATACTAGATTACACATAGAACTATTCTATTCCCAGTCTAGTCATGCATCTCATACATATTAGATCTAAATAATTTAATTTTAATTTTTTAATTTTAGATTTAATCACATCTAATATGATATCAAAAACTTTTTAATATTATATTAAAAATAAAAATAAAAATAGATCTAAAATAGATCTAAAGAATTGTAATCTGGCTCTGATACCAGTTGAAGGAAAAACTTATTTTTCTGGCACAGGATCGTTCAGATCTGATTGGATCTAAAAAAATATTTTAAATTTTTTTTAAAAAAATTCTAATTAGATCTAAGACTTCTTATATCTGATCATAGAGATCTAATATTAAAAGTTTAAAATAAAATTAAATTAGATTTAATTTTAAGTACTTGATTTGGTAATCTAATTATTCTACGATGATCATGTTGATTCCTGAGGTTCTGGAAGGAGCCATGCACATGCCTAGTCGCTACCGATATCCACTTGGATAGGATCTAAATGTCTTCTCCTCATAAATCTCTTCTCTAAAAATTAGATCTGGATCTAATTTGAAAAGCCTTCAAAATAACTTCTAAGGGCAGCCGTTCGTCTCATGAACACCGTCGCATAGATGCTGAATCTTGTGCCAAAAACCTTAGACCTTCAACTGAGATTTGTGTCTAACTTTTTAGATAGGTAGAAAAGAGGGATAGACAAGATACAGAGGGCATGGATATCAGAGGAAAGGCTCCTTTGGGTGTGGAAAAATAAATTACATTGAGATAATTTCATGAGAAGAGTTCTTATACAAGACATTATGCCATAAAGAGTTTTTTTTTTGACCAAAAATCTTATTAATTCAACCATTGGGACTCCTAAACCTAATCTCCATAAAAATCCGTAGATACCATCTAGTTTTGATGCCAAAAATCCATCTGGAAGGTGGTGGCATGAAAGGATAACCAAGAATCCATGTGTGTCTAGGACTCTTCCCTCAAGAGTTTGATCCAAATCAAACTCTATCAGAAATTGGTCTAGGCACCTCCAAAAATAACACAATTTTGCATACCCAAAGAATAAATTATATCCTATCACATATCCAAAAATTAGAGTAAAATAATTTCTAAAAAAAAATTTAAAATTCTTTGATCATGTGACCCTTAATTCTCTTAATTAGATCAACTATTGACCCTAGTCCAATTACAGCAGGAATGAATTTAATTTTCATAATTAATCTCACCTGAACTTATTCCAATCAAATGAAAATAAACCCATTCAAGATACAGAAATGAATCAAATCAAATTCAACTTGGTTGCGATGAATCAGATAGATTATAGAAGGAGAAAGTCAGACTCAATCGTGTGCTATCACGATTACCTTGAACCTGATTGGATGTAATCCAAATCAATTGAACTAGATTAGCTTAATTGATGACATCTAGACCCAAACCCTTGTTTGTGTGACCTAGGTAGATTTAGTTCTATATGGTAATGAGACATGTCATGATCTCCATCATCGACATCATCAAAATACCTTTCGATGGACCGGACTTTTCTGATTCATACAATTAGAATAATCGATCATCAAAATTATTCTAATTACTTCCAAAATCCATCAGTGATACCTAATCGTATATGGTGGCAATCCATCAGAATTGAAAGTGAATCTCTCGATGTAGCTACCTGTGTGATTGGGTTCTCCTTTCTTGAGCCTCGATAGGATTAGTGTTAAGGTGAACTCGTCAAACCCAATATCCATCATATGAATTAATCATTCGATTCGAGTCCTATATGAAACCCTTATAGAAACTCTTTCTATCATCTTCACTCTACCATGGCCATAGGCTTATGGACTTGATTCTCATGATCATCGTAAGGCTACTCCTCATCTACCGAGGTAGATATATCCCTTATTAGTGTAATCCAATTCCTACAATGAACGTACTATAGCCAACATACATCTCAGAATTTTGAATGGCTAGAAGATCAAGTTATGGTGTAGTCAAACTATAACATCCTCAAGGTGAATAGCCGATGCACCTCAGATCAAAGAACCTGACACACTACTGCAACATCAAGCCAGTCATAGATGAGAAGGTAGACATTCTTATGAATGCTTGAGGTGGTCATGTTCAGTGCCCTCATTCTTTAATGAGTACCATACTCTCGCTCCAGTGTCTGCACACCATAGACTCAAGACTCATCTACTCAAAGAAAGCGATCCTACACTAACCTTTCAGATCAATCACCATCCTCATGATGATCCTATGATCGGGAGTAGTTTATAAGTTAATTATGAAAATTCATATCTTAAATTTTCAACTATTTAAAAATATGAATTGTCATTACCATTAACTCAAAGGATGCATCACATACACTTTAAATGCACATTATGATAGAAAATAATTTTTTTATTAATTTATAGTCAAAATTATAAAATTATCCTTAGAAATGTATTACAAGTGTTAGCAAATCTAGCTTCTTGGACATACATCTAATATTTAAGAAATGATCATCCCAAAGATGATAAAAGAGATCCAGTGCCTAATAGGAAGGGTGGCAGCTCTGAATTACTTCATTTCAAGATCGATTGAGTGGTGGATGCCCTTTTTCTAAGTTCTTAAATAGCCAAAGAACTTTTCTAGACTCCTGAATGTCAACCAGTATTTGAGAAATTAAAGAACTACCTTGGCTCACCTCTCCTTTAAGCCAAATATGAACCTGGAGAAGAATTATTTTTATATTTGGCGGTCTTTCCTATGGTCCTTACAGTGGTCCTAGTCAAAGAAGAGGTGAAAGTATAGAGTTCGAACTACTACATGAGCCATGTTTTAAGAGACGCTAAAACTAGGTATACCAAGTTAGAAAAACTAACATATGTCATATTGATTGTAGCCCGAAGACTCTAGCAATATTTTTAGGAGCACACTATAACAATTCTCATTGATCAGCCCATCAAATCAGTTCTTCATCGAACAGATGCCTCTGAAAGAATAGCAAAATGGAAAGTTGAACTCATAAATTTTGACATCAATTTTCGACCTCGACCGTCAATCAAAGCTTAGATATTGGTAGATTTCATATTAGAATGCACTATTCCAAATGAAGCCAAACTTTAATAGCCTAAGGTTAATATTCCATGGTTGCATTTGAACCTCTCAGAAGAAAGAACAAACCTCCCAGAAAGCTTTTAGGCTCTGTATGTAGATGGTTCATCAAATGCTTTTGGTGCAGGCACAGGCCTGATCCTTGTCAACCCAGAGAAAATTATTGCTGAATACACATGGTGCTTTAAATTTTCTATGATAAATAATAGAGCAAAATACGAAGTCCTGATTGCAAGGCTAAGAATAGCCAAGGAATTGAAGGCAGATCGACTTAAAATTTATAGTGACTCATAGCTAGTAGTAGGGCAAGCCGGTGGCAACTATGAAGCTCAGGAGGAAAGCACGTAGAAGTATCTAGAAAAGGTAAGGAGTCTAATCCCGACCTTCAGTAGTTTTGATATCCAATAGATCTCGAGAATAGAAAATGCCAGGGTTGACCTTCTTTCCATGTTAGCCACACTAGCACCAAATGAATTGCCTAAAGAAGTCTTCTTTGAAATTTTGAAATGTCAAAGCTCAGAGGAACCCCAGACTGTAATGCAAATTGACCAAGCACCTAGCTGGCTCGATCCATCCCTCACTTATCTCAAAGATGGCATCCTCTCTCGAGACCCAAAAGAAGAATAAAAATTAAGAAATCAAGCCTCCTGATATGTTTTACATGAGAATAAACTATATAAAAGATCGTACTCTTTGCTACTCCTAAAGTGTCTCCAACCTTCTGAGGTAGATTATGCATTATGGAAGGTGCACGAAGGAATATGTGGAAACCATTAGGGAGCAAGATCCTTATCTCACAAGTTACTCTAACAGGGCTACTATTGGTCGACCATGCATCAGGATGTAGTGGAATATGTGAGAAAATATGATTGATGTCAGAAGAATACTAACATTCAGAGACAATCAGCTTCTCAGCTCACACCCTTGAGTGCTCCATGGCCATTTGTATAATGGGAGATGGACATACTCGACCCTTTTCTATGGCATCTGGATAGCAAAAATTTCTCTTAGTAGCCATAGACTACTTTACTAAATGGGTTGAGGCCGAACCTCTGGCGAGAATCACTGAAGCCAAAGTATAAGACTTTGTTTGAAAGTCAATAGTTTGTAAATTCAGGCTATCTCAAACTTTAATTACTAATAACGAATGCCAATTTATGGGGATAAAGTTTGTCGAGTTCTACGAAGATCTGAGTGTCTCCCACCACTTCATCTCAGCAGCTCATCCATAGGCAAATGGTGAGGCCGAGATGACCAACCAGATCTTGTTACAAGGAATAAAGGCAAGACTTGAAAGGATGAGAGGAACTTGGATGGATGAACTTTATCATATACTTTGGGCCTATAGAACCACATAGAGATTGCCAGCTGGGGAAATCCCATTTGCTCTGGTCTTCGGAATGGAGGCAGTCATTCTAATAGAACTTAAACTTCCTTCAGCATAGGTTGAAGCATTTGATGAATAGAGAAATTCATAAGACCTCAGGACTAACATCGACTTGTTGGAAGAAAAGCAAGAGAAGGTCCAGATCAGGATGGTAGCTTATAGGCAAAAGATAATCTGCTATTATAATTCCAGGGTTAGAAGCAAAGCATTCAAATAGAGAGACTTGGTACTTCGGCAAGTGGACATCTCATGACCTTAGAATCAAGGAAAGCTCACTATGATTTAGGAAGGCCCTTATGCGGTCGTAGAAGTCATCCGACCTGAAACATACTACCTGAAGGAGCTTGGAGGGGCCGTACTACCATAACGTTGGAGCTCAAAAAATTTGCAAATGTATTATCAATAAATATATTTGAATGAAATTTTCTTACTCTAACATCTCTATCTTTGGTGCAAAATTATGCAATGGTAGATAATTACGTGAGAAAATAGAATTAACGGGCTCCAATTCTTAAACAAGAGATTAATCTCATCTTAACGAGAGTGAAGGCCTTCGGTTCTTAAATAGAAGGTTAACTTAATCCTAATGAGGGTGAAGGCCTTCGATTTCATAAATAGGAGGTTAACCTCATCTTTAGGAGGATGAAGGCCTCCAGTTTTTAAATAGGAGGTGAACCTCATCTTAATGAGGGTAAAGACCTTTGGTTCTTAAATGGGAGGTTAATCTCATCTTAACGAGGGTGAAGGCCTCTAGTTTCTTAAATAGAAGGTTAATCTCATCATCATAAGGGTGAATACCTCTAGTTCTTAAATAGGAGGTCAATCTCATCTTGACGAGGATGAAGGCCTCCAGTTCTTAAATAGGAGGTTAACCCCATCTTAACAGAGATTTGAAGACCTCCGATTTTTAAGCCAGTGACATTGAGGAGAGGCTCCTTCAACAGCCCTTTTGTGCCCTAGCAACCTTAATAAGAGTAGAAGGAAAGATACCTGAAATACAAAATAAGAGCCGTAATCTTGGGATGCCATCGAGATTAGACATAATGAGAAAATAGAATAAACATGCAAGCGACGAGCTATGGTGAAACACCAATAGACAAATGAAAAAAGCTTCATTTCATTAAAAATAAAGGTTGTTACTTGAATCAATAGGACTAGTTACAAAAAAAAAAAAAATGAGGTCCTACTCAAAATTGGACTTTGGACTACCAACCCCAGTCATTGCAAGGAAAAGTTCCAAGCCCTCTATTCTCTCTTCAAGCTTGTGTCCCACTACTAGGCTCTCCCTCAGCATCCTCTTCTACCTGTGCGACTCTTCCTCCATCTCTCTCAGCCTCTTCCTAAGAATCGCCGACTCGGCCTTGGCATCTTTCACTAAGCCATCTTAGTTGACCATCTAAACTTTTAAATCACGAAGTTTCCTCTCCGCACCCTCAAACTTTATGGTGCAATTTTCGAGAGCATCCTTCAAAGTGGCGACTTCATCTGGATGTGCACTCGAGTCAGTCTGGGTGTTTGTCCATCAATTGTTTTTGAAGCCGTAAAACTTCGGAGTTCGTCCTATTAAGTTTTCTTTTATAACCCTCGATCTTCTCATGCCAACTGATTTGATGGGAATTATATAATTGCTCGGCATCATTCAACTGCACCTGGAGGTCGAAAAGCTTCTTTGATCAATCCTAGTCGAGCTCCACCTAACTCTGGCTCCAGGCCGAACCACTCTCCAACTACCTAATTTTATCTTTTGAATCTCAAAGTTCGGCCTCAAGGGAACCGACTTTGGCAGTTAAACTCCAAACCTTGTCACTACCAGACTTCTTCAGTCATTCCAATTCTTCAGTTAAAAGGTGCTTGTTTTTGATGTAGTCCATAGAGTCTTTTTTATGGACTTATCGAAGATGGGTGATCTCAATCATGGCTACCGAATAATGCTTCTCCAATTTTTAAAGTTCGCTCCTTATCTTCTTCAACTTCTCTTTAGTCCAGTGAACCTCCTTCTATAGGTCTCTAACGATAGATTTTAGAGGGAGGCCTTGGGATAGCGGTGCGGCCTTGGCATGTGGTAGCGAATTATGACTACCTTTGCTAGGGAGATTCTAAATAATAGACATGTCACAGCATCAAACATAAAGGAAAATTTGTCTTCATTGCTCAAAATGTTTCGAGTACATGAAAGGAAAAGAAGAAAAAATACAACTTCAAAGATTTTCAATCTTGAAAGGTGGGGCAACAGGCAAGGTCGGCACATCCTCGATGACTCCTAGTACAGGGACGGGCTTTGGAACTGCAGTGGCAAGATTAGAGGTTTTGGCGTTAGGTCCGATGATTAGAGAAACAACACAATGTGGGAAGGTTCTGCTTCATCGCTAGGCTCCTCAATCAAAAGGTCAAGGTCCATGTCAGGGAACCTCTTGGTGACCCTCTTCATGTAGACCCCGAATTCTTTGAGAAAGGCCTTTTGAGTGAAGGCAATTTTGATATCCTCCATTGCTTTGGAGGACTTGAAGACTTCGATAGCTATCTCCTTCTCTGCATCAACCTCCTCCTTGGCCTTTTTTTGTTTATCCTCCTCCAGTGCCAAGGCGGTCTTCAACCCCACCGATGCTTGCTCCTCCCTCTGCAGTGCTTCTAGAAGGCACTCAACCTCAGTGGAATGAGACCTTGAAGCTACTCTCAAACCTTCAACCTCGGCCTGGACCTTCTTGATCTCGACTTGGGCTTCTTGGATATCCCTCGAAGCCTCAGCCTTATAGAGGTTTGTTGCCTCTGAGTGGGCATACAAGTAATGACCTAGCTGCGGATGGTAAAATATGAGTTATGGCTCTAGACTACATTGACACTCAACCAAGACTCAGAAGAGATCAGTTACCTCGAGGAAGGCTATGAAGGATTCTTTGAATCATTCCTCGTCATCCTTCTGGATCATTTTCTCTGCAATATGGGGAAGGATGCACCCATCCATCAAAGTGTGGATGGCTTTCCAGTCATCCAAGGAGCCCTGCTCATGGTTGGAGCTATCACCGTCAGACTTGCTTCCTCTTGACCTTCCTAGCGACGGCCTTCTTTCTTTTCTCAGTTGCTATCCCCTACTCGGGGAGCACAAGGGTGTTGACCTCACTGGGCAAGGTTGGGCTCAGCATGATCGTGGTGATTTTTGGAGCAGCCATGGTTTGGGTCGGCATGGCCGAGCTTGTTTCCCCAACCTTGGCCCTTTACAATGGCTCCTCTCCATGACCGCCCTTCCTTTTGAGGGTTTTGATCCTTAGGTTAGGCGGTTCCACTTTTTCAAAGTCATTTCTGCAATAATAAAGATTAAGATTAGAAGAGAGCATAAGGTGAAGTCATTGAGATATGAAAATATACCTATCGGATTAAGAAGACTAAGCCCAAAGTTAAACAAGGTCTGGTCATCCAACAGACTAGATATAAGAGGAGCTCGATAGTCTCTAAGCTTATTAACCGAATCTTGATCCTCCCTTTTCAGACCAAGGGCTCGGCGGACCGAATCTATCAAATTCCTCCAAGTGGGCAACCTTAGTTCTAGGAGGGGGCATGAGACGAAGAAGAATCTCTCCTTTCAGTTATGAATTAAAGATGGAGCACCCTTAAGCAACCCCTTCTTGCCAAATTGGAGAGGTATGTACCACCAGTCTTTAGTGGTGGGATGGCGTTTGATAGTGAAATAGTTCTGAAATAAAGAAATCATAAGCCGGACCTCGGCCATGATGCATAGAGATTGAAATCCTATGATGAACCTAAATGAGTTCGGCACCATGGAGGCATAGAAGATGTTTAAGAACCTAAAGAGGGCAACAACAAAGGCAAGATCAAAAGTCAGAGTTCGGGATGAAGAGCCCGGTGTATAAGTAAAAATGACCCGAGGGAGGAGAGCAAGCTCAACTGCTTGGCCTGAAAGTTCTAGTTCATACTCCAAGGGTATCCCATATTAGATTCTTATCACAGAAAGATCCTCGGGATGAAGTAAACAAGGAATGGTCCTAAGAACAAAGGGGGGGCGAGGTCCTTCTATGGGATTGGCAAATTTTTTAAGACCTAAGTCCATCAAGTTTAAGCAGGCCGAGCTCTTGGAACTAGTCGATCAGGACCCCATAGAAGACATACAGATCAAACTAAAACTTGGAGAAAGACTTAGAAAGTAAAAAAAATAGGAGGCCAGGCCTCTCAAAAAAATTGAAGGATTAGAGATCGAAAAGCATCAAAATAATCAAGAGGAAGTTTGGACACTAACCTAGAATGGGTCGAGATGGCAAGAAGAAAATCAATGGAATGCAAAATGAACGGGAAGCATTTATGGCTAGAGGAAATTGCAGAAGAGGCCAAAGCTATCGGATGGGAACAAGGCAGAGACCAGGAGGACGAAGAAATCTCAAGAATAGAATAAGGTGCTGGAGGGGAGGAAAGGATTTAAATACCTGAGGGAGGCCTGAGGCAGTTATGATTGCAGGTTCTCCCTGCCTAATCTCTATCAGACATGTGTCCCACTTATCATGGTGGAATCGGATGGCTAGCAAGGCGTTAATGATGCCATACCTCAAGCGCCTCTTCGGCAGGAATTTCCAAATCCTATTTTTTTAGGTCATCTCGTATTGAAGAAGCATCGGCGCCAGCACAGATAATACCAAAATTCTCCAACTTACGGAAGCAGAAAGATGGAAAAGAACTTCGGCACTTACATTTGTACTTCCTTCTTTCAAACTTCAAACTCGAGAGTGGGGGGACTAGTGTTGGTGATAAATCCACTCTCGTCGAAGTTCAGCAAGATGTCCAACCATGGGATGATCCCGTCAGATAGTGGCGACCATGACTGAAATTCAGCTAGTATGAATTCTAGCTCCAATTCACTCTGGGATGGCCGACCTCCAACCCGTGCATGCCAGATGATCTTTTCAACTTTGATATCAGATCTTTCAGATAACTGCAAAACTTGAAGGGCATCTCGAACCTCATCCGAACGAACTTGAACAGTGAAGATAGTTGTCTAAGCAGTTGGCTAAGTATTTGTCCAAGTGTTCGATCCCTAGATAGTTTGGCCTGACTGACCTCGAAGCTGGCCAAGATCCTTTTCAATCGGATCTCCATCGAGCCAAATCTCACCATTATGATTGGGTCTGATGTCAGGAGTTCTTGACTAGTAGAGCTTCTCCTTAGACAAAATTCTATACCTTGCTATAAGTGGCAGATCTTGGCATTCCTATGTCAATATCCTTGGGTGTGCAGATCAGAATAAATCTAAACTTCAACCCTATAGAGCCTGGCCTAGTCCTGAATAGGATTATCCACCGCCCTTTCAACTCTCCACCTAGAACAATTATCCACTCATGGATGATCTTGAAGATAGCTAAACATCAAAGAAGCGGTTAAGGCTCACTAGAGCATTCTGAGCGTGACCACCTATCCCGACTATTAGCCAGCCCCTAATTGCTATTGATCCAGATGAGCTCCCTTCAGCCACCAAATAGACTTCTTCTAGCCACCGAGTGGACTCCAAACAGTCGAACTCCTTTCAGTCAAAGCCTCCTCTTTGTTGGATCCTGGTACCTCTCTGATATCAATTATTGAAGAGAAGAAGAACAAAGTAGATGGCCAGCACCTAGGGATTAAAGTTAGAATCAGAGAGAGAAGAGTAGAGAGTTTTAGGAAGAAAAGCTCAATTACATTCCACTCTATGAAAAAGTTACAAAACCTGGATTTATATATCCTAGGATTTCTGCTATGCCACATGGATCCTAATAAACCTAACACTAGCTGAAAAATTCTCCTAGGCTAATCCAATACATGAAAACACTCACTGAACTCATGTATACCCATGTCTTCCATGCTCTCATCCTCCGGATCTAAACCCGAGCCATACATGTGTTAGCCCCCTTAAGACCTATTGGATCAGACCTTAAGACCCCAATCAGAAAATCCCATTCAGTTTTGTTAGCCACCATCAAGCCGACTCTATCAGGAGATAAGTTGGCTTGACTGCATCTCACCTAAATCCTATCTTCTGTCTACTTGAGATAGCCGGCTTGACTGCGCCCCAAGCTGACTTGATCTCAGCTTGAGCTGGCTCGACTGCATATCCGAGTTAGCCAGCCTATGTGTCAGCCCCTTATCTTGGCTGATTCTTCTTCTGGCTTTGGTCCCTTGCTCTACCTTATGTCTCAGATCTCCAAAGCACCTACAATGCCCCTTAAGGTCCTCACACTTGGACCTCAAGTCTGTCTAGGGCTACATACCACCTTCACTTAGGACAACTCCTATCCTAGCCCTAGGACTCACACCCATCCTAGTCTCCCAGAGCCAACATCCTGGCTCCTCCTATGGCCTTCCAATGCTTGGGAGCGCTACATCAAATCCTACAATCTCCACCTTGGTGCACCTAAGTCTTGGCATACTTGGCAATGTTTTCCTGCATGAACGCACTATCGATACATGCCCTGACAGCTATTGTGCACACCTTATCATCGTCATTCTTCTTCAACTATTGAGCTCCCTTGGAGGCCTTTAAGATGACCACCTCCACTGCTAAAGACCTTGGCTGGTACCTATGCACCATCCTTGAAGTTGTAAGCATCCTTCTGCTTGGCAGCCACATCAACTATCTTGGACTTTCCTAGAGAATTTACAGCAATCCTATGCTGGCACTTGCTGCATATCCTGACATGATCTCCTCAGAACTTTGCCTGTCCTTTCGCATGTGCTGCTCCACCTAAAATTGTGCATCTTAGATGTTGGTGCTAGGATATTGATCCTCCTACACTCCTTCGCTCTGAACTCGTGTCATATCTCTCTCAATCTATGAAGCCACCTCTGTCTGGTGCTCCATCTGAAACCAAAATTCTCCTAATGCTGTAGAAGCCAACTCTATAATCAAGTCCCCCAAGGACAATCACTCAATGCTGTACTGCTAAGCTTGCTACTGCATCTCGGACACTATCGCTGTCCCTTTGGATCCTCCACACTCCATAGACCTATCCAAAACCATCTTAGATACACTGCACCCTGCGAGCTCCTCCAAGACCATTAAGATTTTATTCGACTCTTCACTTATAGTGACTGAACCGATGGAATCCAAGTTTTTTCTTCCCTTGCACTTCTTTCAAAGTAGATATTCTCGCTTAAAGTGCCCTGCTTTACCATACTTGAAGCATCTCATGGACCCCTTGCCACCCTTCGCTGACCCTTCTTCTTTCCTTGCCTGGGCCTCTCTGAAACTACAAGATCCTTAAGGAAAACCTCCCTCTTTGTCATCCATTCCAGCTACTCATTAGATCTTAGCATTGATACAATCTTCTCATACACCAGTCTCCTTACCATACAGCAACATCGTCACTAATGGATTGAAGCTCTCGGATAGTGAATATAGTAGTAATAAACTTTTATCCTTCTCTTTGAGATCCATCCCAATGTTGAGCAAATCCATGCTCATTCGATTGAATTACTGAATATGCCCCACAACATCCTCGCTCTCTTGCATCCGAAGGCTATACAGTTGCTTCTTCAGCATTAACTTGTTGCACATATTTTTTTCCATGTATAACTAGCATAACCTCAACCATAAATCCTTGGATGTCTTTCTCCTCTAATATGCCACATAGTACCTCATCTACTAGACAAGCCCTAATCGTGGAACATGCCCATTTCTCCATGGACATCCACTCCTTATTTGTCATATCCTTTGGCCTATCTTCCAAGGCTGAATCCAATCTCATCTGAACTAGCAGATCCTTCATCTTAACCTTCCACATCATGAAACTTTTCTTTCCATCAAACTTCTCAAATCTTACCTTCAACACACTGTTCTCCATGATCGTACGAATCAAAAATAGCAAATAAATGGATTTAAAAAAATATCTTGACTAGGGATGGTGGATAGCAACCCTATGATCTCTTTCTTCCTTACGAAGCCTAGAGAAAGCCTTTAGATCTGAACCTCGTTGCTAATTTCTACTGAAATCTAATCTTCTTTCTCCATGTTCAATCAAACTTTGATATCACTTATTGGATCCTGGTACCTCTCTGATATGAATTATTGGAGAGAAGAAGAACAAAGTACATGGCCAGCACCTAAGGCTTAAAATTGGATCCAAAGAGAGAAGAGTAGAGAGTTTTTGGAAAAAAAGCTCAAATATATTTCACTCTATGTAAAAGTTATAAAACTTGGGTTTATATATCCTAGGGTTTCTTTTATACCACATAAATCCTAATAAATCCAACCCCAGCTAAAAAACTCTCCTAGGCTAACCTAATATATGAAAGCACTCACCAAGCTCATGTACACCAATGTCTCCCATGCTCTCATCCCCTGGATCTAAATCCAATCCATACATGTGTTAGCCCCCTTAAGACCTTATTGGACCTGGTCTCAAGATCCTAAACAAAAAATTCCATCTAGTTCTGTTCACCACCATCAAGCCGGTTCTGTTAGGAACCGAGCTGACTTAACTGCATCTCACCTAAATTCGGTCTTCATCTGCCTGAGATAGCTGGCTCAACTGCACCTCGAGCTGGCTCGATCTTAGCTGGAGCTAGCTCAACTACGTATCCAAGCTAGCCTGCTTATATGTCAGGCCCTTGTCTTGGCTGATTCTTCTCCTAACTTTGGTTTCTTGCTCCACCTTATATCTCAGGTCTCCGAAGCACCTACTAAGCCCCTCAAGGTCCTCACACTTAAACCTTGAGTCCGTGCAGGGCTACATGCCACCTTCATCTAGGACAACTCCTATCCTAGTCCTAGGACACACCCATCCTAGTCTTCCAGTGCCAACACCCTGGCTCCTCTTGTGGCCTCCCAAGGCTTAGAAGCACCACATCAAATCCTACACTCTTTTGGTGGCTGAGCTAACTATCTTACATTCTGAGCATCAATTGAGCAAACTTTGATAGTAGAAGGACCTCATTGTCTATGCAAGTTCAACTCCCAACCTAGCGAATGTCTACCAACCTACAAACAACCTCAGAAATAGCCAAGCCTCTCCAAAACTACTAGGGTGCAGAACTCTGAACAATTTGCTTACAATCATAACAGTCCTAACCAAACTACAACTATTAATCTCCAAAGAACTGGCAAGTCACGACAACAGACACCATCCTTTGAAATAAACTTCACGTGGCCCCGAATAGCCCACTAACAGGCAATTATGGCTGTCGCCATTAGTTTGTTATGAGCTTCGCCTATATAAGAAATCCTTTAGATATATTTTCTCTCTAAGCTCTCATTCTCTACTTGATACTCTATTCATTTTTTCCTGAGCACTCCATTCTTATTGGCTGAAGGACTAACTTGAGCATCGGAGGATCTTGCTGGAGCCACCTACCTCCAGTCTAGACTTCTTCTTGTAGGTTCCATCGACGACCTTATCTTTTCCCACTCTAGTGACTCTGACGTCAGCATAGTTTTCTGCACCAACAAGTTACATGTTGATATATCTGAGAAAATATCCAAGCAGATAGTGAGTGCTGTTGCATCTAAGAGATCCAAGGATGAGCTTAAACTTTTAGTATATGTAGCTCCTTAAGCTAGATCATAAATGAGAAGAAAGGATTAACAGACTGGAGAAAGATGGGCTTTCAGGCTCAATGACTACTGAGTCATATCCAATCATGAATCTTGTCTTTAAAGAAAAATGACCAAGCTACCTTTTATGGGATATGGGGATAGGATCATTAAGATACTTGTCCTAGTACATACTGATGTGTGCGGTCTATTTGATGTGCCAACTAGAGAAGGTTATTTTACTTCATTACTTTTATCAATCATGGTATAAGTATATGTATGAAATACATAAATCTAAAGTTTTTGAAATGTTTAAATAATTTAGATGCAAATAGAGCAATAAACTAGAAAAATCCTAAAGGTATTTCAGTTAGATCTAGGATGAATACCTAAGTAGAGAATTTATGAGTTATCTTAAAGAAAATGGCATAGTCTTACATGGAATCAACCTAGAATGTCTTTGTTAGATGTATGCCCTACAAGCCAAATTAGCCAATACATGTAATACTTTCTTAGAGCATAATTTATAATTTTAACTTATTATAAATAAAATTTAGGTTAATTCTTTCAATCATATTTGTGTAATTTGTGCCTATGATTCATCCATTAAGTTAACAGGTATGATAACATATTCTCAAGAGTTAAAAGTTTAAGACATGTATTATCATAATTAACTCATAAACTACTCCTATTCATAGGATTATCATGAGAAAGGTGATCGATCCAAAAGATTGATGTATAATCGCTTTCTTAAGATAAATGAGTTTTGAATCTATGGTATGAAGACACCGAAGTAGAAATACATGTGCTTGTTGAGAACAAGGATACTGAGCATGACCAACTTCGTGCAGTCATAAGGAAGCTACCTTCTCATCGATGACTTTCTCGTTGCTGCAATTATGTATCTGGTTCTTTGACCTGAGGTGCATCAATAGTTTACCTTAACGTTGTTATAGTTTGACTACATTATAACTCGATTTTCTAGCCATTTAGAATCTTGAGGTGTATGTTGGCTATAGCATGTTTATTGTAGGAATTGGATCGCACCAAGACAAGATTTATCAACCTCAATAGAGGAGTAGTCCTATGGTGATCATAAGATTGAATTCTAAACCGTATGGCCATGGTAGTGTGAAATAATAGAAAGAAGTTTATATTAGGATTTTACATCAAACTCGAATCGAATGATTCAATCATATGATAGGTATTGGGTTTGACGAGTCAACCTTAACCTAGATCCTATCGAGACTCATGATAGAAGAATCGAATCATACGATAAATGCATCGAGAGTTTCTTATTCAATTTTGATTGGTTGCCACCATATACTACTAAGTATTACTGATAGATTATAGGATCAATTAGAATTATCTTGATGATTGATAATTCTAATTAGGTAAATCAAAAAGAATTTTGATCCATCGAAAAGAGTTTCGATGATGTTGATGATAGAGATTATGACATGTTCCATTACCATGCAGAATTGAACCTATAGGGTCACACAAATAATGATTTGGATCTAGATATTCTCAATTAGACTCACTCAGTCTGATTGATTTGGATTTGATCCAAGTAGATTTAAGAAAATCATGCTAGTACATGATTGAACCTAACTTTCTCCTGTATTGAATCTATTGATTGGTTTGGACATAGTCAAATTAGATTTGGCTTATCTAGAAACCCTCTTTTGGGCTTATCCTAATTAGATTAGGACCATGTCCTAATGTCTTAAAGGAATAAGGATGAGGGATGATAAGTCTTATAAATATAATAAGAAAAGTATAAAATTATATAATAAATTATTATATTTTTAAAAAATTAATATTTTTACTGATCTTTTGCAAGAAAGAAGCCTGCCAATGAGAAGAGCTCAATTTTCTAGTTCAAAAAAAAAAATTGAAGCAAATTGGACTTCAATTGGCCTCGAAATCAATGTTCAAAAAAAAAAAAAAAAAGTCGGTCAGTTTAGTGAGAACTAGCTCAACAAAAATTAGCTCGAAAGTAGGCCGGCCTGACATGAACCAGCGCACACGTGAACCAGCCCACACTCGTCAGCCCTTCCAAACCAACATGGACTAGAATAGTATTCGAAGCATGGTGGACCCTTAATGAGTCCACGCCCAAAATCATGGTGTATGGGGCATTTCCAGTATTTCACATGGCATGGTGTGTTTTGATTTGGCAAGTCTATGAAAGAACCGATCCACGTGTGGTCTACATAGTCTGTGGCTAAGGCTTTTGCATGATCCAACAGCTACTGTCCCACCTAGTTTGGATCTAAGGATTGCAATGATTTTTCATTTAAATCAAAGACTCAGGCCTCCAGTGTGCAATCCTATAGCCCAAGTTAACACCAGTGATGATCCAATGGTGGTTACATAATCTGATTTTGATTAAATGATAGAAGCCCCCTGAAGTGCCATTCGATGATCCCAAACCGATCATTAGCAAAGATTCAACAGTCCATATAATCACTGACTTGATTTGGGAGATTAAACCAAGTTTTTAAGTGGTTTTTTGTTCGTTTGATCATGATCCGACAGTCAATAAAATCTAGTTTTCTATACCAACACTAGAAGGCTTCAATTTGATATCTTTCAAGAGTTTTTATCTTGATTTCATCAGGATTTCTTGCTGATCTCACCATCTAGCCCCTACTTAAAGACTTGCTACTGAGAGAAATAGAGAACAATAGCATAGCAGAGCAAACAAAATAGCATAGAATAGAGAAGAGAATAGACTAGGTTTTTGGGAAGAGCGAAAGTAGAGGGCTTCGAAATTTAGAGACAGAGGGTAATCTAAGAGAGAATTTGATCAAAGAAAGAGTCTTGTTCCTTCATTATTCCTTCTTTCTTCTTGGCTCATCTTCTAAGTCCAGTACATCTATTAGCAGCTCTTCTTCATCAACTTCTCCACACCAAGAGCAATGATCGACAAAATTTAGCAACAAGCAGTCTACTATTTAATTTTTCTTATATTTTCTATTTTAATTACTATTTTTATTTTTTTTTATCATGAATTGAATTTATTTTACTAAGGCTAAGATGTAGCCACTCTTTTGATGCAATATTCATATGATTGAATTTTAGATTTAAATTTTGTTCATGAGGAGTATATAAATTGCTCTTAATACTTTTAGATTGTTGGCCATCTTTTAATTGATTTGATGGACATAGATGATACCGACCAAGTACGTCTGTGTTAATGCTTTCTGATTAATATACCTTGTCTTTGAATCGGATTACGGTTCTTATGCATGAGGTAATTTTAGTACGCTTTGGATGCAACATATTTTAATTAGAGAATTTAATAAAATTTAATGTATCAATATTTATTTAAATTATGCCTTGACCAAAGGGTAGTTAATAAGTATTGATAGATTTTCTTTGCTTGGACCAAAGGATAGTGAATATCTTAGGATACTTCATCATCACAGGAAACAAAATTGACCTTGGTAATTTACATGATTACTTGAATATTGTATTGATTGAGTTGGTGAACCGATTGCTTTAGTATCCTATTGCTCTTGAATTCAACCCTAATAATTACACCCTTTTTATTTTCTTATAATTTTCTTAATTATTTCTTTATTTTTTATTCTCTTTATTTCTTATGAATTAATTTTTCTAAATAAAATTTAGGAAAGAGTTTTTTAGTACTTATTTTTCAATCCTTTAGGGATGATACTCTACTCATTCACTTTATTACTTGATCAACTAGTGCACTTGCCATAGCGATAGATTAGCATGCATCATGTTTTTAGTGCCGTTGCAGGCGAATGTATTTAAATCAATATCAAAATTTTGATCCTTACTTTATTTTAGAATTTTTTTTTATTTTTGCTCTTGTTTTGTTTTTAGGTGCATGTTCAGTGCATGACACGTGCTAGACATAGTGACTTAGTACCTCTTGACCCAAAAATAAAGAGAACAATCCAAAGATTAAATCAAAAAAAAAACATGGCAATCAAAGATCTTGACGATATCAATCTGGGATTAGATATGGTTGCACAGGGATAGTAAGAAGCTGTTCGAGTGGTACATTATCTATTAAATGATTACATCACATCATTAGTAGCCAATGCAGCTTTGAGCATAAGGAGACCACCTATGTGAGCAAACAATTTTGGGATAAAACTGGCAATGATCCAAATGATTCAAGCAACTATCCAATTTAGTAGACATGTTCAAGATGATCCGAATGCCCATATTTCAAATTTTTTTAAACTTTGTGATACTTTTAAAACTAATAGGATGTCGGATGATGCCATTAGATTAAGGTTATTTTCCTTTTTTTATGGGATAAAGCTAAAAGTTAGCTTCATTCTCTTCCTATAAGTTCTATCACTACTTGGAATGCCCTAGTCCAAAAATTTTTAGCCAAGTACTTTCCACCTTTCAAGACTGCAAAGATGCATAATGATATTACTTCTTTTTTGCAGATGGAGATGGAGTCACTATATGAGGCTTAGGATGAAGGATACCAATTGAAGGTTTCAGGCTTAGATTTTGAAACTTTTTTAAATCTATGTAGTGAAAGAGATAAATTAATAATATTAATTTATAAATACATAAGAAAAATACTAGATCTAGGATCCAATTACATGATTTATGCATGCTTTTAAATTAAAAATACTAGAAAATATCAAGTTGATCATATCAACAATAGAAATACTCTAGATCAAATCTAGATATGTATGAAGGAGATCAAATCTTCTTTATCTTTCCAAACTAGACTTTCTAACTCACTGATCTTGAGCTGAGGTTGATGCTCTAAGCCACACATATATCCAACCTCTACAGGATGTCCATACGAGCTCTCGATCATTGATCAAAAATTTGATGGCTGAAAATCAGCACCGTATGCTAGTACCGTGCTGATCTTTCTTCGATGGTTGATCTTGATCTTTCTTCTTCAAAACATGGACTCTCCAACTTTTAGAAGGAAGGAAGAATACTTGTAAATCTGAGAAACCTCTTAAAACTTAAAAAAAATGGAGGAAAAAATCTAGAGAAAAAACCTTGGAAGAAGACCCTTCTTCCTTGTTTCTCTAACCAAGACACAAGAGATTGTGTCTCTACAAAGTCTCATGCCCCAAGCCTTTCTCTCCTAGGTTTTTCCACACCCCAAATTCCCTCTCTCAGATCTGAAAGCTCATAAAAAATTAGGTCCAAAGACCCTTCTTATAAAGAGTTATGGACCAATCTTTGTCTAGGTCAAATACCTAGACAAGGGGTGTCCAAATAAGGCAGTAGTTGGGACGCCCAACACTTGGGCGCCCCTCCCTTCTTTTAAAACATGGACCACCAGCAAAGGGCGCACAAAAATTCCTTATTTCTGCCATATAAATCAGAGAAAATCAAGAAGGGTTGGTGGCAAGCATGTGAAGGAGTTTTGGTTTTCCAAAACTCTATCTCATAGATTTGAAATCTAAACCAATTATCTTGTTTGACTTGGTCCACAACAAACTACCAAGTAAGAAAGAGAGCTAGATATGAGGCACACATGAAGGGCCTAGGGCATGGAGAATTTTCATGCAAAGCCTCCTAAAAAATAGGGTGGGGGCGTTGGGATATATGTGGCGCAAGGAGAGGGAAACCTAGTCATACTAGGATTCCTATTTTGACTCAGTCCAATATGGTCTTTGAACCAAATTAAATCAAAATAAATCTAACCCAATTAAAATATATTTTAGTCCAACTAATAACCTTATTAAATTAGATTTGATTTTGAATTAATTTCTAATCAAATTAGAGATTGGGTTCAAACAAGTCCTATTTGAACTAGAACTAGTTCTTCCTTGCAATTAGCTCATCCAATAAATCAATTGGACTTGATCCAATCAAGCCCAAACCAAATCTAAATAAATTATATTTAATTAGACTTAATCTTAATTCTTTAGTTTAATCAAATAAAGCTAATTAATAATTTAATTGCTAATCGATCCTCCTACAATACTTGCACTAGGTTAAACATCAATCGTATTGAATGTTTAACCTTAGAATGATTTTTAATCATTGATCAACCATCCAATCAGATCAAGAACTCTTATGTTTGTGACCTCATAAGTTTGAACCTAAGTCGGTAGCATTGAAATAAATTTTTATACCAATCACAGTGACCATCTAGCAATGGTATCCGATAGTCAGATAGATCGAATGTGTAGAGCAACATCCTTAGAACCCATCTGGATATAGTTTTCATATAATTCATCCCCAAGATGAAAATACTCGTAGGACATCTCAAAGTTTAACTATCAACCCCGATTAGGTCATCCACATTGTATCTCAAAATACTAAATCCATCTCATGGATTATCCTAGTCAAGATTTTGCTATATTGAAATACAATGATGCATTCTTTTCCAACTCTTGGAGTGGTCAATTTCATCTCGATCACTTATCAACTTTGTAAGTACTTGATTGTATCCAAAAGTCTTCTATTACTAAATTAGAAATTTAGTTAGTCCAGTAAGCATAATGAGTTGCTTGCAAGCCACCATGGTGATCTAAGGTCTAAGGGACACTTATACCCATATCCCATGAGAGTAAATCTCAATAATAGAATGCTCTAGAGTTGGTTACATTTAGTGATGATGTACCCTTATATTTCACTTGGATGTCGTACTAGTATCTTCATACTATTTGGTTAAGAGGATAACCAACCTATATGGCATACAATAATCTATAATCGATAAATACTGTCATCATAAATAATAACATATCATTTGATCATGAATAGTTTAAGGACTAATCGATAAATCCTCTCTTTATTGAAACTAAATAGTCCTAAGAACATCATCACGACAATGAAGTTCATTAGAAGATGTAGACTTTGTTAAAAAATATATCATAAAGCCAATCATCTAGGTTATAGATGGTTGAGCTAAATATAATTATAGTTGAATTTTAAATAAATAAAATTATTTTTTTAGCATTTCATCACTCTTGTGCATCTTTCTGCAATGAACTCTTCTATGATGAAGTCCTAAGGACTATTTAAACTTGACAAAGAAGAATTTATCATTTAGTCCTTAAACCAGTTCATGACCAAATAATTTGTTGTTATTCAGGATGATAATGTATCAAGTGTAAGTCGTCATGTGCCATAAGTGTTGGTTGTCCTCTTAATCAAGAAGTATGGAGATACTATTATTGCATGCAGGTGAAGTGTAGGGGTATATTTCACTGAATATGATCTAATTGTGGAGATCTATACTGTCAAGAGTTGCTCGCAAAGGATATGGGTATAAGTATCACTTAGACCTGAGATCACCATGGTGACTTGCAAACAACTCACTACACTTAGGTACCGAACTACTTAAATTTCTAATTTAGTGATGAAAGGCTACTAGGCGCAGTCAAGTACTTGTGAAGTTGGTGCATGAGTCAAGATGGAATTGACCCCTCCAAGTGTTGGAGCAAGTGCATCACTGTATTTCAATTTAGCAAACCCTCAGCCAGGGTGGTCGATGTGATGGATACTGAATTTTGAAATACACCATGGATAAATTTTAGGATTGAAAGTAAATCCTAGATCATTCTTTGAACATCAAGTTCAAGAGGATGAATTATACGATAATCATATGCCACAGGTTCATCATTATTATATTATGACTTTTCGACCTATTTAGACATCGGGTACCATTATAGATGATCACATCGATTGATATAGAAAATTAGGTTTTATGCTACTAACCTAGAATTCAAATCTATGAGGTCACACATAATAGGAGTTCCTATCTGATCGATAGCTGATCAAGAGTTCTAATGGCCTGGGACTCTGTGGTCAAGAGTCCCACTATAGTGAGACTCTATGACCAGGAGTCCTACTAGACTGGAACTCTACCTTTATGGATCCTACTGAATTAAAACTCAGAGTTCTACTTGTCTAGGACTCTTTGATCAAGAATCCTACTAGTCTGGGACTGTATGATCATGAGTTTCATTCGTTTGGAACACTGGGTTCAAGGGTCCCACTGGTTTGAAACTCTTCAGGAGTTTTATGTTGATGAAACTCTGTTGCCCAAAAACCCATCCAATTGGGACTCTGCATTTATTAGAAGATTAATTAGAAATTTGATTTTTAATTAGCTCAAATTTAATTGAGCGATGAGGATTCGATCAAGTTCGATTGAATTTGATTCGATTGGTTTTGACCTGATTAGGTTATGTGATCACCTAATCGGTACAGGAGATTTGACCCTGATTTGATCAAGGACTAGACCTAATTAATTTTTAATTTGATTAACATTTTATTAGCTTGGGTTAAGCCTAGTTTAGTTGGATTTGATCTAGTCTAATTGGATCTATATTAATTGGTTTAGTGAAAATCAATTTGGACCAAGTCAAATGAGATTTGAATTCAAACTCTCCCATGCACCTACCATCTTTGAATTTTCCTATGCCCCATCTTTTTTTTACATGAGATTTCTCATGCAGAAATGGTTGTGCACCCCTCCTCTCTTCTACCTTTGACCTGGTCCAAGTATTGGACCAGTTCAAATAAAATTGAATTTCAAATTCAAATGGTAGTTGGCTTGGTTGAAACCTGCTAACGTTTTGATCCTTATCTTTTTCTTGCACCAATCTCATTCTCATGCAAATTTTTTGTGCATTTTTGAGTGAGAGGGCATGCCAAAGGAGAGTCCTTCTATGTGCTTCTCATCTGAGTGGGTGCAAGAATGGGATAAGAACCATTTGAATTCAAATTCAAATGGTTAGATTGTTAAAAGCTCTTAACCTCAACCTCATCTGAACACACGCAAATCCTTTTTTAGCTTGCTTTTTCTCCTAGGCATGAAAGGATTTGCATGAATCATCTAAGAGAGTGCATGAGGGGTTTCCTGGAGAGAGAAAAATAGAGAAGGGCTGCAAGTTCTATGCATGGAAAAGCCAAAAAGCATAGAAAAGTTTTCTTGCACTCATGCCAATCTTTTTAGTTTTTTTCCTTTTAGTCTCCCATCCTAAAAAGGGTTCTAGGATTGTGTGTATGGTATAAGGAGAGTCTCTCTACCTATGAAAATTTTTTTCATGGGAAATTCTAAAGAGAGGAGTGAGAGGGTTTTTGGGCATCAGGATTTTTTGGTGTCTGAAACCCTAGATTTAGGTCTCTGATTTTGGGTGGAGAGATTGAGTGCTGTGAGCATCGGATCGCCACCAAACTTTGTACACCACCTCATCATCCTCCAATATACATTATCTAATCTTCTAGAGTATCTAAAAGATCTGAAGAAAGACAATCAATTGGATCGATCAAGATCAATCATCGAAGGCCCCGACGAGGAGCTAGTACTTCAGTGGAGTTGATTGGGATCAAAAGCTCCGTGTGGACCAACCATAGAGGCCAGACAAGTATATGGCTATAGCATGATGCTAGAGCATATTTTTGTATATTCTAATCATGGAGATCAGCTACCCACTCATAGATATAGAGTTCTGAACTCGAATCGATTAGCAAATATGATTTACTGATCGATCGCATTTAAATTTTAAATTATATATTAGCATGTCTAGATCCTGAGTAGGATTTTTTGATTTGATCAATGCATGCATAGGTTAATTTTAGATTAATCTAATACTTCTACTATAAAAAAAATAAAAAAATATTTTGAAAAGCTTGCTAAAAATTCTGCTCGATTTCCTATAATGGTATCAGAGCAAGGATTGCTTGACATGTTCTAATATATCAATTAGAAAACTTAAATATTTTTATATATAATATTTTATATCCATATAACTTAGTAATCGAGGATGAATGAGCCACCAAGCTATCCGATCATAAGGGATAAGTATGGTTTAAAGGCCATCTCCTCCCATTTAGTGGGGTTTCCTTATGGCTATAGGGGTGCCACCAAGAACTCATTCATTAAGATGAATAGTGAAAGAATTTTTATGATTAAAATTATTTTAATTAGAAAGTTAAATATGAATGTGTTTATATTAGATCTAAAAGATAATCAATGGTTTAATTTTCATTATGCTTGATTTTTTGTTTAAAACTAGCAATAGGTTGTTGCTTGAGAAATGAGCCGACCCATTTTTGAAATGAGTCAACCCATTTAGAAAATAAAAAATAAAATCTTTCAAAATTTAAAAATTATTTTTTAAAATATCGAACCCGAACCCATCAATTCAAAATTTAATTAAAAGAATTAAGTATTATTTATAGAATCTAGAATTATAAATTAAAGATTCTAAGACGTAGTCATAAGACTGTGGGTTAAAGGGTTAGATAAATTAGATCCATTAATTAGGTTAGACCTAAGGTTAGTTAAAGAATGAATTAATCTAGAGTAATTGATCAAATTTAACCAAGTATTGAATGAGATTAGGTCAAGGATACTCTAGACTCAACTTCAATAGTTGTAGTTGGATGAGTCCATGTCTTTAATGAGATCAAGATGGACTTGATTCATGGCTAAGTGGTCTAACCAAAAATTACTAGATTGATCAGATTAAGCCTAATTAACTAGTTGGTGTCTACGGTAAGTTTGGCAGACAGGACCAGTGGTTTTTAATTAGGAGTTATTTGCACTGATTCGATCTTTAATGAGTTTACAACATATCCCTTCCACTGATCTCACTTACTTAGCTGACATGGTCGATTAGGATTTGATTAGATCACTTGATGATTCAAGCTAACCCATGTCATTAGGAATCAGTTTGATTAATTTTAATCAGTAAGACTAAATTAGGTGCCCAGGACCTAAATTGATCCTAATTCTAACCTATTGACTTGGTGAAGTTAGTGGAAGGATTTGACTTGATGAAGTTAGTGAGAGAAATTGGTTCATGTCCTTCCTATCCTTAAATCATAATTAAGTTAAATTTTTTAAATTATTAGATCCTTAAAATGATAAAGTTATAGGGATAACCGAGTCATAGCCTCCCATTAAAATGAATAGTAATGAGTCTAGTTTTCTGGATGAATATTGGAGGTGCCTCACATCTGGTGTTCATCTGGATATTGGAATTACTATCCATCATATGATGATTAGATCGCACTCTCTTAATGATGATCAGGTTAGCCAAAGCTTTCCTCGAGCTTGGTTATCATTGGTTTGTTACGTCGAAGTCAATCATATTAATGGTTGGACCTAATCAGACCTTTTTAGTGGAGGCCATAGCCTTTTGAATTGGTTTTTAGGACAAAATCTAATTACTAAAAATTATTTGAAGAAATAATTGATTGTGAACCTATCTATAGATGCACAAGGGATAGTCAGAGCTTTTCTCGGGCCCATTTGTAGTTATGTGGGTTCTAGTACCCACTAAAGAGTTAGTGTAACTTCTCGAATTAGAGGTAGAGGCTATCAATTCATTAAAAATAATGAAAGAACCTTTAGACTAAAGTCCAAGTTTTTAGGATTAATTAATTTAAGTACTAATTAGGTTTCATATTTTTCTTTTAGATAAATAGAATGGCTAGAGTAAGTCTGCTCCATTCACTGTTGGATAGTGGTAAGTATCTAGGACCTAAGAATAAGGAGTCTAGTGTTGACCCTAATCAGGCAGACTCAAAGAAAAATTATCCTCTCGACCTAAATAGGTTGAATAGGAGAAATCAGTAAGTGATTACTGGTCAAGGTTGTTATATGATAACACCTAGCAATTTCTCCATATGTGATACATCTACCTAGGTATTAGATACTGGGAGTCAAATTCATATATGCAATTCATTGCATGGACTTCAAATTGATAGAAAGTTTGAGAATGGCGATAGATTTCTTAATGTTGAGGATAGATGTAAAGTTCCAATCCTAGCATTGAAAACTCTTGAGCTATTTTTCAAAAATAATAATATTATTTTAAGTGACTGTTACTATTGTCTATCTTTTATCATGAACATAATATCTATTAGGCTTTTGGCCTAGGATGGTTATTATTTGTCAATAAAAAAAATTATTATGATATCATTATGAATGGTATTACAATAATGCAAGGATAATTAAGAAATAACATTTATATTTTATCACAGCCTATTAGTGTAATGTACACGTTAAATAAATGTCCAAAACTAGATAATGTCACTGATGCTTATCTTTGGCACTGTAGGCTCAGTCATATAAACAAGAGTAGGATCAATAGGTTAGTCAAGGAGCATATCCTTAACATCCATGATTATGAATCATTGAATACTTGTGAGTCTTGTCTTCTTGGTAAGATGACCAAATCACCTTTTATTGAAAATGATGAATGGGCCACTGAGCTTCTAGGTCTAGTATAAATTGATGTATATGGACCTATGAACACATGTGCTAGAGGTGGATGTTACTACTTTATTATATTTATTGACGATCTATCTAGGTATGGATACATCTATCTTATGAAGAGTAAATCCGATTCGTTTGAAATGTTCAAATGATATCAAAATGCGATAAAAAAAATAACTTAAAAAAAGTATTAAAACTCTTCAATCTGACCGAGGAGGTGAATACCTTTCCAATGAGTTTTTGACATATCTAGGAGACAATGGAATTCTCTCTCAATGGACACCTCTTGGAACACCATAGCATAATGGTGTATTTGAAAGGAGGAATCAGACATTGTTGGACATGATTCGGTCCATGATGAGATTTGCTAGTCTGCTAATTTCATTCTAGGGGTATGCACTCGAGACTGCTTATTTTGTTTTGAACAATGTTCCAAGCAAGTCTGTTGCAAAAACTCCATATGAGATATAGATTGGGCGTAGGCCGACACTCTCTCACCTTAGGGTTTGGGGATATCTGGCTTATGTAAAATATTTGCAGACAGAAAAGCTTGGACCTAGGTTTGATAAATGCTTGTTCATAGGGTATCCTAAGAAAACTAGGAGATATTACTTCTACCTTACTGAAGAGCAAAAGATGCTCGTAAGCAATAGGATAGTATTTTTGGAAAAGAAGTTCCTTATGGAAGGAATAACTACTTCTAATGTTAAACTTAATAAAGTTCAATAGGTAGAAGAACCGATACATTCTAGTGAACCTACAGAACTAGATTTGATAAGATCAAACCTAGAGCTCATTGAAGAGGCACCAAAAAGATCTGGTAGAGTACCGCATCAACTAGATAAATACTATGATTTCTTTGTCTGGGATGGTGATCTTGCTAAACTCAATGAGAATGATGAAGATCCGATCACCTACATGGATGCCATGCAGAGGTCTTACTTCGATAAGTGGCTGGAAGCCATGAAGTTCGAAATGGAGTCCATGAAGGTCAACTGTGTATGGACACTGGTTGATCCACCTGAAGGGGTTAAACCCATTGGGTGTAAATAGATTTTCAAAAAGAAACAAGGCATAAACAAGAAGATGGAGACCTATAAAGCCCATCTGGCTGCTAAGAAATATCATCAGCATTATGGTATTGACTATGATGAGATATTTTTTCTGATGACAATGCTCAAGTCCATTTGGATCATGCTTGCGATAGTAGCATATCTAGACAATATGGTGCGGACACCAGAGCTATCAGAAGTTGGCAACATAATTTAGATTTAATTTGGATTGAAGAAGCTATTAGATAAACGTGCCCTAGAAGTCAGAATTGGCTGACACTTGTAATACACTTCTAGGAGCAAAATTATAATTTTGACTATAGATAATAAAATGGATTATTTTTTATCATAAATATGTATTTAGTGTTCGTAATATATTTCTTGAGTTAATGGTAATGATAATTCATATTTTCAAGAGTTGAAAATTTAAGACATGAATTTTCATTTATTAACTCATAAAATGCACCTAACCATAGGATCGTCATGAGGATGGTGATTGATCTAGAAGGTTAGTGCACAATCGCTTCTTTATAATAGATGAGTCTTGAGTCTACGATGCAGAGACACTAGAGCGAGAGTATAGATACTCGTTAGAGAATGAGGGCAATGAGCATGACTACCTCGAGCAGTCATAAGGAAGTCTACCTTCTCATCGATGATTGACTCAAAGCTATAGTGGTGTGTCTGGTTCTTCGATCTGAGGTGCATCGATAGTTCACCTTGAGGGTGTTATAGTTTGACTACATCATGACTCGATCTCCGAGCCATTCAAAATCCTAAGGTGTATGTTGGCTATAACATGTTCATTATAGGAATTGGATTGCACCAAGAGGGAATCTATCTACCTCAGTAAAAAAGGAGCAGCCCTATGATGATCAAGAGAATTAAGTTCATAAGCCCATAGACATGGCAGAGAGTGAAATAACAGAAAGAGTTTCTATTAAGGTTTTCACATCGGACTTGAATCGAATGATTAAATCATATGATAGAAATTAGGGTATGACGAGTTCACCTTAACCCTAATCTAATTAGGGCTCAAGATAAAAGAACTTAATCACACAAGTAACTGCACCAAGAGGTTCATTTTTAGTTTTGATGGGTTGCCACCATATACTGCTAGATATCACTAGAGAATTTTGGTAGCAATTAGAATGATTTAGATGATCAATCATTCTAGTTGTTTGAATCAGAAGAGTTCTGATTCATTGAAAGAAGTTTCGATGATGTCGATGATGGAGATCATGAAATATCCCATTACCATATAGAACTGAACCTAACAAGATCACACAAATAAGGATTTAGATCTAGATATCATCAATTGGACTAATCCAGTTCAATTGATTTGAATTAGATTCAATTAGATTTAAAGAAATCGTGCTAGCACATAATTGAACCTAACGTTCTCATTTTATTATCATTAAAATTTATCTCGACTGAGCCAAATAAGTTTGTGCTCACCCGGATATCTTTCCTTTGTCTTACTAGAGCTTGTCCAGGTCAGAAAAGGATTATCTTAATTTATGAGATAAATTTGAGACAACACCTACCATTTTTGATCACCTGCTAATTCTTGTCCTTTGACTTTGGTCAAACATTGACCTTTGACCCTTGGACATCTGCCAATGTGTCATGCACTTATTGGAGAGCAGATAGGGGCTTGTCCCCTTACTGAAATTTGGAAAGGTGGGGGCACACACCTAGGATGGCATGCGCCCATGGATAGGGATGCCTGGAGTCCCATACGGATGGAACTCCAGGTTACTTCTTGGATTCTACTTAGGTGACCCTTACCTATAGACTTTGACCAGTCTTAGGCACCATCTAAGGATGAATTTATGGAGCTCTCATCTGATTGGATCAGGTGATGTCATTCCATCAATTAGATTTAGATTTGATTGTACGAAGCAATGCGATTGGTCGGGATTATGTGGTATTGCATGGCGCAGCAGGGTCTATAAATAAACCCTATCTGCACCCAACTTTCATAGAGTTTCTCTTAGCCCATGCCCTAAGGCTGCCCCTCTTCCTCCTTCATGCTATATTCTGGTCCTCTCTCTCCTCTCCATGCCCAAGGGAAGTTGGGCTCTAGTTTGGTGCGATTCAGGCAAGAAAGAGCTGACGAGAAAGGAAGAAGGCAGCACAACTGCAGAGATGACTGCTGATCTTCAAAAGGAGTTTTGAAGATCCTCCAAATCAGATCCAGATCTAATTTTTGAAGAAGTGATAAAGAAGAAGAAGATCTCTAGATCCAGTCTGAGTGAATACCTATAGAGGCCAGGCGCTTGCGTGGCTAGATCCAGAACCTTAAGCAATCAATAGGATCATCAACGGGTAATCTGATTACCCACATCAAGGTATAAATTAAATTAGATTTAATTTATTTATTTTATTTATTAGATCTATAAAATTAGATAAAAAAAATCTCAAATCTAATCTGGATACATGAGAGAAAGTTTTAAAATATCTCTCTTGATTCGATCAGATCTGGACGAACCTGATCCAAAAAATCAGAATTTCTCCTTCAACTGGTATCAGAGCCAAGTTCAATGAAAATTATTTAGATCTAATTTTTAATTTATTTTGATCTAATAATTGATTATTTTAGATGTCACATGAGATATGATTTTATCTAAAATTAAAAAAATTAAAATTAAATAATATAGATCTAAGTTCTACAATATGTATAACTAGTTGTAAAATAGAATAGTTCTATACATAGTCTCGCATAATCATGATTTATTTTAATTAAATTATGATTTTAGATCTATTTATTTTTTATTTTTTAATGATCATAAATATTATAATAAAATTTAAAAAATAGAAAATAAAATTATTTAATTTTTAGATCATATGAGATATGATAATTGCATGTCTAGACTAGTTGTAGAATAGTTCTACATAGTTGTCTAGATTAGAATTTATTTTGATGTGATCAATTTAAATCTAATTTTTTAGATAATTATGAGATAATTTAGATCTAAAAAATATGCATGCATGATACATAAGATGTATACAAAATATGTATTAAGTTAGATCAAATTTTATATATGAGATATATGATGTAGATCTAACTAGTTTTGTAGATTTATATTTTTGATTAAGACGTTCCCCTTGGCCGTCCGATCATAAGAATAAAGTAGGGTTTAAATACCCTCTCCTCTCATTCAATGGGATATTCTTATGATGTGTAGGGGTGCTGCATGTTCGTTCTTAATCAGAAATCAAGAACTTACTTTCTGCAAAATCCTAGATCCTGAAATCCTAGGATTTTATTTACATGTTTTGTTTGTGAACCCTTAACTTAATTAAGAATTAAGATTATGAAATATTAATTAGATCTAAAATTGAGAATTTCAAATCTAAGACATATTCATAATATTGGGTTCGGGCTTGGATAGCTCAATTAGGTCTAAGCTGCTGATCAAATCAAATCAAGAGTTGGTTAGACGGGATCAACAGTGCCTAAATTGACCAGCCTAATAGGATTAAGTCTGGGTCAAGAATGAGTCATGTGAGTGAACGATCAAGTTAAGACCTAATTAGGCTTAGTGGTTAGAGTCTAGATTGTAGACTAACCCGATTGGTTTTGGCTCAATAATTTGGTGTCTAAGGTAAGTCTAGCAGATATGACCGACTGATTTTTAATTAGAAGCTACTCGACTCGAATGTGTTCTTATGAAGTTAATGGCATATCCCTTCCATCAGTCTCACTTACCTAGCAATGTTTGTTGGCTCAGTTCTAATCTAAGGTGGTCAATAATCCGAGCTAACCCATGCCACTAGGTTAGTCATAATGGTTATGACTATGTCAAGTCTAGTTTAATGAGACCTAAATCAAATCTTCCTAAGAAAAGATTAAGTCTAAGGTCTTCCACCATTGTAGATGTGTCAGCCCTTTTCGTGGTTGATTGTTTTCGACTGGTTACAGTGATTCAGTTGCACCGAGAAGATGCAACCATATCTATTAGACATTGGATGCTACGGGTTGGAGGATGGATTGGGCTCAATATTCTGGATACGATGAGAGACGCAATTAGGAATCCAATCTATGCAAATGGTGGATCTGACTTAACTAAGGAGTGGATCAATATTCTAGGCATGGTGAGATTCATGAATTAGAGATCAAGTTTGGGTGCACCATGATTGGAGAATCATTGAACAAGAGTTGTTCACTCATTGGCTAACCCATCATCAATAATTGTTAGGTGAGGTGATGAGTCAGTTGGTGGGACCACACCATCCAGTAGAAATCATTAATCATGAAGATTTTTGCATCTCTATAGAGGAAGTGTAGGAATTCAAAAAAATAGTGGGAGCTAATTTCTTTAAAAATAAAATTTCTAAATAAATTGGTTAAGTCTTGATTACAAAATCTAACTAGAAACTTTGACTCTCTATAGAAAAATGTCTGCATCCAACCCACTAGCACGAATCCTGGACACCCATAGACTGACCGAACCAAATTACAAAGATTGGCTTCAAAACTTCAAAATCATTTTGGATTTCGAGAAGTTGACTCATGTATTGGATCAGGATCCTCCCACCTTACCAGCCCATCCATCCGCTGAATAGAGAGCATCTCTGGATAAGTGGATGGATGAAGATAACAAGACTAGATATTACATGTTGGGCTCGATGTCCGATTAATTTCAGCGCCAACGTGAAGATATCAGAACTGCTCGCCAAATATTGGCTCACCTACAAGAGATGTTTAGTGAATAGAGTCGCACAGCCAAGTATCAAGTCACTAAACATCTTTTCAAGGCTAAGATGCATGATGGGCAGTTAGTCCAAGATCATTGTCTAATGATGATCAAGGATTTAAAAGAGCTTGAGAAGCTCAGAGTGAAGTTGGACTTGGATCTGCAGAATGACATAATTCTACAATCTTTGGCTGATGTGTATGGGTAGTTCATCATGAACTACCATATGCATAAACTTTAAAATTCCTTGGTCGAACTTATGAATATGCTGGTTACCTCGGAGCTTTCTATGAAAGGTTCTAAAGACTCAGTGCTTGCTATGGAACGAACTTCTTCCAAGAGAAAGTCTTTTAGAAAGAAGAAGAAGTCTGTGAAAAAGCAGGTGGAAGGAGGAAAGAAGAAAAAGATAGAGCTGAAGAAGGCCACTGACAAAGGAAAGTGTTTCCATTGCAACAATAATGACCACTGAAAATGAAACTGCCCTACTTACCTGGCCACCCTGAAGAATAAGAAGGAGGCAGGTCCTTTTGAAGGTATGCTCATTATTGAGTCTAACCTTATGATTTCTTCTGCATCCAGTTGGGTGCTTGACTCTGGTTCTAGTGCTCACTTGTGCACATCTATGCAGGGTCTAGAGGATAGCAGGAGGCTGAGGGATGGTGAGTTGATCCTATGCAGCGAAAATGGAGCAAGAGTTGCTACCATGGCCGTGAGAACATACCCTCTTCAACTACCATTTGGTTTAGACTTAGTGTTAAAAGACTGTTATTATGTGCCTACAGCAAGTAGAAATTTGATTTCTATTTCTTGTCATGCATTAGAAGGCTATGTAATTAGTTTTCTTAGAGACCATTGTAATATTCTTTATGAAAGAAATAAAATTGCAAGTGGTTTCCTTATTAACGATCTTTAGCAGTTACATATTGATGTATTTATTTTTAATATCGAGCAAAATGTGAATATCATGAAATGACCTAGGGATAGTCCAAACGATAGGTATCTATGGCACCTAAGACTAGATCATATAGCAGAAGATAGGGTTAACAAATTGAAGAAAACTGGGCTATTGAGTTTATTGATTTTTGAGTCATATTATTTTATGAATCTTGTCTTCATGGCAAAATGACTAAGCTCCCTTTTGTAGGACATGGGGAAAGGGCCACGGATCTTCTTACCTTAGTACATACTGATGTGTGCGGCCTATTTGATGTGCCGGTTAGAGGCAACTTTCTCTACTTCATAATCTTTATTGATGATTTATCTAAGTATGGATATGTGTATCTCATGAGACACAAGTCTGAAGTTTTTGAAAAGTTCAAGGAATTCAGATATTGAGTAGAAAAGCAAACTAAAAAATCCATTAAGGTTCTTTGATCAGATCGAGGAGGTGAATACCTTAGTCGGAAATTCTTGAACTATCTCAAAAAAAATGAAATAGTCTCTCAATGGACTCCACCTGGAATACCTCAACTCAACAGAATTTCAGAATGGAGGAACCGGATCCTATTAGATATGGTCCGATCCATGATGAGTTTTATAGACCTCCTTGATTTTCTTTGGAGATACTATTTGTTAACTGCAACATACTTACTGAATAGGGTTTCTTCTAAAACTGTTCCTACCATACTGTATGAGATATGGCATGGTAAGAAATTAAGCCTGAGTCATCTCAGAATTTGAGGTTGTCCGACTCATGTCAAAAGATAACAAGCGAACAAGTTAGACTTTAGGTCCTTTAAAGCTCGATTTATAGGATATCCTAAAGAGTCATTAGGATATTATTTCTACATTCCAGAAGATCATAGTGTGATTGTGAGTTGACATGCCAACTTTCTTGAAAAATAGTTTATTCAAGATAGCGGCATTGGAAAGCAGATTAAGCTCGAGGAGAAAGTCTCAGAAGAGCAATAAGCTAAGGACCAAATGGAACCAAATCAGGTTAAGCCAATCGAATCACTACCTCCTCCACCTCATAAATTGAAAAGAGTTTTCTGTCCTACTAAGAGATACTTAGGTACTATTTCAGAGAAAGTAGAGAAAATGTTCCTCATAGGTAATGGGGTTCATGGTGATGATCCCAAAAACTATAACGAGGTGATATCAAATATCAACTCCGAGAAATGGTTAGAGGCAATGAAGTCAGAAATTGACTCGATGCACTCAAACCAAATCTAGACCTTGGTAGATCCACTAGAAGGTACAGTACCTATTGAATGTAAATGGATCTACAAGAGAAAGGTTAGTGCAGATGGAAATATGGAGAAATTCAAAGCCAGACTAGTGGCAAAAGGTTATAGTAAATGTGACGGCACTGACTATCAGGATATCTTTTCACCAGTAGCTATGCTTAAATTCATCCACACATTGCTTGCTATTATAGCCTATTTCGATTATGAAATATGAAAAATAGATGTAAAAATGATATTCTTAAATGGATATCTTGAGAAAGATATCTATATGAAACAGCCACTAGGTTTTACATCCAGTGATGATGATCATAAGGTATGCAAGTTGCAAAGATCCATATATGGACTTAAGCAAGCATCTCGGAGCTAGAATACTTACTTTAATGATGTGATCAAATTGTTTGATTTCATCAAGAATGAAGAGGAGCCAAGGTCTCATCAAAAATTCAAGCACATCGAGTGGTGATACCACCTCATCCACGATTACGTAGAGAAGGGTTACATCGAGGTCAAGAGAGTCGACTTTGCAGATAATGCAGTGGACCCGCTTACAAAGTCGTTGGACCAGTAGAAGATCAAAGCCCATCTTGAGAAAATGGGACTTAGATTTGTAGTCAATTGGCTTTAGGTCAAGTGGCAGTTTGTTAGATATGTGTGCCCTAGAAGCCAGAATTGGCTGACACTTGTAATACACTTCTAGGAGCAAAATTATAATTTTGACTATAAATAATAAAATAGATTATTTTCTATCATAAATATGTATTTAGTGTCTGTGATACATCTCTTGAGTTAATGGTAATGATAATTCATATTTTCAAGAGTTGAAAATTTAAGATATGAATTTTCATTTATTAACTGATAAAATGCTCCTGACTGTAGGATCGTTATGAGGATGGTGATTGATCTAGAAGGTTAGTGTACAATTACTTCTTTATAGTAGATGAGTTTTGAGTCTACGGTGTAAAGACACCAAAAAAAGAGTACATGTACTCGTTAGAGAACGAGCGCACTGAGCGTGACCACCTCGAGCAGTCATAAGGAAGTCTACCTTCTCGTTGATGACAGACTCAAAGCTACAGTGGTATGTCTGGTTCTTTGACCTGAGGTGCATCGATAGTTCACCTTGACGGTGTTATAGTTTGACTACACCATGACTCGATCTCCTAGCCATTTGGAACCCTGAGGTGTATGTTGGCTATAACATGTTCTTTGTAGGAATTGGATTGCACCAAAAGAAAATCTATCTACCTCGATAGAAGAGGAGCAACCCTATGATGATCATGAGAATCAAGTCCATAAGCCCATGGCCATGGCAGAGAGTGAAATAATAGAAAGAGTTTCTATTAAGGCTTTCACATCAAACTTGAATTGAATGATTAAATCATATGATAGAAATTAGGGTATGACGAGTTCAGCTTAACCCTAATCTGATCAGGGCTCAAGATAGAAGAACTTAATCACACAAGTGACTGCACCGAGAGATTTGTTTCCAATTTTGATGGGTTGCCACCATATACTGCTAGGTGTCACTGGTGAATTTTGGGAGCAATTAGAATGATTAAAATGATCAATCATTCTAGTTGTTTGAATTAGAAGAGTTCTGACCCATTGAAAAGAGTTTCAATGATGTCGATGATAGAGATCATGATATATCCCATTACCATACAGAACTATATCTAACTGGATCACACAAACAAGAATTTGGATCTGAATATCATCAATTGGACTAACCAGTTCAATTGATTTGAATTAGATTCAATTAGGTTCAAGGAAATCGTGCTAGCACACGATTGAACCTAACGTTCTCCTTTTATTATCATTAAAAGTTGTCTCGACTGAGCCAAATGAGTTTGTGCTCATCCAGGTACCTTTAGTTGGTCTGACTGAAGCTTGTCTAGGTTAGAAAAGGGTTGTCTTAATTTATGAGATAAATTTAAGACAACACCTACCATTTTTCATCACGTGCTAATTCTTGTCCTTTGACTTTGGTCAAATATTGACCTTTGACCCTTGGACATCTGCCCATGTGTCATGCACTTATTGGAGAGCAGATAGGGCTTTTCCCCTTACTAGAATTTAGAAAGGAGGGGGCACATGCCTAGGATGGCATGTGCCCATGGATAGGGACGCTTGGAGTCCTATACGGATGGGACTCCAGGTTGCTTCTTGGATTCTACTTAGATGACCCTTACCTATAGACTTTGACCAATCTTAGGCGCCATCTCAGGATGAATTTATGAGACTCTCATCTGAATGGATCAGATGATGTCATCCCATTAATTAGATTTAGATCTGATTGTATGAATCAACGCGATTGGTCGGGATGATGTGGCATTGCATGGCGTAGTAGGGTCTATAAATAAGCCATGTCTGCGCCCAACTTTCATAAAGTTTCTCTTAGCCCACACCCCAAGCCTGCCCCTCTCCCTCCTCCATGCCATCTTTTGATCCTCTCTCTCCTCTCCATGCCCAAGGGAAGTTGTGCTCAATTTGGTGCGATCCAGGCAAGAAAGAGCTGACGAGAAAGGAAGAAGGCAGCACTGCTGCAGAGATGACTACTGATCTTCAGAAGGAGTTTTGAAGATCCTCCAAATCAGATCCAGATCTGATTTTTTAAGAAGTGATAAAGAAGAAGAAGATCTCTAGATTCAGTCTAAGTGGTACTGGTAGAGGCCAGATGCTTGCATGGCTAGATCCAGAACCTCAGGCAATCAGCAGGATCATCAACGGGTAACCTGATTACCAACATCAAGGTATAAATTAAATTAGATTTAATTTTTTTTTTATTTATTAGATCTATAAAATCAAATTTGAAATATCTTAGATCTGATCTAGATACATGAGAGAAAGTTTTAAAATATCTCTCTTGATTCGATTAGATCTGGACGAACCTGATCTAGGAAATCAGGATTTTTCCTTCAGAAGCCATATCAGAATAACTCTACTTCAATTATTTTGTGCTAGTCCTTTTGATCTAATCAATTAGTTTTTTTGTTGCATTTAGTTATGGATCTATAGGACCATACTTGGATTTATTTTGGATTGAGCCTTATTTGAAAAGAGACCATCATAAAGAAGCAAGCTTGGTCCACATCATCTTTGGAGCCACCACCCTCCATATGCTCAGGGAGGAAATACGCACGCTAGCATGTGCCATGCCCAAGAATCCTCTTGCCAAATTATGCCAGGAATCAAGCACCCACATGGAGTTCCTTTTCTTTCATACGATTCCTTAAGAGTTCTTGGTTTCTTACTTATTTTGTTAAAAGGCCGATTTCTTCTCTATGGTTTCATAAAAGATAGATATGATATATTATTGTATTTGGAAACCATACATAATGTTTTACTTTTTTATTGGGAGGGATGATTTTTTTCTTATAAAGAGAACAGGATTTCTAAAGAAATAGGACCCTTAGGGTCCTATAGAAACCCATGTATTTTTCATGAGTGAGACAATGAATGAATGAATAAATCACTTTACAATTCCCACGAACACTTGTGTTGGTCACTCCGAGAGGGAGAGGGTGTGAGATCCAAAATCACCCCATGAGGGGAGGAAGTGAGGGCCACCTTTTTCTATTTCTTTAACCTTTATTTTCTTGGGATTCAGTATTCCTACGATCCTGATTCATCTTGACCATCTACCTACATAAGCCTATTCCACCAAAAGAAGATCTGTCTTCTCCATGATTTTCATCTATAATGCAGAGAAAGAAAGAGTGATCTATTATTCTATAAATCAAACATTGACAAGGACCTTCGTTCCTTCTCAACTGATCTTTGATTTTTACTTATTTTTTTTAGATCCAATGTGGTAAAGATCCAGTTCTTTATTGATAGATTTACTTAGTTAAAAGATTAAGAGCCCTAATCAGGATAGTTTATTAACTATCACAATCCGAATTCTTCTTATCTTTTTTTTGAATTTTGTTGCGGACTTAATTTCTTTCTATCCTTTATTCCATTTATATTTTTCTTTTTGCAATTACTCATGAGCACGTTTAATTTCTGCTATCTATCTATTTACTTTATTATTGCTAGTTATTTACTGATCTCTAAAATAACATTCATTAGCATCATTTAGATTGATCGTGCTTTGGTCCCGTGTCAATCAGTCATGTCTCCTGAGCAGAGTATAGAAAATATACTGTCTATCCTAAGAATAATGTGCCACGGCTGGACATGATTTGTTGTTGATGAATAGAAGAAAGCTTAGTCTTTTCTCTTTTTTTTAGGTTGTTCCGCATCAATTTGGTATCAGAGCCAGATTGGTTAGGACTTTAGTTTAAATTTTGCAATTTAAAATTCCTACAAGTTAAATTTTCATAATTTAAATTTCATAATTTACTTTTCAATATTTTTTTTCTTTTTTATTACATCTTATTCCTGCATCCTGGACTTGCATGACCACTAGATCAGGTACCTAATACCAACATCCTACTTTTCCATCCAGTACCAACATGGATCCCAATACAGCAGCCATCATTAATGCCCTGACTGAGAAGTTTGATGACATGAAAGATTTTATGAAAACCATGAGTGAAAGAATAATAGTACTAGAAGAAGCTAGGCAAAGATAACCTAAACCTAAGTCTCCCCAACTACCTATAGGATAGAGAAGAAGGAACCTTGACCTAGATCGACCTATAGCAGCACACCCCCATCATAACCAGTTTGACCAGGATGAGCATGTCCTTAGGAATGTGAAGATCGAAGCCCCAAGTTTTGATGATTTTCTAGATCTAAGAGAGTACCTAGATTAGAAAGTGGGCATGGACCACTATTTTGGATGGTACAAAATATTTGAAGAAAGGAGAGTTAGGTTTGCTAGGATGAAGTTGGTTCAGCAAGCCCGACTTTATTGAAAAAGTGTTGAACGTCTTCTCAACCAGAGAAGACAAGATCTGATAGAAACATGGGATAAAATGAAGAAAAAACTTAGAGAAAAATACCTTCCCACCTCCTACCAACAAAGACTTTTTTTAGATTAGTGGTAGAGACTTACTCAAGAAAATAGATTAGTCATAGAGTACATCATGAGATTTGATGAGTACCTCATGAGATGTGGGGTAACTGAAGATAGGGTTGTTACTTTGTCTAGGTTTAGAGCTGGATTATGAGAAGATATCCAGTGTGAGCGCTTTTTGCGAAAGGTAACCACGTTAGAACAAGCTTATCAACTTGCCTTAGACATAGAGATTTTTTAGGTATTCGATCATCCGTCGTCTTGAACCTAGCTGAGTAACCCCTTGTAGATCAAGATCCAATACTATCCAGACTCCTAGTAATGGACCTCCACCTAAAAATCCTATTATGAGAAAAGAAGATAAAGAAAAAAGAGTTGTAGGAGAGTTATCTAAGGAAAGTAGTTTTCGATCCTACTGCTTCAAGTGCCATAGTTACGATCATTTTGCTGCACAATATCCCAACTGACCATTATTTATGGAAGAATTAGAAGAAGAAACTCTAGAAAATATTGAGGAGGAAGTTTATGAAGCTGATTTAGACTTAGTCGAGCAGTTTGAGAGTACTGAGAAAATTCTAAATTTTGTTGCACCGAAGTCAGATCTTAGGCTTGGAGTCATTAGGTATGTTCTAGCACAGACTAAGGAGAGTGAAGACTAGTGTAGGACTTCTATTTTCCATACGTTCATAAAATTTAGCGATAAAATTTATAAGATGATCATTGATAGTGGTAGCTGTATCAATGCCATCTCCACTGACATGGTTAAGTGATTAGGATTAGCTCCTATAGATTATCCTAGCCCATACCGTGTGTCTTGGATAGATTTCTCCTCTATTCCTATCAAACTTAGATGCCATGTTCCCATCCAGCTCTATTCTTATCAGGATCATGTTTGGTGCGATGTCTTATCTATGAAAGTCGGAAGTATCATATTAGGTTGGCCTTGGCTGTTTGACAATGATGTTATGATTTATGGCCAAACCAACTTCTATAGTTTCACTCATAAGAGTAAGAAGATCATGATCAATCCTTCTCCACCTAAGGCTACCAACAGAAAGATAGACGATGGAACGAAAGAAAACATCAAAAAGAAAAACCTCCATCTAATAGGTGCTAAGGAATTAGAGAAAACCGTGAGTAAAGGATCACCAATTTGGATGATTATTGCGAGAGAAGTTCATGAGGATCCTAAGATAGATCATCCAAGAAAGTAGTTCATGGATATCAACTTAGAAAATCAATAGACCTTATCCCATTGTCCATGCATGCTAGAATTTTCAAATCTACAGAGTCATTTGCATAGCATGTCAAGAGTTTACATAAAGAGATCAGTAAAAAAATTAGTATTAGTTATAAAATTTATAAATAGAATGCAGATTCTCATCGACGTGCCCAAGAGTTTGCGGAAGGAGACTATGTGATGGTTCGAATGAGGCCTGAATGATTTCTACCAGAAACCATCAAGAAGTTATTTGCTCGAGGAGCAGGTCCATTTAAGATTTTAGAGAAGGTCGGACCAAATGTGTATGTTGTAGACTTACCTTCTGATTTTGAGATTAGCTCTATTTTTAACATTGCAGATCTGATCGCCTATAAAGAGCCAACTTGGATACCTAATAAGCCATTTGAGCCTGAACCAACCTTTGAGAGATAGCCTATTCTTGAATGTCCACCAGCCAAAATATCAAAGCATGATCAGATTGAGAGAATTTTGGATGAACAGATCATCTCCACCAGGAGTCGAGGCTATCAATGGTACTTAGTTAGATGGCGAGGTCGACTGGAGTTCGAGGATACTTGGATCACTCGAGAAGAGTTGCAGTGTATTGATTTTGATTTGCTTAAGCGTCACTAGAGCATAATCGACCCCCACTCGATAAGATCGAGTTCTCTCCACCCTGAGAGAATTGGTGCAGACACCAGAGCCACTAGAAGTCGGCAACATAATTTTGATTCAATTTGGATTGAAAAAGCTATATCAGAATAACTCTACTTTAGTTATTTTGTTCTAATCCTTTTGATTTAATCAATTAGTTTTTTTCATGCATTTAGTTTTGGATCCATAGGACCATACTTAGGTTTATTTTGGATTGAGCCTTATTTGGAAAGAGATCATCATAAAGAAGCAACCTTGGTCCATGTCATCTTTGGAGCCACCACCCTCCACACGCTCAAGAAGGAAATACACATGCCAGCATATGCCATGCCCAAGGATCCTCATACTAAGTTGTGTTAGGCATCAAGCACGCACACGGAGTTCCTTTTCTTTTCTAGGATTTCTTAAGAGTTTTTGATTTCTTACTTATTTTGTTAAAAGACTGATTTCTTTTTTATGGTTCCATAAAAGATAGATATGATATATTATTGTATTTGGAAACCATACATAATGTTTTACTTTTTTGTTGGAAGGGTTGATTTTTTCTTGTAAAGAAAATAGGATTCCCAAAGAAATAGGACCCCTAGGGTCCTATATAAATCCATGTATCTTTCATGAATGACATAATGAATGAATGAATAAATCACTTTATAATTTCCACAAACACTTGTGTTGGTTACTTCGAAAGGGAGAGGGTGTGAGATCCAAAATCACCCCACGAGGGGAGGGTGTAAGGCCAACCTCTTTCTATCTCTTTAACCTTCATTTTCTTGGGATTCAATATTCCTACGATCCTGGTTCATCTTCACCATTTACCTACATAAGCCTATTTCACCAAAAGAAGATCTATCTCCTCCAAAACTTTTATCTATCATGTAGAGAGAGAGAGAGAGAGTGATCTATTATTCTATAGATCAAACGTTGACAAGGACCTTCATTCCTTCTCAATTGATCATTGATTTTTACTTTTTTTTTTAGATTCGATGTTGGTAGAGACCCAGTTCTTTATTGATAGATCTGCTTAGTTAAAAGATCAAGAGCCCTAATCAGGGTAGTTTCTTAACTACCACGATCTGAATTCTTCTTATCTTTTTTTTGAATTTTTTTGTGGGCTTAATTTCTTGCTATCCTTCATTTCATTTATTTTTTTTTTATAATTATTCATGAGCATGTTTAATTTTTACTATCTATCTATTTACTTTATTATTGCTAGTTATTTACTGATCTCTAAAATGACATTCATCAGCATCATTTAGATTGATCGTGCTTTGATCTCATGTCAATCAGTCATACCTCCTGAGCAGAGTATAGAAAGCTATACTGTCTGTCCTAAAAATAATGTGCCATGGCTGGACGTGATTTATTGTTGATGAATGGATGGAAGCTCGATCTTTTTTCTTTTTTTTAGGCTATCCCGCATCATTATAAGATCTAGCAAATGGATGTGAAGACAGCTTTCCTTAATGGATAGCTAAATGAAAAGGTGTATATAATACAGCCTAAGGGATTCACATCCATAGACGAGTCTAAGGTGTGCAGGCTTCAAAGATCCATCTACGGATTGAAGCAGGCATCTCATAGTTGGAACATGCATTTTGATAAGATAATTAGAACGTATGGCTTCGTTAAGAATAGAAAAGAACCCTGCATGTATAAGTGGGCTAACAGTTCTGTAGTTATATTTCTTATACTATATGTCAATGACATTCTCTTGATTGAGAATGACATCCCTACTCTATAGGAAATAAAGGTTTGGCAATCATCGCAATTCTCCATGAAAGACTTGGGAGAAGTATCCTACATCCTAGGGATGAAGATCTATAGGAATAGATCTAAAAGATTGCTTGCATTATCCCAGTCCACGTACATTGATACCATGCTGAAGAGGTTCAAGATGGAGAATTTTAAGAAGAGCTATTTTCTGATAGGCCATGAAATTTCTCTCTTAAAGAGAAATTGTCCGACAACTCCTCAAGAGAGAGAGCGTATGAGTAGAATACTATATGCTTCGATAGTGGGTTCTATTATATACGTCATGATGTGTACGAGACTAGACGTGGCATACTCACTAGGGGTAGTAAGCAAATACCAGTCTGATCCAAGTGAGAATCACTAGAAGATTGTGAAGACAAATCTAAAGTATTTGAAAAATACCAAGGACCAGCGCTCATCTATGGAGATACTGACTTGAAACTTATGGGATATACTGATTCCAATTTTCAATTAGATCACGATGACAGTAAGAGGGTGTCAGATTATGTATTTATTCTGAATGATAGAACAATCTACTGAAAGAGTTTCAAGCAGTACATTATGACTGATTCTATATGCGAGGCGGAGTATGTCACGGCATCCGATGCTGCGAAAGAAGCTGTGGCTGCGAAAGTTCATCGATGAGTGATAAATATCATAAATTCATCAATGAAAGTATTAATTTATCAATTAATTTTTATTTATTTTTAAAAATTAATAATCAATTTTTATATTTTTTAAAAAATTAATATTTTTATAAATTAAAAAATTAAATAAAAAAATAAAAATTAAAAAATAAAATATTATTATTAGTTAAAAGAGCTTAATTTTTTTGTTACAACAAAATAAGTTTGAAGTAAAATGGAGCTAAAATGGATTAGACATGAATTTTTAAAAAAATTAAAATAAAAAAAAATGGCTCAGTCAGCTCTGCAAGCCAAGCCTGTGCGCTAAGCCATGCCGTCCAAGCCGGCTAAGCCATAGAAGCCACTCATCGGTCTACAAAAATCAGCATGGACTGCCACCTCAGCAAAAGTCAGCCAATCGGAGCATGCCACATGATGGACCAAGATTGCTAAAGAGTCTACAAGAAATTCATTGCAGCATATAGGGGCAATTTGGTCATGTCACGCCCATGTCATGTGCTTATTGGTTGTGGCATGTGGTGTGGCCGGTCTATATGGTCCACATGAATAGTAGTGGCACCATCGTGTGGTCCAGATCACTATCGATTTTATTCCGATGGTCAGAGAATTTCCTACTCCAATTTGATTTCAAGCTTCACCAAATGATGGTCGAACGACAGCGCTCGCTCTAGGGGTTGATCCGATGGTCCAGAAAGATCTCAATGATGATTAAATTTCCACAGCATGATCTGATGGCCCAATTCTCTTCATCAGCATGATCCAATGGCCCATCTTTAATCCGATTGAAAGAAGGATTCTAGAACGACTTTTGACACGATCTAACGATTGAAAATGCTCCATCAAGCTCCATCCAATGGCCAAAAATTAAGCCAACCTAATCTAGGCTGATACACATCCATTTTTGATATTTTTTGGACTGTTGGATTCCTATTGAATAGCCAGACTTCACCAAATGCGTTCAGGGGCTACTTTAATTCGATTTTTGCTAGGATTTCTTCAAATATGATTATCATAACTCCTCTTTAATCCCACATTGGCTAGAAATAAAGGATCGAGCCCTCCTAACACTATTTAAAAAACTCCAGGCCTCCAAAATTAATTATCTTCAATCATGGAAAGGAGTTTGGTAAAGGTTATAGCTATGCTTGGGTTAGAGACTGCTTCAAGGAAATGGATGCTGCGAGAAGAGCTGGCTTCTATACCATCTCAATGCCGATGTCGATCGAAGATCAAGATCAACTATTTTTATTTTTTTTATTTTTAAATTTTATGTACTTAAATTATGAACTTTTAGTTAATATAATTTTTTTTATACACTTTAAATTCAGCTTTTTATTTTTATTATAATTTAATTTCTATACTTTAATTATTACTCTTTATTGTTTTGTAAGTAGATGCTAAGATCTAACTAGTAGATCTTAGTACCAAATTTAATTTTCTACATCTTTTAATTTTCATCTTTTATTATACTTTTATTTTTTTGATTTTAAATTAATTTTTAAATTTTTTTTTTATAAAAATCAAAGATTTTAAAACTAAAACACTGCTTTCTCTTAGGATTCGACCCGACTCACTACTTGCTATCTAATTTTAATTATTTTAAGAAGTCAGATTAAAATGATAAATACGATGTCTTAACAACAACTTCGTGCTCTTATCAAATTTTTGGCATTATTATCGAGAAAGACATTAAAATTTATTTTCTTTTGATTTCTTTAATTTTTTTGTAAATTAATTATAAATTAATTTTTAATTTTTTTTAATTTTTTATAAATAGTGCTTACTAACTTTTTCTTTTTTATTTTATTGAAAAAAAGAATAGAAAAAATAAAGAACAAAAGGATCAAGGCAAGGAGGAAGCTTCCAGTCTTATTTGGTGAGATCAATCCTAACCTTTTTTTAAATATTATTTATTTTATTTTTAAATTAATTAAAAATTATCTACTTAAACTTAATTAAAAATCTTATGATAAGAGTAGAAATCCTAATTACTTAGAGCATGCATCATATTAGTTTTATTTTTATTTTTATTTTTTTTGATGATTGCTGGAGATAAGATAAGCTCTCAAGTTTAATTAAGATTAATATCTTTAATTTAGTTGCATAGAACTTCTTGTCTGAAAGTAATTATGCATATTCATATTAAGCCAAATTAAGGGCACAACCCATTAAATAAGATAAGATAGAAATTTGATCATCCTTCCTTAGCCCACAAACAACCAACCTACATCTTACATTGATCTAAGGCTTTAAAATTAAAATTAATTAGACATCGATCCTAGGAACTCGATCTTACTAGGATAAGGAATCCTAAAAGTTGGATCAAATTAGGATTAATCAATTTGACTGATATTTAAGGCAAGTGGTTCAAGGATGACTGGATTCGAAGAAAGGTGGTTTATAATTGATTCTATTAGCTTACCTGGTCAAGCGTAATTGATGTCTAAGACAAGCAACGAGGAGACTTCCATCAACCTTACACTACCTAGCTAGTTGATTGACTGATATTATACTTAGAGGGCTTAAAAGTGATCTTAGTAGTTAGAAGCTATCTAGATCTATAACAATCCTTAGTTAGGATTATTTGCCTAACTTGATTGCTAACCAACATCAAATCTAACTAAACCCTAATTTTTTTTCTCTCTTCCTAGCTCTAGGACTCCTTAAGGCCTCTTCTTTAGAACTTTTCTTTCTTTCTCCTTTTCTCCTCTTCTCTTTCAAAAAAAATAAATTAAAAGAAATTAAAAATAATAAAAAGTAATAATTAAATAATAAAAATAATTAAAAGTAGTCAAAATAAATAAAAATTATAAAATAATAAATAAAATAATATATAGAATTATAATAAAATAATAAAATCAATAAAAAAATTACTAATTTTTTTAAGAAATAAAATAATAATATAATAATAATAAATTTAAAAAAATCCTAATAAATAAATAAATGATATAAATTTTTTAAAAAAACTAAAAAATAATAAAAAATAAAAAATAAAAAAATTATAATAATTCTAAAAAATCTAAAAAATTTTGAACCATACGTTAGGATTGCACTAGTACATGCACGACAGAAAATCACTTTTTATGATCTAATTAAATCCAACTATAAAATTAAATGGCCGAACCATATTAAATTCGATAACCAAATGGCTGAAAATTTTAGAGAACTGCATAGACAGATGAAGAAATATTTTATTTCTTCCACCTATAATCCATCGACTTGTATCTAGTTACCTGATATCCATGCTATCCACTATGAGATCAAGCCGACTATAATCCAGATGTTTTCATCTTTCTATAGGAATACCAATGAAGATCCTTATAAGCATTTGGATGAATTTTTAGAAGTCTGCTCTATGGTGAGGATTCAAAATTTGACTGAGGATGCTCTTAGACTAATTTTATTCTCCTTGCATAATAGGAAGATCAATTAAAACTTAGGTTGAATTGTAAAGTGAATTTCTTAAGAAATTTTATCCCATGGATCGAACCAACATCATGAGACAAGCTATCGCTGGATTTGCTTAGCTTCCAAGAGAATAAATTCATGAGTCATGGGAGAGACTTAAGAAACTTATTAGAAAATGCCCACACCATGGTCTGTCTAAGTGGCAAATAGTTCAAGCTTTCTATGAGAATTTAGGAGGCTAATATAAATAAATGGTAGATGCATCCTGTGGAGGTGCATTCATGAATAAAAGTGAAGATGAAGCCTATACCTTATTTGAAATCCTAAGTAAAAATTCAATTAACCATGCTTCATTATCTTTCTACCAAACATGGGTAGGAATCCATGAATGTAAATATTTAGAATCTAGTCCTATGGCTGATTCAAATTTGATAAATAAAGTAAACTTTCTTGCCCAAAAATTAGATCAACTCCTAATCCTAAGTCAACAATCTCCTGCATAATTCACATCATCTTCTAATTATCAGAGGATTTTTTCAATCTATGCTAGCCTAACCCATTATGTGAGTGAATGTTTCATGACTGCATAGTTTCTACCTTTCATCCAATAACAAGTTCAAGCTGCACAAGGCTACTCCAAGCTGGTTAATGACCCTTTTTCAAATTCATATAACCCAACTTGGAGGAACCATCCTAATTTTTTATGGATGTCCCAACAGACTCAGGCTCAGACTCAATATCAAAATTCTGCCTATAATAGTGGTCAGCCTAGTTAGCCTTCTCAGCCATTGTATTATAATCAACTATTATACCCATCTCCTTAAAAGACCAATCTAGCAGATGATAGATTTAATCAACATCAATAACTGATTATAAGTCAATAGCAATCTATCACCAGACTAGAAGCCCAAATAGGATAATTGGTTGAGTCTAATATGAGGAGAGAACTAGGTTAACTATCGAGCCTACCAATTTTAAATCTTATAAATAACCCAACTATTGTCCACCAACCATCTAGACCTAATTATCAATCCGATGTTCTACTTAAGAATTTCTAATTTGAGAATGTCAAAGTAATTTTAAACATAAAAGTTATAGAATTCTTATGGACCCATACCAAGACTGGAAAAAAGAGGCTAGTACTGATGTTAGCCAAAATAAAAATATAGAAGAATAGATTAGTACTGAAGCTAACCACATAAAAGAACTTGTTGGTGCAGAATTTGATTGATGCCAGATCAAACTGGAGTGGAAGGGGATGAGGTCGTCGTCGGTGACCTGCAAAATAAAGTTTCGTCAGAAGCTGGTGGGGGTAGCTCCGATCGGACCCTCCGATGGTCAAGTTAGCTCTGGCTAATAGAAATGAAGTGCTCAGTATGGAGTTCGACAGAGTTTTGAGAAGGAGAGAAGAGCTTTTAGAACCTGGCATAAGCATATCTGGAGGATCTTTTTTATAGGCGGAGCTTATTGTAACTGTCTTGATTAATGACTGTCGTAATCATCCCGATCAATATTGATCGTTATTGACTTGATAAATGTCGATCGTTATTATTGTGATAAATGACAATCATTATTGTTATGTAATCATTCAGTAGTGGAATCACCTATAAGAATCCATCAACAGTCTGTAAAGAGTTTGACTTTCGTAGAAGCCCGACTGCTGGAGAAGTCTGTAAGAAGTTCGACTTTCATAGAAGCTCGACCGCTGGAGGAGTCCATAAGAAGTTCATCCATTGGGATCTTAAAAGAGCTCGACCACTGAGGCGTTCGACCAAGATCCATCCGCTGAAGCTCTTTCGTAGCTACTTGTTGCATTAGGCTAAGCATCGAATCGAATTTCAGCAGGAGCAGAGTTTATCCCCAACAATAGTTCCTCTACTCTTGAGTTTGAAACTCGAAGGAAGGGAGTACGAAAAGGTGACTGCCGATGTCCTCTTCTAGGTTCCGTACTGGTTCAGATCGAAGCTCAGGGGAGATCCCATTTCAAGCCAAAGTTGAAGTAGATCTCGTCTCCTACAGTTGAGGTTAATATGGGTGCTTGGAGGAGGTCTGATCTCTAGCCAAGGTTGACACGATCGCTTGGGAGAGATCTTATCTCTCATCGAGGTTGCCTCGAGAGAGATCTTATCTCCTGCATCTAAGGTTAAAGGTCTTTGACCTGCTCATGTTAAGACGAGGTTCGACTTTGCTCGCATTAGGACAAGGTTCTCCTCCTATTCCTAATGGACTATGGGGCACATAAGGGCCGTTGTCAGGGTCTCTCCCTCCATCTCGTCTAAAGTGAATGAGGCCTTCGACTTTGCTCGCATTAGGATGAGGTTCTCCTCCTATTCCTAATGGGCTATGGGGCACATAAGGGCCGATGTCAGGGCCTCTCCCCCATCTCGTCTAAAGGTGAACAAGGCCTTTGACTTTGCTCGCGTTAGGATGAGGTTCTCCTCCTATTCCTAATAGACTATGGGGGCACATAAGGGCCGATTGTCAGGGTCTCTCCTCCATCTCATCTAAGGTGAATGAGGCCTTCGACTTTGTTTGCATTAGGATGAGGTTCTCCTTCTATTCCTAACGGACTGTGACGGCGCATAAAGGACTGATGTCAGGGCCTCTCCCCCTATCTCGTCTAAGGTGAACGAGGTCTTGACTTTGCTCACGTTAGGATGAGGTTCTCCTCCTATTTCTAATGGGCTATGGGGGCACATAAGGGCCATTATCAGGGCCTCTCCCTCCATCCCATCCTAAATGAACGAGGCCTTCGACCTTGCTCACATTAGGACGAGGTTCTCCTCCTGTTCCTAACCGACCATTTTTGCTCATTTCTTTCTTGTCATCATGTAATTCTTGCACCAAAAAATAATAATGCTGAATGAAGGAGTCTTATTAAAGGTAGTTTACTAGTAATACATCCTCAGATTTTCTGAGTTCCAAGGTCGAGGAAACACTATTCCTCTGAGCTCCTTCAGATGATAAATTTTGGGCCGAATGACCTCCACCACTTCATACGGATCTTCCCAATTTGGGGTGAGCTTCCCTTGGCTCTGAGGTTGAGAGATGGTGGCTCGTCGAAGCACTAGGTCCCCCACTCTAAACGTCTTACCTCTAACTCTAGAGTTATAGTACTGGGCCACCTTCCATCTGTAGGCTGCCATCCAGATGCAGGCTTCCTCCCTTTTTTCTTCTAGTAGGTCGAGGTTAACTCTGAGATCCTGGGGGTTGAGTTACTTGTTAAAGCCCATGACTCGTGCAGATGGGAGCTTAAGTTCGATCGGGATAACTGCCTCCATGTTGAAGGCCAAGGTGAAAGGTGTTTTGCTAGTCGGCATCCTTTGTGTAGTTCGGTATGCCCAGAGGACATAGTAGAGTTCGTCCACCCAAGCCCTCTTTACACTATCGAGACTTGTCTTGATGCCTTACAGTAGGGTTCGGTTGGTCACCTTAGCTTCCCCATTAGCCTGTGGTGAGCCATCGATGTGAAGCGATGGGAGATGTTTAGTCCTTCACAGAACTCGTCGAACCTTGCCCCAACGAACTGTCGAACATTATCGATTATAAGGGTTTGGGGTAGATCGAACCAACAGACTAGTGACTTTCAGACGAAATCCTGCACCTTGGCCTCAGTAATCTTCCCTAGTGGTTTGGCTTCGACCCACTTGGTGAAATAGTCGATCGCGATCAGGAGAAACTTCCACTACCCGAACACCGTTGGAAAGGGGCCAAGTATGTCCATTTTCCATTGCGCAAATGGCCAAGGTGCACTTAGTGGAGCAAGCTCGGAGGCTGGCTGTCTTTGTATGTTTGAGTTCTTCTGATAGTGGTTGCACTTCTTCACATACTCCACTGAATCATGAAACAAGGTCAGCCAATAGTACCCTTACCGAAGTAATCTTTACGATAGGGATTTGGCTCCTACGTGACTTTCGTAGAGTCCTTCGTGCACCTCCCAGAGTGCAAGGTCAGCCTCTAAAGGTCGGAGATATCTTAGTAGCGGGAGGGAGTATGACCTCTTATACAACCTGCCTTCATGTAAAACGTAGTAGGAGACCTGATTCCTGAGCTTCCGAGCTTCTTTTAGGTCATGAGGAAGGACCCCCTCCTTGAGGTAGGCGACCAATGGGTCAATCCAGCTTGGCTCAAATTCTATCTGCAGAATGACCTAGGGTTCTTCTATGGTTGGGCACTTCAGAGCCTCCAAGAATGCTTCTTTGGAAAGCTCGGCTGGGGCTGAAGTGGCCAACTTAGAGAGAAGATCGGCTCTTACATTTTCCATCCTCAAAATTTATCGAATGTCGAAACTGTCAAAGGTCGGGGTCAAATTCCTCACCTTCCTAAGGTATCTCACTATACTATCCTCCCGCACCTTGTAGCTGCCATTAACTTAGCATACCACCAGCTGAGAATCGCTGTAGACTTGAAGCCAATCTACTTTTAATTTCTTCGCTATTTTTAATCCGATGATCAGCGCTTCATATTTGACCCCATTATTGGTCGTAGAAAACTTGAAGTGCATTGCATACTCAGTGACAATGCCCTTGAGGCTAATTAAGACCAGCCCCACACTAGCTCCGATGGAGTTGGATGAGCCATCCACATGCAGAGCCCAAAAGCCTTCGGGGAGGTCAGAACTTTCCTTGGGGAAGTTCAACTGCGATAGCAGGGCGTCAGTCTTATTCTGTTTAGGCTCGGCTTTGATTGGAATAGTACATTCTAACATAAATCTGCCAATATCTAGGCCTTGATCGATGGCCTAGGCCGATAGTTGATGTCAAACTCTATGAGCTCGATTGCCCATTTTGTGATTCTCTCAGAAGTGTCTGCTCGGTATAGGACTGCTTTTATTGGTTGGTCTGTGAGGATCGTAATGGTGTGCTCCTGAAAATAAGTTCGGGTCTCCAGGCAGCAATTAGAAGAGAGTAAATCAGTTTTTCTAACCTTGAGTACCCGATCTTCGCATCCCTTAAGACCTAGCTCATGTAGTAGACCAGTCGCTGGACCTTCGCTTCCTCTTTGACGAGGACTGCCGCCGAGGCCACCAGAGAGATAGCTAGGTATAGGAATAATTCCTCTTCAGGTTTGGGCTTTGCCAGCAATGGGGATGAGCCGAGGTAGTTTTTAAGTTCCTTGAATGTTTGTTGGCACTCCACCATCCAGTAGAAGTTCTTTGGTTGCTTGAGAACTTAGAAGAAGGGCATACATCGTTCGACCAACCTAGAGATAAAATAGTTTAGGGATGCCATCTTTTCGATCAGGCGCTGAACTTTTTTGATCATTTTCGGGGCGGTCATCTCCTGAATGGCTTGGATTTTCTCGGGGTTTGCTTCAATCCCGCATCTTGACACCATGAATCCTAGAAACTTTTCTGAGGTCACGCCAAAGGCATACTTGGTCGGATTCAGTTTCGTCTTGTGATTTTTGAGTGCACCAAAGGCCTCTTTAAGGTCGGTGAGGTGGTGTGTTGAAGCCCGACTTTTGATGAGTGTATCATCCACATACACCTCTATGTTGTGATCGATCTGCTCCTTGAAGATCTTGTTGACCAAATGCTGGTATGTTGCCCCTGCATTTTTTAGCCCAAAGGGTATGACCCTGTAACAATAAAGACCACGATCAGTAATAAAAGTGGTCTTCTCTTCATCCTCAGGTGCCATCCGGATCTAATTATAACCAGAGAAGGAATCCATGAAGGTGAGGAGCTCGTAGCCCGAAGTCGCATCCACTAGTTGATCAATCCTGGGTAGAGGGTAACTATCTTTCGGACAGGCCTTGTTCAGCTTTTTGAAGTCAATGCACATCCTCCATTTGTTGTTCGTCTTTTTGACGAGGACCACATTTGAGATGCAGGTTGGATAATTAACCTCCCGAATGAATCCATCTTTGAGGAACTTGTCTACTTCTTCGACGATTGCTTTCTACCTCTCTAGGGCGTGGTGGCGCATCTTTTCTTTTATCGATCGATGCCTTGAGTCGATGGCCAGTCGATGTTCCATGACCTCTGTGTCAATCCCTAGCATATCTGCTGGGGTCCAGGCGAAGAGGTCCGTGTTTCTTCTAAGAAAGGTAACGAGTTGCTCCCGAACTTTGCCTGCCAAGTTGGAGTCGATTGCACCGCATGCTTGACATTTCCGTCGTCTAAGGGCACAGAGACGAGGTCCTCCTTAGGCTCGTCCCATTCTTCAATGAGGTCATCTTGGACATCCAATTCGTCAACAAGATAAGAGTCGGATTGCTCTCACTTATGTAGGGTGATCGAGTAGCAGTGCCTCACCAAAGCTTGGTCTCCCCTGACATCTCCGATCCCATGACTTGTCAAGAATTTCATCTTCAAATAATAGGTCGACACCACCGTCCGAAGTGCATTTAGACTAGGTTGGCCAAGAATGGCATTGTAGGTAGACGGAGTTCTCACGATTAGGAAATCGACTTGCACTTTGGTCAATTTCGGGCATTGCCCTGCTGTCACAACCAAAGTTATTATGCCCCCAACTAGTATGGCATTGTTGGTGAATCCTATCAGCGGGGAGTTCATAGGCCCCAAGTGACCATCGGGTAAGGACATTTTTGGTAAGACATCGTAAAACAACACATCGACCGAACTTTCATTGTCCACTAAAATGCGGCGTACATCATAATCGGCAATATTCAAAGAGATTACAACCACGTCGTTGTGCAGAAATTGGATCCCTTAGGCATCCACCTTGGTAAAGGTCACAGGTTCCTCGGTCCTCTATTTCTTCACTGATCCTTCAGATCCACTGGCCTCTTCTTATTGAATCCCCCCCAAGATTATATTGATGACACCAAGAGGCGACCGATCTTCTTAGTCCTCCCCCCTCAGTGGTAGCGCTCTCAGCCGATCCTCTCACCCTTTAGGCCATCTCCGTAGGAATCGGCCAAGTCTACCTCGCCTGATGAGCTCTTCGATCTCGTCCTAAAGTTGGATGCACTCCTCAGTGTCATGGCCGTGGTCATGATGATAAAGGCAGAACTTATTGGGATTGTGTTTGCTAGGGTGGGAATGCATCCTCTTAGGTCTAGGAAGTTGTTTTCTGATTTTCATTAGTACTTGGGTCTTCGAAGCATTAAGGGCGGTGTAGTTGTGAAATCTTCGTTGGAGAGAACCTCGACACTGGGGAGAACCTCGGTGTGTCTTTCCATCGGAGCTTCCCCACCTTTGAGCTCGAGGGGGAGTTCGGGCTCGCCTGCGCCCAGAAGGAGTTCAGGAATGCAGTCGAACTTTACTCGACTTCCCTTCTTTGGTGGGCCGACCCGGCTCACCGACTTGCCACTCGCCGTTGGCTTCATCATCCTTGGTCTTGAAGGCCTCCTCAGTCCAGGCATAACCTTCAGCCCAAGCTAGTATGTCAGCAAAATCCCTGGGATATTTTTTTTTTAGGGAGAACAGCAAGTCATTCTTTTGAAAGCTGCCCTTGAGCACGGCCATCGCAATGGACTGGTCTAGGTCCCGGACCTCCAATGCCGCAGTGTTAAATTAGATGACATAAGCCCGGATGGATTCTCCTTGCTTTTGCTTAACACTCATCAGGGAATCCAAACTTCAGCACGGATGCCGACTACTGATGATGTGGGCTACGAACTGTTCGCTCATCTGATCAAACGATAAGATGGTACTTGGCTTAAGCACTGAGTACTAGTTCTTGGCGGCTCCCTTAAAGGTCGAGCGGAAAGCCCGGCATGAAATAGCATCTGGTGTGCCATGGAGCAACATCATCATCTGGAAGGCTTCCAGGTGGTCGACTGGATCGGTGGTCCCATCATAACTCTCGAACTATGAAAGCTTGAAGTTTGGTCGGACCGATTTCTGCATAATTTTCTACGAAAAGGGAGGGTTACCACAAATGTCATTACCATGAGAGGAGGGATTGTGACAGAGTTCTTCGATCTGTTGGCTCATTTCTAAGAGCCTTTGATCTAAGAGATCTTCACGGTCTTTGATCTCCAAGATTTTCTGGTAGAATGGATGTGAAGCTTCCCCCTGGATCGAGTCGTGGTCCGAGCAGGGGCCTTCCCTCCTCTGCTTCTTCCTTTCGGGGATCAGAGGTCGGGTAGCCCAAGTTGGCCATTCCTGGACCAGATCATAGGGCTTTAAAGAATTCCGCATTGATTAAGTCGATGCCGGGGCCTACGGGTGCATGGCCTGCACCACCTGTATTGCCTCCATGAGGCCACGAACCTACTGGACAAGCAGGTTGAACTACTCCGCATCCACCATAGCTATAGATAGAACTTAGGTTGCCGAGGCTAGAGTAGGAGTGGATGGATCTGAGCAGGATCAGATCATGGAGGCCGTTGATCGTCGGATCGAAGCTTTTCTGGGAGGCATTTTTTCTGGGATGAACTTTACATCACTGCTGAGCACTGCTTTAAGATCGAGGGAACCTCAAGAATAGAGGTCCTCCTTCTAGTGCCAAATCTATTAGTGCAAAATTTGGTTGATGTTAGATCAAATTGGAGTGGAAGGGGATGAGGTCGCCGCCGGTGACCTACAAAACAAAGTCCCATCCGAAGTCGGTAGGGGTAGCTTTGGTAGGACCCTCCGACGGTCAAGTTAGCTCTGGCCAATAGAATAAAGTGCTCAGTGTGGAGTTCAACAAAGTTTCAAGGAGGAGAGAAGAGTTTTTAGAACCTGGTGTAAGCGTATCTGAAGGATCCTTTTTATAGGCGAAGCTTATTGTAACTGTCTTGATTAATGACTGTCGTAACCATCCTGATCAATGCTGATCATTATTGACTTGATAAATGCCGATCATTATTATTATGATAAATGACAGTCATTATTGTTGTGTAACCGTTCAGTAGTGGAATCGCCTATAGGAATCCATCAACAGTCTGTAAAGAGTTCGGCTTCCATAGAAGCCCAACTGCTGGAGGAGTCCACAAGGAGCTCGGCTTCCATAGAAGCCCGACCATTGGAGGAGTCCGCAAGGAGTTCATCCATTGGGATCTTAAAAGAGCTCGACCACTGAGGAGTTCGGCCAAGACCCATCCGTTGAAGCTCTTCCGTGGTTACCTATTGTATTAGGCTAAGCATCGATCTAGACTTCGACAGGAGTGGGATTTATCCCCAACAGAACCTAAGTTCAGAACTAATACTAATGCTAGTTCTAGTTTAAATGAGATAGATAAAGAAAAGAAAAGGATAGATGATTTACCTAAGATCTATAAACCTAAAGTCCTATTTTCTTCAGCCCTAGAAGTCGATTCTTCTTACAAAAATCAAGAGGCATATAATAAAGTATCAATAGAGTTACTTAATCAAGATTATATTAATTTACCTCCAAAATTAAAGTCATATTTAGTCATCCTTCCAGTACCCATTGCATCAAACTTAACTTCTAATCCAAAAGCTTAATATCTGAGCATTTTAGAAGAATAAATAAGAGAAATTCTTGATAAACATGGGACTGAGAATCGGGTCATAAATTATATTCTCATAATTAACAATGAATATAACAATAATGGGATCATAAACTATCTTTCTGAGATTAGCAATCTAAAATCATTGAAATTTATCAATCTAGTATTTGACATAAGATAGTAAGCTGCATTGTATCTAGCTGAAGATGGTAAACTTAGCGCTTGTTGGGAGAAAATCTAATATTTAGTTTTTTTGCATCTAATTTATCTTTTTAGTTTATTTTTTCTTTAAGATGTTTTGAATAAGTTGGAGGGAAAGTCTAAATTTTTAAAGACATGTGCTGGACCACAAACACATTTAGTCAGATGTATTCTTTTCTATTCTTTATTACACCCTTTATTATTTTTTTTCCCTTCTACATTAAGGATAATCTCGATTAAGTTTGGAGGGGAGAAAAATAAAATTTTTTTAATTTTTTTAAGTTCTCAAAGAAGTTAGTATTTAGTATTTAGACATCCGATTATATTTAAGAATTGAGTTGAACTAAGTATTTTTAAAAAAAAATTAATACATAGATCAGAGAATTTATGAGATATTGAGAGATCAAGTATTAAAAAAAATTCAATAAAGGGTTAAGTCTAGACTATAAATAATTTTTTTTGAGCACTTTTGATTTTTTCTACCGGCATCAAAGAAAAATCTACTTTTTATGGGCTTGTGTAGGATAGCCATACATTTTTTATATATAGAAAAATTAAATAAAATAGTTTTGAAGTATTTTTCATTGAGTAATCGGGCCTCTTTGCCTAAGCAAGCATTGAGTTTCTCATCAAAAGGTGGAAAGGATGAAGAAGCTCATTGTAAAACTAGTCTTAACTTATAGCTTGTTTGATTTGAGCTAGTAAGTTCGAGAGATATTTTATACCTAGTATTCTAAAGTCAACTGATTTGGGAGTCATTGGCCCAAGACTTGCTACATGGATCAAATAGAAAGCTTAAGGGATTAAGGCACTTAATGGTGGTATAATATTTAAAATATATATATATATTGATCTCCCACCAAGTAACCGGATCTCATTGCCTAAGTAAGCAATGATATTTGCATAAAAAAATGGATAATGTGAATAAAAAAATTAATAAATGAAGGGCGGAAGTAGCAATATACTTGCCCATATAAAAGTTTAGATAATTTAGAAATAAAGATAGGGATAATTTAGAAAAAAATTTGAAAAATTTAATATTCTTTACTTAATTTTTATATTGATAAGTATTAATACCTCAATGATATACTTCATTTACGCTCTACTAAATATCAATGGCTATTTTGAAAACTGCTTAGGTAAAATTCGAAACTCTAAAGTTAAAAGGTATCTAAAGCTAAATTCTTTCCTTACTCAAGGACGAGGAAAGCTTAAGTTGGGGGTTATGATAAGTACCATAATTCACTAATAAAAATATTAGTTTATCAATTAATTTATATTTATTTTTAAGAATTAATAATCAATTTTTATATATTTTTAAAAAATTAATATTTTTATTAATTAAAAGCTAATTTTAAAAATTAAAAAATAAAATATTATTATTAATAAAAAGAATTTAATTTTTTAGTCGCAATAAAATAAGTTTGAAGCAAAATAGAGCTAAAATGGATTAGATATGATTTTTTTAAAAAAAATTAAAATAAAAAAAAAATGGCTCAGTCGGTTTCGCAAGCCAAGCCGACCAAGCTGGCTCAGCCAGATAAGCTGATCAGCTAGTTCATGATCCGGGCATGGACCACCAGCTCAGCAAAAGTCAGCTAATCGGAGCATGCCATGTGGTAGACCAAGACTGCTAAAAGGTTTATAGAAAATTCATCATGACGTACAAGGCATTTTGGCCATTTGAAATTAATGCCGTGTGCTGATTGGTTGCGATGTTTGGTGTGGCCGGTCTATGCAGTCCACATGAACAGTAATGGCGCCATCGTGTGGTCCAAACCGCTATAGGTTTTGATCCAATGGCCAGGGAATTTTCTACTCTGATTTGGTTTCAAACTTCACCAGATGATGATTGAATGATAGTGCTTGCTCCAGGGGTTAATGTGATGGTCCAAAAAGCTCTCGACGATGATTAAATTTCCTCAGCACAATCCAACGACCCGATTCTCTTCATCTGCATGATCCAATGGCCTATGTTTAATCTGACTAAAAGAAGAATTCCAGAATAGTTTTTGATGCGATCTGATGGTCGAAAACACTCCATCAAGCTCCATCCAATGGCTAGAACTTAATCCAACCTGATCTGGGTTGATACACAACTTTTTTTGTCATTTTTTGGTTCGTTGGATTCCTATTGAATGGCCAAATTTCAACAAATGCATCTAAGGGATATTTTAATTCAATTTTTATGAGGATTTCTTTAATTTTGATGATCAAAACTCCTCTTTAATCCCATATTGGTTAGAAATTAAGGATCCAGCCCTCCTAACTCTATTTAAAGGACTTCAGGCCTCAAAAATCAATTATCTTCGATCATGAAAAGGAATTTGGTAAAGATTAAAGCCATGCTTGGGTTAGAAGCTACTTCAAGATAAAGAGTGCTACGAAGAAGAGCTGGCTTCTATACCATCTCAGTGCCGACGTCGATCTAAGATCAAGATTAGCTATTTTTTATTTTTTTTAAAATTTTATGTATTTAAATTATGAATTTTTAATTAATAAAAAATTTTGTTTATGCATTTTAAATTCAACTTTTTATTTTTATTATAATTTAACTTTTACACTTTAATTATTGCTCTTATTTTTATGCAAGTAAATGCTAAGATCTAACTAGTAGATCTTAGTACCAAGTTTAATTTTTTGCTTCTTTTAATTTTTATTTTTTATTATATTTTTATTTTTCTAACTTCAAATTAATTTTTAAAAATCTCTTCTTTTCTTTTTATAAAAATTAAAGATTTCAAAACTAAAATACTACCTTCTCTATGCATTCGACCCGACTCACTATTTGCTATCTAATTTTAATTATTTTAAAAAATTAAATAAAATTGATATATATGGTATCTTAACAACAACATCATGCTCTTATCAGTGAGCTAGGAGTGGCACCCTCCTTGGATGATCCAGTTCTGCTATACTGTGGCAGCACTAGAGCCATAGCTTAAGCAAAGGAGCCAAAGACATATTAATACACCAAGCATATCTTGCGATGCTATCATCTTGTACGAGAGATCATGGAACGAGGTGACATCGAGCTTCAGAAGATCGACAAAAAGGAGAATGTGGCTGACCCTTTTACTAAGACTCTCAAAATCAAAGAGTTCAACAATCACAAATAAAAGATGGATATTCGATATTATTCTAAGTGGCTTTAATTTAAATGAGAGTTGTTAGAAAATGTATCCTAAAGTCAGTCATCTAGGTTGTAGATGATTGAGTTAAATATAATTATACTTAAATTTTTAATAAATAAAATTATTTTTTTGGTATTTCATTACTCTTGGTATTTCATTTGATTAGAGCAAGAACCTTGTTCCTTTGTTCTTCCTTCTTTCTTCTCTGCTCATCTTCTAAGTCTAGTATATCTACCAGCAATTCTTCTTTATCAACTTCTCACACCAAGAGCAACGATCGATAAAATTCAACAACAAGTAATTTACTATTTGATTTTTCTTATATTTTTTATTTTAATTATTATTTTTATTCTTTTTATCATAAATTAAATTTATTTTACTAAGGTTAAGGTGTAGCCACTCTTTTGATATAATATTCAATATGATTATATTTTAGATTTGAATTTTATTCATGAAGAGTATATAAATCTACTCTTAATGCTTTTAGATTGCTGACCATCTTCTAATTGATTTGATGGACATAGATGATAAAGATCAAGTACGTATAAATATGCTCTTAATGCTTTTAAATTACTGGCCATCTTCTAATTAATTTGATGGAGATAGATGATACGGACCAAGTATGTTGTTGTTAATGCTTCTTGATTTATATATCTTGTGTCTGAATTTGATTAATGTTCTTATAGATGCGGTAATTTTAGTGTGCTTTGGACGTAGCATATTTTAATTAGAAGATTTCATAAAACTTAATGTATCAATATTTATTTAAATTATACCTAGACCAAAGGGAAGTTAATGAGTATTGATAGATTTGCTATGCCAGGATCAAAGGATAGCGATTATCTTAGGAGACTCCACCGTCATATGAAATAAAATTGACATAATTTACATGATTACTTGAATATTATATTGACTGAGTTGGTGAACCGATTGCCTTAGTATCCTATTTATCTTGAATTCAACCCTAGTAATTACACCCTCTTTATTTTCTTATTATTTTCTTAATTATTTTTTTATTTTCTTTTATTCTCTTTATTTCTTATAAATTGATTTTTTAAAATAAAGTTTAGAAAAGTTTTTTAGTACTTGTTTTTCAATCCGCTAGGGATGATACTTTACGCATTTACTTTATCATTTGGTCGACTGATGCACTTGCCATAGCGATAGATTAGCATGCTTCAAGGAGGCACTAAGAGTTGGCACCCCCTACCTTTGACTTGGTCTTGCACAAAAGAAAGGGAGTGCATGCCCCCTATTTTTTCTCCTTGGGGGCATCCACTATTTGTTTCTGGAGAGACAACCCCAGAGGGCGCATGCCCTTTTCTTTTCTCGCATGCACCCACTTGAGATTAGGATAAGGGAGAGGAGGTTAAAGTTTGTTTCAATTTAAACTCTATTTGAATAAGTCAAATGAGTTTAAATTAAATCAAACTTATGGAAGAGATTATTTGGGGTGCCAACCACCTTATCTGGATAAGGTAGTGTGCCTCAGATGGCCATTTTTTGTGATAAAATGCCATGAAAAATTTAGAGGGGGCACCACTTCTTATTTAGAGTCCTGCTTCAAGCAATCTGACCCGATTAAATGCTTAAAGCCCTAGGACTCTAGATCTCCCACTTTCTATAAATAGGGGACTAGGCCAAAGGGTTTGGCTATTACAGTTGCCCACTGTGAAGCCCTACTCCACCCTCTCCATGCCTCCTCCCTTCTCCTAGATCCTCTCTCTCTTCCTCTCTCTCCAACACCCAATTATTAGTCTAATCAAGGCTTCGAACGTCAAAGTGCTATCCACATAAGAAGAATAAAGGAGACTGATTGTGTGTCGATCGAAGTGTTGTCAATGATCTGATCGAAGGTGGGTGTTGAAAACTGAGATCTAATTTGCCAAAATTAGATTGAGCAAGGAGAAGACATCTAGATCTAATCCAAGTGAATATCGATAGAGGTTGGACGTGTGTGCGGCTAGAAGTGAATCTCAATATCAAATTCGGATCATCGGGGTGAGAAGATCATCTACCCACATCAGGTGGTATTACTAATACCCAATGCATGCCTTTAGATCCAGATTTAGCAATCAAATCTGTGAACCTTAGACCATATCAAATCCAAAATATTTTTTAAAATTCCACTACATCAATCCGATCCGATCCAGCCATCCAAAAGTTCCTTCAATTGGCATCAGAGCTAGGTTGTAGATTCATAGATCTAGATTGCATAGATCTAGATTAGATTTTCTATGAGATAAAAAATGGTAAGAACTTTAAAATGCATAAGACATATTTTGAGAGACATGAGATGTATGCAAAGCATGATTAGTTTAGATCTATTTCATATATGCGATATATGCATGTTATAGGTCTAGATCAGTTTATAATAGTAAAAGTATTTTGATTGAGGTAGTCTTCTTGGCCATTCATGTTAGGATTTGATGCCTCGAATTCGGCCCATAGCAAGAAAAAAATCAATATCAGCAAGTAGTTAGACTGACTCAGATACGGGGTCGAGCTAGCTTGGGCTGGGATAAAGCCAGCTTAAACTATAATCGAGCCAGCCTTCTCAGGTAAACAGAAAGTAGGTGTTCGGACGAGATGTAGTCGAGCCAACTCGACCTCTGATAGAGCCAGTTTGATGGAAGCGAATAGAGTAGGATGTGTTTTGTTGTTTAGATTCAGAATATGATTAATCAAGGGGTCTATGGGAGTTGCACATGGACCATAGGATCCAGTGGCCATGAAGAGCTGCAATCATGATCTAAAGGTTGGAAAATATTTCAAAACTCCATCAAGATTGTGTTCAACTCATATTAAGAGATAGAGCCCTATTAGAACTCCTATGAGCTACTAAGAAGAGGATTCTCATCCTATTTAAAGGTCTGAAGTACTGTGGAGCAAGTGATGGTGTGTATGGCATGAGAGGCATGTAGAGAAGCTCAGACAGTACCAAGAGAAGCTTGGCAGAGCGTCGAGTACATGCGGCCCATAAGAGAGAGAGAAGTAATAGGTGCATAGCATTCGGTGCTGAGGCCATGAGGGTAGAGCATCTTGTAGCTTCCGAGGATCTTCTTGGGATACTAAGAGAGCTTTTGTTAGGATAGCTTCTAGTTAAGAGAGATTTATGTACATTGAGTTGAGAGTGGGTGCTCTCCTCTTATATTTATTTTTCTCTTTCATAGTGGAGCTTTGCTTACTCCATGGAGGTAAGTCTTTAGGTTGATTCACGTACTTGATTGTTCTTATTTTATTTTTTTCTTTCTTCCTATTGCAATAATCTGGTACTAGATTTTCAATAAGTGGTATCAGAGGAATTGATATCATCAAGAATTGATATCAGAGTCAGACAGTACTAGAGCACAGATTGCAGTAGTGATGTTAAAGATTAAAGAATATAGATAAGATAAGCATAATCAAGATGGAGATCAATAGGTTTGAAAGGTAATTTCTCCTTGTGGCAAGCAAGAATAAAGAATGTCCTCATCCAACAAGGTTTGATCAATGCTCTCTTGTACGAGAAGATGTCAGCCACCATGAAGGTGAAGGATTGGAAGCGGATCCAGATGCAGGTGGTGAGTACAATTCGCTTGTATCTAGTGGACAATATCATGATCTATGTACTTGGTGAGACTTTTTTGACAATACTATGGTCGAAGCTCGAGAAGTTGTACACGACAAAGTCACTCATCAATATGCTATTCCTTTAGAGGTAGTTCTACTAGCTATGGATGGATAAAGGTAAGAGTGTGTAGGAGCATCTATCCAACTTTTAGAAGATCCTCACTGACCTCCTCAGCATTGGTGAAAAAGTTGACGAGATGACCAAGGCATTGGTCTTGCTAGTGTCGCATCCCCTTTCGTATGAGTTCTTGGTGACTGCTCTTCTTATAGGTAAGAGCACCATCAAGATGGATGAAGTCACTACAGCGATTCTCCAGAATAATATTCTCAGGTGGAAGAACCTAGCTTCGAGCTCAGATGGTGGCAACTTATCTTTGATGATTTTTGGAGGAGCAAGAGATAGTAGACGAAGAGAAAAAGGATCATAAGGAGGATGATCCAGGTCCAAGATGAAGAACCATAGCAAGATCAAATGCTACTGATGTGATGAGTTGGGGCATTGAGTCAAAGATTGTCCACAACTCAAAGATTGGATGAGGGCTATTATGGCGATGGCTTGTAGCAATATAAAAGGCAGTGATGATGTTCTTCTGATTATTGATGAGGTATCTACTTCTTTCTTTCAGTGGATTATGGATTCTACTTATTTCCATTATGTATATTATAGAGAGGAGATGTTTGACTCCCTGAAGACTAGTGAGGGCACTATGCTCCTGCCAGATGGATTGAGTTATGAGATCAAGGGCAGTGGGATGGTCAGCATGAAGCCCCATGATGGAATAGTGAAGAAGTTAGGTGAGGTTCAATACATATCCAACTTTAAGAAGAATCTAATCTCACTGAGTAGATTGAATTCGATCTACTTTAGATGAAAAGCTGATGAAAAAATCCTAAAGGTCATGCGCAGCAGTAGGGTGGCATTAAGAGAAAGAAAGTATGGAGGACATTACCTCATGATGGGGAGCCTAGTGTGAGGTGGAGCTCTAGGTGGAGATGGATTGAACATGAGATGAGATACTCAGGAGGACGATGTTGCAAGGTGATGTTTCTATTGCCGTAAGAGGTTATCCCAAGCAGGTCTCAGGTTAAGAGGATCACAGCCATTGATGGAGGTAGAATCAAGCCGCCTGGCATGACTCCCATGTTTGCCCATCCATGATCAGTAGGCAATTATCCTAAGGCTTGGAAGCAAGAAGATCTAAAAGCTCTGAAAGTCAGATGGAAGTCGAATGTTGAGTCAAGGTGGAGATTGTTAGGATTCAATGCCTTAAATATAATCCATAGCAAGAGAAAAATCAATATCAGCAAGAAGTCAGGTTGGCTCTGATATGGGTTCGAGCTAGTTCAAGCTAGGATCAAGCTGGCTCGAATCACAATCGAGTCGACCTTCTCAAGTAGATACAAAGTAGGTGTTTGGGTGAGATGCTATCAAGCTAGCTCGACCTTTGATAGAGCCAGCTCAATAAAGATGAACAAAACAAGATGAAGTTTTCTGTTTAGATTTGAATTATGATTAATCAAGGGGTCTACGAAAGTTGCACATAGACCAAAGGATCCAGCGGCCATAGAGGGCTACGGTCATGATCTGAAGGTTGAAAAATATTTTAAAAATCCATCAAGATTGTGTTTGACTCATATTAGGAGACAGAGCCTTGTTAGGACTCCTATGAATAGCTAAGAAGAGAATTCTCATCCTATTTAAAGGCTTGAGGTACTATGGAGCAAGTGGTGGCATGTGCAGCATGAGAGCACATAGAGAGGCTTTGGCAACCATTAAGAGAAGCTTGGCAAAGCATTGAGTACATGCAGCCCGCGAGAGAGAGAAGTAATAGATGCATAGCATCCGGTGTTGAGGTCATGAGGATAGAGTATCTTATAGCTTCTAAGATTCTCCTTAGAATTTTGAGAGAGCTTTTATGAGGGTAGATTCTAGTAAAGAGAGATTTATGTGCAGTAAGTTGAGAGTGAATGTTCTCCTCTTGTATTTATTTTTTTCTTTCATAGTGGAGCTTTGCATGCCCTATAGAGGTGAGCCTTTAGGCTAATCTACGTACTTGATTGTTCTTATTTTATTTTTTTTTATTTTTATCATAATAATTTGGTACTAGATCCTCAACAAGTGGTATCAGAGGAGTTGATATCATCAATAATCTAGTCATAATAGAAAGAAGGGTTTAAAGGTCCTCTCTTTACATACAATGGGGTGCTCTTATGGTGTGTAGGGGTCCTGCATGATGATCCTTATGAAAGAAAATCAAAACATACTTTCTGCTAAATCCTAAATCCAAAACCTTAGGATCTATTTTCATGCTTTGTTATTTATGAACCCAGCTACACTTAATTAAGAATTAAATTATGAAATCAATTAGATCTAAAAATTAAGGATTAAAGATGTAAGATATTTTAAGTAATACATAAGTTTAGGGTGTGGGTAGCATGATTAGGTCTAGCTTGAGCGGTTAATCAAACAAAATCAAGAGTTGGTTAGGATGGGTGAAGGAAAAATCCTGATTTCCCGGACCAGGTTCGTTCAGATCTGATCGGATCAAGAGATATATTTCAAAAAAAATTTTCTTTGATCCAAATTAGATATGGAATGTTTCAAATCTGATTCTTATTATTCTAATAATAAAAATAAAATCTAGATAAATTAAATCAAATTTAATTTACCTTGATGTAGAGTAATCCTATTACCCATTTGATGATCCTATAAGCAGCAGAAGGTTCTGGATCTAGCCATGCAAGTGCCTGGCCTCTATCAGTATCCACTCAGGCTGGATTTGGAGATCCACTTCTTCTCTATCATGTCTCTAAAAATTAGATCTGAATCTAATTTGGAGGATCTTCAAAACACCTTTCGAAGATCAGTGGTTGTCCTTTGCAGCAGCGCAGCCTTCTAGCTTCCTATTGCCTTTCTCTCACCTGGATCGCACCAACTGAAATCCCAAAATTATTTTGGGCATGGAGAGGAGAGGGAGAAGATGGGCTTGGCATGGAGGGGAGAGAGGCAGCCCTTGGGCATGGGAATTGTGTTCTCTAATTACTTTTTGAGTTGGACGCAGGGTCTTATTTATAGACTAAGCGTGATCCAACTCCTCTTCTTCCCAACCAATCACAATACTTTGTGAAATCAGATCTAAATCTGATTGGTGGGAATAGAGTTTCTTAGATTCCTACTTAGATGGCATCTAAGATCAGTCAAAGTTGGTTCTTAGGAGGAGTCAAATCGGAATCCAATAAGGAGATGGAGTCCCTGTCCAACAGGGACTCCTGGGCACCTCAAACTTGGGCGCACGCCAAGGGGTGGCGTGCGCCCTCCTCTTTGCCAGCTTCTGGCAGGGGGACAAACCCCCACCAGTTCTCTAATAGGTGTGTGACACGTGGACAGAAGTCAAAGTATCAATGGTCAACATTTGACCAGTCAAAGGTCAACTTTTGACCAAAGTCAAAGGATGAGAAATGGCAGGTGACCAAAAATGGCAGGTATTGTCTTACAAAATAAGACAATCCTTTTCTGATCTGGATAGGCTCTAGTCAGACCAAGTGAAGGCCTATGATCAAGCACAAACTCCTTTGGCTCAGTTAGGACAACTATTTATAATAGTAAAAGAAGAACGTTAGGTTCAATCGAGTGCTAGCACGATTTTCTTGAACCTAATTGAATCTCATTCAGATCAATTGAACTAGATCAGTTCAATTGATGATCACCAAATTCAAATCCTTATTTGTGTGACCCAGTTAGGTTCAGTTCTGTATGGTAATGGGATATGTCATGATCTCTATCATTGACATCATCGAAACTTCTTTCGATGGATCAGAACTCTTCTGATTCGAACAGCTAGAATGATCGATCATCTAAATCATTCTAATTGCTCCCAAAATCCACCAGTGACACCTAGCAGTATATGGTGGCAACCCATCAGAGTTGAATGCGAACCTCTTGGTGTAGCTATCTGTGTTATTAAGTTCTTCTATCTTGAGCTTCGATCAAATTAGGGTTAAGGTGAACTCGTCAAACCCTAGTTTCTATCATATGATGTAATCATTCGATTCAAGTCCGATGTGAAAATCTAAATAAAAACTCTTTCTATTATTTCACTTTGCCATGGCCATGGGCCTCTAGACTTGATTCTTATGATCATCATAGGGCTGCTCCTCTACCACTGAGGTAGATAGATTCCATCTTGATGCAATCCAGTTCCTACAATGAACATGCTATAGCCAACATACACCTTAGGGTTCTGAATGCCTAGGAGATCGAGTTATGATGTAGTCAAACTATAACACGCTCAAGGTGAACTGTCGATGCACCTCAGATCAAAGAATCAGACACACCACTATAGTATTGAGTCAGTCATTGACAAGAAGGTAGACTTCCTAATGACTACTCGAGGTGGTCACGCTCAGTGCCCTCGTTCTCTAACGACTATCTATACTCTCGCTCTGGTGTCTCTATACCTTAGACTCAAGACTTATCTACTAAAGAGAAGCGATTGTACACCAATCTTCCGAATCAATCACCATCCTTGTGATGATCCTATGGTCGAAAGCATTTTATGAGTTAATAATGATTATTCATGTCTTAAATTTTCAACTCTTGAAAATATGAATTATCATTACCATTAACTCAAAGGATGTATCACAGACACTAAATTCACATATGTGATAGAAAATAACCCATTTTATTGATTATAGTCAAAATTATAATTTTGCCCCTAGAAGTGTATTACATGTGTTAACCAATTCTGGCTTCTAGGGCACATATATTTAACAATGGGATCAAAAGTACTCAATGACCAGTCCAATAGTTGCAAGTTTGGTCAAGATCGATTAACAACCATATGTTATTGATCACTTCAAAACATAATCTAACTCCGTAGTTCAAGCCTGGATTGCAGGCAAACCCGATCTGTTATGAATTAACAAATTAGTGTCTAGGGTAAGTTCGGTAGATATGACGGGTGGTCTTTAATTGGAAGCTACATGCCCATGATTCATCTTCAATGAGTTAATGGCATATCCCTCCCATTAATCACACTTACGTAGCCAATTGGTCGATCTAGTTCTATATGGGGTTGCCAACAATTTAAGCTAGCCCATGCCACTTGGTTAGTCATAACACTTATGACTAATTAAGATTGAGACCTAAATTAAAATCTTCTTGTAAAATATTGGGTCGAGCAGTCTTCTACCATTGTAATTATGCAGGCCCTTTCCAAGGTTAATTATTCTCAACTAGCTATAGTGGTTCAATTGCACCAAGAAGAGCAACCATACTATTAGGCATTGGATCCTATAGGTTGGAGCAAGAGTTGGGCTCAATATTTTGGATATGGTAAGGGTCCTAATCATGAATCCATTTCATGCAAATGGTGGATCTGACTTAACTAAGGAGTGAAGCAATATTCTAGGCATGATGAGCTTCATGAATTAGAGACTGAAGTTGGCTGTAATTTATTTAGAAAAATATTGGACAAGAGTTGTCCAATAATCGGCTAACTCATCACCAATAACTATTAGGTGAGGTGGTAAGCTAATCAGTATAATCGCAGCACCCATTAAAAATCTTTTATCATATAGGTTTTCACATCTCTTCGAGGGGAGTGTAGGGATCTAGAAAAATAATGGAAGTCCTAATTTATTCTCAAAATAAAATTTTTAAAATAAATTGATTAAGTCAAATGCAAAGTCTAACTAGAAACTTTAACTCTCTATAAAAAATTATTTCTGCTTCCAACATCCTAGCCAAAATTCTAGAAACTAATAGATTGACTGGACCCAATTTTAAGGATTGGCTTTGAAACTTGAAAACTTTGAAACTAGAAACTAATAGCTGACCTATATCCTTAACTAGGACCTTTCCTCTCTCCTAGCCCATCTGACTACTGATTAGAGAGCATCTCATGAGAAGTGGCTAGATGATGATAATAAAGTCAGGTGTTATGTGTTGGCATCAATGCCAAACGAGTTGCAGTGCCAACATAAGGACATGAAGATTGCCAGTCAAATGCTGGCTCACCTACAAGACTTGTATATTGAGCAGAGCCATGCAGTGCGCTACAAAGTGTCCAAGTTACTTTTCAAGGTATAGATGTGTGATGGGTAGTCGGTCCATGATCATTGCTTGTTAATGATCAAGGACTTGGAGGAGTTTGAGAAGCTCGGCATGTCTATGGACAAGGACTTGCAGATTATTCTGATTTTGTAGTTCTTGAGTGATTCTATGGATAATTTATTGTAAACATTCATATGAATAAGATCCAGTGCATCCTAGGTGAGTTAATGAATATGCTAGTGACTACTGAGGGTACCTTAATGAGTTCAAGAGGCTCGGTTCTTGCTGTGGAGTGAACTTTTTTCAAGAGAAAGTTCTTTGAGAAGAAGAAGTTTGCAAAGAGGCAGAAGACTGAGAGGAAGAAGAAGAAAATGAAGGCAGAATAGAAGAAGAAGGCTATGGATAAGAAAAAGTATTTCCACTGCAACTCTAACGACCATTGGATGTGGAACTACCCTGCTTACCTAGAAAGCCTGAAGAATAAAAGGAAATGAGGACCTTCTGAAGGTATGCTCATCATTAAGACAAACCTGATGATTTCTTCTGCATCCAATTGGGTGCTTGACTCTGGATCTAGTGCTTATCTATGCACTTCTTCGCAGGAATTTGAGCATAGCAGGAGGTTGAGGGATGGTGAAATGATCCCATGCATTGAAAATGGAGCAAAGATTATTGTTGTGGCTGTAGGAATGTACCTTCTACGATTATCATTGTGAGCATCTTAGAACTTAGGGATTGTTATTCTATACCTATTCTGGGCAGGAATCTAATTTCTATCTTCAATTTGACATGAGAGGGATATGTAATTAGTTTTTATAAGGACCACTATATCATCCTTTTTGATAATAATAAAGTTAGTAGTAGTTTCTTGATTAATGATCTTTATCAGTTGCATGTTGATGTTTCTATAAATTGTATCAAGTAAAGTATGAATGCCATAAGATCTAAACAATCTAGAGATAGTATAAATGACAAGTATATATGGCACTTTAAGCTAAGTCATATAGCAGAAGATAGGATTAATAAATTAAGAAAAATCAGACTAATCGATTCACTAACTTCTAAGTCATATTCGATTTGTGAGTCATACCTTCAAGATAAAATGACCAAGCTATCCTTTATGGGATATGGAGAAAGGACCACAGTGTTACTTGCTCTGGTACATACAGATGTCTGTGGCCCATTGATTTATTGGCTAGAGATGGTTTTTTCTACTTCATTACTTTTATCGATAATTTTTCTCGGTATGGGTATATGTACTTTATGCATCACAAGTTCGAGGCCTTTGAAAAGTTCAAAAAATTCAGACATGAAGTAGAAAAATAGACCAAAAAGCCCATTAAGATTCTTTACTCAAATCGAGGAGGAGAATACCTTAATAGAAAATTTCTAAAATATCTTAAGGAGTATGGCATAGTTTCACAATGGACTCCACCTAGAACATCTCAACTCAATGAGATTTTGGAATAGATAAATTGGACCCTATTAGATATGGTCTGCTCCATGATGAGCTTCACAGACCTTCTTGATTTTCTTTGGGAACATAGTCTTTTAACAGCCATTTATGTACTAAATAGGATTCCTTTTAAAATCATTCCTACCACACCATATGAGATTTGGCATGGTAAGAAATCAAGTTTGAGTCATCTTAAGATTTGGAATTGTCTAGTCCATGTCAATAGGCAATAGGTGGACAAGTTAGAATGTAGGTCCCTTGGAGCTCGATTCATCGAATATCCTTAGGAGTCTTTAGGATATTATTTCTATCTTTTAGAGGACCACAATGTGATTATGAGTCGACATGCTATCTTTCTTGAAAAATATTTTATTCAAGATGGAGGCATAGGAAGATAGATTAGACTCAAATGGAAAGTATCTGAAGAGTAATGAGCCAAGAAACTTGAGGAACCAATTTGGTCTAAGCCAATCCACACACTTCTTCCTCCACCTTGTAAGTCAAGTAGGGTTTTTCATCCTCTTGAGAGATACTTAGGTATTATTTTAGAGGATATAGAAAAAATATTTCTCATAGGAAATGGGGTATATTGTGATGACCTCAAAATTTATGATGAGGCGATATTAGATATCAACTTTGAGAAATGACAAGAGGCAATGAAGTCAGAAATTGACTCAATATACTCAAACCAAGTCTGGACCTTGGTAGATCTACCTAAAGGTATTGTACCTATTGGGTGTAAATAAATCTTCAAGAGAAAGATTGGTGCATATGGGAATGTAAAGATATTCAAAGCTATGTTAGTGGCGAAAGTGTATAGTCAATATGAAGGCATTGACTATCAGAATACCTTCTCATAGTGATCATGCTTAAATCCATCCATACACTGCTTGTCATTGTAGCATATTTCAAGTATGAAACATGGCAAATGGATGTAAAAATAATATTTCTAAATGAATATCTTGAGAAAGATATCTATATGGAACAACCATTAGGTTTTACCTCTAGTGATAATGATCGCAAGGTTTGCAAATTGCAAAGATCCATCTATAGACTTAAGTAAGCATGTCGGAGTTGGAACGCTCATTTCAATGATATGATCAAATTATTTAGTTTTATCAAGAATGAGAAGAAGCCCTATGTGATCAAAAAGATTAGTGGCAGCACTATTGTCTTCCTCATATTATATGTAGATGATGTCCTCCTAATTGAGAATGATATTTCATGTTGACCTCGGCCAAGATTTATTTGTCTAAGGAGTTTACTATGAAAGATCTGGTTGAGGCATCCTTTATTTTGGGGATTAAAGTCTATAAAGATAGATCTAGGAGGATGCTAGATTTGTCATAGAAGATATGCCAGATGTGTGCCCTAGAAGCTAGAATTGGCTGACACTTATCAATAATTTCTAGGAGCATTTTTATAATTTTGACTTAAAATTAATAGAAGAATTATTTTCTATCATATTTTGTATTAAAGTATTTGTGATACATCCATTAAGTTAATGGGCATGATAATATATTCTCAAGAGTTGATAACATAAGGTATGTATTATCATAATTAACTCATAACTACTCCCAATCGTAGGATCATCACGAGAATGATGATCGATCTAGAAGATTAGTGCATGATTGCTTTCTTATGATAGATGAGTCTTGAGTCTATAGTATGGAGACACTAGAGTGAGAGTATAAGTACTTATTGAGAACAAGGGCACGGAGCGTGACCACTTCGAGTAGTCATAAGAAAGTCTACCTTCTCATCGATGACTAGCTCGATGCTGCAGTCATGTATCTTATTCTTTAATCTAAATTGCATCGATAATTTTCCTTTAGTGTGTTATAGTTTGACTATACCATAACTCGGTATCCTAGTTATTTGAAATTTTGAGGTGTATATTGGCTATAGCATGTTCATTTTAGGAATTGAATTGCACCAACATGGGATCTATCAACCTTGGTAAAGAAGTAGTCCTATGATGATCATGAGATTGAGTGGTTAAGCCCATGACCATGGTAGCGTGAAAATAATAGAAAGAAGTTTCTATTAGGGTTTCACAATGGAGTCGAATCAAATGATTCATTCATATAACGGGTGCTGGGTCTAACGAGTTCACCTTGACCTAGATCCTGTCGGGGCTTATGATAGAAAAATCCAATCACATAGTTGGCTGCATTGAGAGATTCATATTCAGTTCTGATGGATTGTCATCATATATTACTAGGTGTCACTAGTGAATTTTGGGATCAATTAGAATTATCTTGATAATCAATAATTCTAATTAGGTGAATCAGAAGAGTTCTTGTCCATCGAAAGGTATTTCGATGATAGAGATCATGATATATCACATTACCATAGAGAATTGAATCTAACTGGTTCACACAAATAAGAATTTAGGTTTGGATGTCATCAATTGGGCTAACCTGGTTCGATTGATTTTGATTACATCCAATCAGGTTCAAGAAAATTATGCTAACACATGATTGGACCTGACTTTCTCCTTCTATCATTTTTCTGATTCATCTCGACTAAGTCAAATTAGATTTGGCTCATCCTAGAACTCTATATGGATTTGTCTTGGTTTGATTGGTGCTTGTCATGGTTAGATCAAGGCTTGTCCTGACATGTTCAGGGCTTGTCTTAATCCCATAAGATGGGAATCAAGACAAGGGGTCTTTTGACCTAGTCTTTGCAAGAAACAAGGGAGAGGGGCGTGCACCCCCTGGAGATTTTCTACGGGTGTACATCCCAAGAGGATTTGCATGGAAATTGAGGGTGCACGCCCCCTCTTGGCATGCACCCTTAGTGGATAAGGGTGGAAGAGTTTGAATGAGTTCAAACTCTAGGGAGATAAAAATGCTGCGCCAACCCTCTTTCTTATTAGATATTTGGCACCACATTTCCCATGATTTTATGTGACAAAACCAAGGAGAAATGAGATATTAGATGTGGGAAATTGGAAGGACTCCTTTTGCTTTAAGCAAACTATTTGCTTAAGGCTCTAGGACTCTAGGGTTTCCCTATGGTCCATTTAAGGGTCTCTGCGCCAAGGGTTGGAAATAGATTCCTTCTCCATGCCCAGTCTTTGCCCAACTCTCCACCTCCACACCTCCTATCCTTGATCTTCTCCCCCTTCTCTACACCCAAAAGTTTGGGCAAAAACAACAATCAAATGTTGAGAGTGCTGCTACAAAGAATAAGTTTAGTTCTAGTTCGTGCTATGGACGTGCTGCTATCGGAGATTTGATCAAAGGCAAACTAGAAGGTTTCTATATCTGATCCAGAAGGAGGAGACTTTTAGATTTGATTGGAGTGGATATTGGTAGAGGCCGGACGCATGCGTGGCTAGCATCGGAACCTCATCGCTTCAAATCATCGCTGTAGGATAAACCATTTATCCAATCAGATGATAGTTATTATCATTATTTTATTTAATTTTATTTTTATTTTTAAATCAATCTAATCAGATCTAAAAATTTTTAGATCTAAGTAGATCTAGAAAAAGATTTTTGAAAATTCTACTACAGATCTAATCTGATTAGATCGATCCTACGGTAGGAACTAGAAATTTCTTCAATTGGTATCAGAGCCATATTGCATTTCTAAATTTATTTTAGATTAGATCTAATTTTTATTTTATGATTTGAATATTTATTTTTCATATATTACATAAGATGTAATTAGATTTGAAAGCATGAGATGCAATTTAAAAATTCATATATATGATATATGCAATGCATGTCTAAACTAGTTCTATAGATCTATACCATGATTAGTCTATATCTAAATTTTTTTCATGATATGATTATTTATTTTTATTTTTAAATATTGTATGAGATGTAATCAGATCTAAAATATGAGTTCAAATATTTAAAATTAATATATGTTATATATGCAAAGCATATGTAGGTTAGATCTTTAATCGTATAAGAGTTATATGTATTAGATTTAACTATTTTGTAGTGCAGTTTAATTTTCTAATTGAGGCATTCCTCTTGGCCTTCTGATTATATGAGTAAGAAAGATTTAAAGGTCCTCACTTTTCATTTGATAGGGTACTCTTATGGTGTATAGGGGTGCTGCACGTTTGTCCTCAATCAGAAAAATAAAGCATACTTTTATGCAAAACCCTAGATCCAAAAATCCTAGGATCTTTGATGTATGTTTTATTTTATAAGTCCTATTGGACTTAATTAAAAATTTAATTTATGAAACTACTTAGATCTAAAATTGAAAATTTTTAGATCTAAGACATCTTCATAAAACATAGGTTTGGATATGGGTAGCTTGATTAGGTCTAGCGGTTGATCAACCCGAATCAAGAGTTGGTTAGCTGGGATCAAGAGTGCATAGAATTGACCAACCCATTAGATGTAAGTCCTGGTCAAGATCGACTGACAGTTACATGTGGTCGACCACTTTAAGATCTAATTTTTCTTCATGGTTCAAACCTGGATTATAGGCTAACCCGATCGATTCTAGTTCGACAATTTGGTGTCTAAGATAAGTTCGACAGACATGACTGGTGGTTTTTAATTGGGAGCTACTTGACGTGAATGCATTCACAGCTAGTTAATGGCATATTCCTCCTACCGATCTCACTTACCTGGTCATTTGGATCAATCCAGTTCTAGTTTAAGGTAGCTAACGATTCAAGCTAACCCATGTCGCTAGGTTAGTCATAACTATTATAACCAGTCGAGTCTAAGAGATCTAAACTAAAATCATTCTAAGTAAATATTAAGTCATTGGTCTTCTACCATTGTGGTTGTGCCGGTCCTTCTCGAGGTTGATTGTTCTCAACTGGATACAATAGTTTAGTTGCACCAGAAAGATGCAACCATATTTATTAGGTATAGGATGCTACGAATTGGAGGTTGGATTGGGCTCAATATTTTGAATATGGTGAGGGTTCCAATCATAAATCCAATTCATGTAAATGGTAGGTCTACTTAACTAAGGAGCAGAGCAATATTCCAAGCACGATGAGCTTCATGAATTAGAGATCGAGTTTGGATGTACCATGTTTAGAAAAATATTGGACAAGAGTTGTCCACTCATCGATTGACCCATCATCAATAATTGTTAGGAAAGGTGGTGAGCCAATCAGTGGGACCACACCATCCACTTAAAATCTTTGATCATGAAGATTTTTGCATCTCTACTAAGGGTATGTAGGGATCCAAAAAAATAGTGGAAGCCTAAAATTATTTAAAAATAAAATTTTTAAATAAATTGATTAAGTTAATTATAAATATAATTAGAAATTTTGACTCTCTATAAGAAAATATCTGTGTCAAATCTCCTAGCTCGAATCCTAGATACCCACAGATTGATCGAACCCAATTATAAGGATTAGCTGCAAAATTTGAAAATTGTTTGAAGTTCTGAAAAGTTAACCTATGTACTGGATCAGAAACTTTCCACTCTTCCAGCCCATCATACCGCTGATCAGAAAGTATCTCATGAAAAGTGGTTAGATGATGACAACAAAGTCAGGTGCTATGTATTGGGCTTAATGTCTGATGAGTTGCAGTGCCAACATGAGGACATTAGGACTGCACACCAAATATTGGCTCACCTATAAGAGTTATATGGTGAACAGAGTCACATAGTGCATTATCAAATCTCGAGGAGACTATTTAAGGCACAAATGCATGATGGATAGTCGATCCAAGATCATTTCTTGGCGATGATCAAGGACCTAGAAGAGCTTGAGAAGCTCGCTGTCTTGATGGATAACAACCTATAGATTGATGTGCTCCTGCAGTCCTTGACTGATTCATATGAGTAGTTTATTATGAACTTCTATATGAATAAGCTCCAATGCACCTTGGCTGAGTTGGTGAACATGTTGATCACTGCTGAGCAAACTTTGAAGAGTTCAAAGGGCTCAATTTTGGCTTCAAAGATAGGATTAACAAATTAGATAAATCTAGACTAATGGATCTATTGACTTTTGAGTCATATCCAATTTATGAGTCATGCCTTCAAGGCAAAATGACCAAGCTTTCATTTGTGAGACATAGGAAAAGGGGCACAGGCCTACTTGCCTTGGTACATATAGATGTGTATGGCCCATTTGATGTACCGACCATAGGCAACTTTATCTATTTTATTATCTTTATTGATGATTTATCTTGATATGGATATGTGTACCTGATGCGACACAAATTTGAAGCCTTAGAAAAGTTTAAAAAATTTAGACATGAAGTGGAAAGCAAATCAAAAAGTCTATTATGATTTTTCGATTAGATCGAGGAGACGAATATCTTAGTCGAGAATTTTTGGACTATCTCAAAGATAATGGCATAGTCTCATAATGGACTCTACTTGTAACTCATCAAATCAATGGGATTTTAGAATGGAGAAATAGGACTCTATTAGATATGGTCTGATCCATGATGAGCTTCACGGACCTTCTTAAGTTTATTTGGGGACATAGTTTAATGACAGCTATTTATTTACTAAATAGGGTTTCATCTAAAATCATTCCTACTACACCATATGAGATATGACATGATAAAAAGCCAAGTCTAAGTCATCTCAGAATTTAGGGTTATCCGATCCATGATGAGCCTTACGGACCTTCCTGAGTTTTTTTGGGGACATAGTTTAATTACAGCTATTTATTTACTAAATAGTATTTCATCTAAAATCATTTCTACCACACCATTTGAGATATGGCATGGTAAGAAGCCAAGTTTGAATCATTTCAGAATTTAGGGTTGTCTGGCTCATGTTAAGAGACAACAGGCGGATAAGTTAGAACCTAGATCCCTTAGAGCTCGATTTATCAAATATCCTAAAAGGTTGTTAGGATATTATTTCTATCTTCCAAAAGACCATATTGTGATTGTGAGTCGATATGCCATTTTTCTTGAAAAATAATTTGTTCAAGATGGTGGCATCAAAAGTTCGATTAAGCTCAAGGAGAAGTTCTTTGAAGAGCAATAAGCCAAGAAACCTGAGAAACCCAATTAGTCTGAGCCAATCCATACACCACCTCCTCCACCTCATAGGTCAAATAGATTTTTCTATCATCTTGAGAGGTACTTATTGAAAAATATGTCCTAAAGCCAATCATCTAAGTTGTAGATTATTGGAACCTGTATATGGATTATCTAATAATAATAGTTATTTGGCATATTCATCATAAAAATTTTATCTTTCTTAAATAAACTCCTAAATTATGATGAAGTCCTTGGAATCATAATCAATTGATAAAGAAGGATTTATCAGATGGTTCTTAAATTATTCACGACCAAATGAAAAGTTATTAATAAGGACGATAACTTATCGAGTGTAGATCGTTGTAGGCCATATGCATTGGTTATCCTCATAATCAAATAGTGTGGAGACACTGGTATGGCATCCAAGTGAGATGTAGGAGTACATCTGCACTGAATGTGACCAACGTAGCGCTCTCTTGTCAAGAGTAGCTAGCTAAGGCCAATGGATATGTGTCTCTCCAACCTGAGGTCACCACAGCGACTTGCAAGCAACTCATTATACTTTGATGCTAGATTGTTTGTATTTTTAATATAGGTTCAAAAGATTTTTGGATATAGTCAAGTACTTGTGAAGTTAGTATGTGAGTCAAAATGAGATTGACCATTTTTAGTTAACTTCAGGAAGAGAATGACTTATTGTGTTTCAATTTAGCAAAACCTAGGCCTAGGTAATCCTCGTGAAGAGTCACAAAATTTACAAAATTTTAAGATATAATAGAGATAACTTGCATGAGTGTTGATAGCATACTTGAAGTCATCTTGAGCATTATTGGTCAAAGGGATGAATTATATGGTAACCATGGGCTAGGATTCTGAGAATGTTGCTTTGCATACATTCGACATATCCGGACGTTGGGGGCCATTGCTAGATAGTTACTTTGATTGGTACAGAAATTGATTCTTATGCTACTGGTTTATGTTTGAATCTAGGGTTATACACATTAGAGGTTGTAACCTGATCAGATGGTTAATTGATGATTAAGAATCGTTCTGAGGTCAAACATTCAATGCGATTGATGTTTGACCTAATGCAAATATTGCAGGAGGATCGATTAGCAATTGAATTGCTAATTGGCTTAATTTGATTGAGCAATCAGGCTAAGATCAAGTCTAATTGAATTAGATAAAATTAAAATTTATTTAGACTTAATTGAATTAAGTCTAATTGGTTTATTAGATAAGCTAATTGCAAGGGAGAACAAGTTTCTGTTCGATTAGGACTTGAGTGCACCAAATTTTTAATTTAATTAAAAATTAAATAAGATTTAAATATAATTTAAATTTAATTTAATTAGGCTTTTAATTGAATTAGAATTATCTATTAAATAGGTTGACACAAATCTAATTTAAATGAGATCTAAATTGGGTTTGATCTAGTCTACATTGGAGAGTTCTAGTTAGACTAGGACTCTTCCCTTCACTCTTGCGCCACCTAAGAAAGATCCCACACCCATTATATTTTTAATCCCTTTTTTTTTTTTTTTTTTTTTTTTTTTTGTGTTTCTCCATGCCTAAGATAGATTCTCCAAGCCCCCTACTAGGTATTTTTGGAATTTTATTTGACTTGGTCAAATAAAGAAAGTTGTTTAGACTTGGACTCTATTTGATATAATCCCAATTCTCCAAAACACCTTCTTTCCTTATAGAATTTTTTCTCCATGCCTCTCTTTCTTTTGTACACTTATTTCCTTTGGCTTTGCACATGGTTTTCTGGTCTTCACACCAAAATAATAGGGGAGGAGGTGTCCAAGAGTTGGATGCCTCCTAAAACTCCTTCCTAGAGTCCGTATAAGACTAGATTTGACCTAGTCTTCCTTATCTAATTGGGACACCTCTTATAAGATGTTTTTGAGCATGAAAAATCTCAAAAAAATTCTTAAAAAAACTAGAAGAAAAGTTGGATGTGGCATGAAGGTTTGGGGAACCAAGTTTCTTAGAGAAGAGGTCTTTATCTAGACATCAAAAGTTGATGTCTTAAAGGAACAAAAGTAAGAGAAGATTGTCTTCCCTTGGTTTTTTCTTTTAAGTTTTTCCTTCCTATTCTTTTGTGTATTTTTATGCGATAAAAATATAAGAGAGAGAGAGGAAGAGGGCATGGGGATGTGTGCTCTAAGGTGTTGGGGCATAGTGATCATCTTTGGACATGATCTGATCATGTCCTGATGAGAGAAGAAAAAAAGAAGAATGTCTTCTCTTAGGATTTCTTTGAGAACCCTTCTTCTCCATATTTTTGTAAGATTTTTCTATGAGAAAAATAAGAGAATGATAGATCTAAAAACATGAAAAAAAATCTAGAGAAGAAGGTCTTCTCTTATCCTAGCATAGAGATGTTTTCAAGACATCAATCATTGATGACCTAAAAGAGAAGATTTGTCTTCTCTTAGAGCATTTCTCATATGTATTTGTTTCTAATTTTTGGAAGATCCAACAGTTAGACCTCTCTCTTATTCTTCCTTGTGTTCTTCATCTCTTAGAATGTCTAAGAGATTAGAAGAATAATTTTTTAGATTAACCATCAGGAGGGATCCATGAGAAGCTAGCACTTTGAGTGGATCTTCATTCGACGAACCTCCAATTTGTGTTACAGTCTCATGTGGACTTTCTGTAGAGGCTGAATGTATGTGCAGCTCCGAAGGCAATAAGAAAATCAACCACAAATTTCTTGAAGAGTGCAAAGATAAGAGATTTGATCTCTTCATTCATCTAGATGCGATCTAGGGTTTAGATCTAGAACTATTTTAGATCTAGGATATTGATTTGATCAATATCAAAATATTTATTTTCTGATTTATGAATGCATCATGACATGTTATAGATCCTAGATGTAGGGTTTAGTAATTAGATTACATGCTATTGTAGATTGAATAGTTTAATCTACATCTTTCGCTGTATTTTATTTCAAAAAAGTTTTAAAATTCAAGCATGAAACCCTGCATATTTTCTTACAGTACTTACATACTATTTTAGAGGATGTAGAGAAAATATTTCTCATGAAAAATAGAATTCATGGTGATGATACCAAAATCTATGACAAGATGATATCTGATATCGACTTCGAGAAATGGTGAGAGGCAATGAAATCAGAAATTAACTCAATATGTTCGAACTAAGTCTGGACCTTGATAGATCTACCTAAAGGTATAGTACCTATTGGATATAAGTAGATCTTCAAAAGAAAGATAGGTGTAGATGGAAATGTGGAGACATTCAAGACTAGGCTAGTGGTGAAAGGGTATAGTTAGTGCGAAGGCATTGACTATCAAGATACCTTCTCGCCAGCAGCCATGCTTAAATCTATCCACATATTGCTTGTAATTGTAGTGTATTTTGATTACAAAATATGGCAAATGGACATGAAAACAACGTTCCTAAATAGATATCTTGATGAAGATTTCTATATGAAATAGCCGCTAGATTTTACTTTCGGTGATGGTGATTACAAAGTATACAAGCTGCAAAAATCCATTTATGGACTCAAGTAAGCATCTTGGAGCTGGAATGCTCATTTCAATGATGTAATCAAATTATTTGATTTCATAAAAAAAGAAAAGGAATTCTGTGTTCAAAAAAATTAATGGGATTACTATTATCTTCCTCGTACTATACATGGATGATGTTGGTGCAGAATCTAATTGACGTCGAATCGAGCAGAAATTGGAGAGGTCAAGGTCACCATCAGAGACCTACAAAACATGTCCTAATCAAAGTTGGAGTGGCTCCGATAGGATCCTTTGATGGTCAAGTCACCTCTTCTGATCAATAGAAATGGAGTGCTTAGAGAATTTTTGTAGAGTTCCTAGGAGGAGATGAAAGCTTAGAAAGAAATGTATTTGGAGGGTCCCTTATATAGGTGGAGCTCATAACAAACTGATGGTGATAGCCATAACTGCCTGGTAGTGGACCGTTCAAGACCACATGGAGTCTATTACGGAGGATGGTGTCCTTTATCATGACGTGCCAGTTTGTTGAAAATTAATAGCTGAAGTTCAGGTGGAACTGTTATACTGTGAGGAAGCTGGGATAGTGAAGAACTCTATGTCCCAATGATTCTAGAGGCATTCAAACTTCTTCGAGGTTGTCTGCAAGTTTATGGCTATGCGTCAAGCTAGAAGTCAATCTTGTATTGATGATGAAATCCATTTATAGTTCAAGCCTGCTCGATTGCTGTTCAGGATGCAAGGTGGCTAGCTTGACCACTGACATGAGTTTGATCGAAAGGTGATCGATCGGAAGGAGCCTAGCTGGTGACTAGAAGGAGTTCATCCGGAAGGAGTCTGGCTAGCGACTGAAAGGAGTTTGATCGGAAGAAGCCTGGCTAGAGATTGGAAGGAGTTCGACTGGAAGGAGTTCATTCAAAAGAAGATCAACTTAGAGATTTGATTGACTTCAACTGACTATCAAAAGGAGTTCAGTTTGGTGGCTAGGATAGGTGGGTGCAATTAGAGCATTCTAGTGAGTCTCAACTGCTTCTTTAAGGTTCGATTGTCTTCAAGGTCATTTGCAACTGGATAACTACCCTGGATTGAAGGTTGACAAAGATGGCAGATTCCCTGACTTAGAATCATGGCCAGGCTTTCTATGGAGGAGTTCAGATTTAATTTGATGATGAAGTCCTTTCGTTAACCCTTGCCTGAACACTTGAGATCCTAAACATGATAAAGCCAAGCCTTGCCACTCTTAGTAAGGTATAGAAGTTCATCTCGAGGAGAATTCTGCCAGTTTATAATTCTTGCTATGAAGCTCAATCTACGAAGGTGAGATCTAGCTTGGAGGATATCTAATTGGAGAGGAGTTCGGTCAATTTCTAGGTTGGCTAGGCTGGACTACTCAGGGAGTGAATATTTAGCACTTCTGCTGCTTAGGTGGCTACCTTCACTATTTAAGTTCATCTGACAGGAGTTCGACTAGAGAGGATTAATTACTTGTAGTGGAGGAATTCAGTCACCTTCATAATTTATTACAGAATGAAGTCAAAATGATTGGGTTTTGATACTCATGCCTTACTTGGGACAAGACATTAGGCTGAACTTTGGTAGGAGCAGGTTTATCCCTAATAATAGTTTCCCTACTCCTGAGTTTGAAGTTTGAAGGAAGAAAGTATAAAAAGGCAACTATCGAAGTCCTTTTCCGATTTTCCGTGCTTGCATGATGTAGAGTTTTGGCATTTTTTATGCTGATGCCGAAGCTTCTTTAACATTAGGTGATCCAAAAAGATAATTTTTCAGAATTCTAGCTGAAGCCCTACCTAAGGTACGGCACCATTAAGGTTCTGTCAGCCATCAATTTTCTACCATGATGAGTAGGGCATGTGTTAAATGAAGATCGGTCGGAGAAGACCTGCAACTATAATTACCTCGGGCTCCCCAGGATATTTAAGCTCGCCTTCTTCTACCAGGACTTCATTCCACCTGAGTTCTTCTCCTTCTTTCTCTAGTTTTCATCTTCCTTTCACTCGAGAGTTTTAGCTTCTTCCAACATTTTCTCTAGTCCCAAGCATGTTTTCATTCGATTTCCATCGTGCCATCATCTCCTCATTCTTCTTAATCAATTTAGGTTAGTTCCAAAACCATTCCCTTGATTATTTATGTCTTTTGCATCTCATCCTTTTAGTTTCTTCAAAGAGTTTTAGTGCCTTATTTTTCTTGATTTTCAGGTGGTTTTTCCAAGTTTAGCTTGATCCAGATGTCCACCGAAGGATCCTGATCAACAAGTTCTGGGAGTTCGACCTGACTGACCCTGATGGATCCAATCCTTGAGGACACTAAATTGATAGAAGTATCTCATCCTCCTTTTATCTCTAACACCATCCCATGCAAACTTTGGCATAAGGATCTTTCTCTGATTGGAATCCAATTTGGGATCCCTCCCGAGTATGGACTCAAACTTCTCGGTCCTAGTGACTGAGCCTATTTCCCTCCTTTAGGTCGGGTTTGCTTGTATACCGAGGTCCTTCATGCTAGACTTTGGCTTCCAGTTCCTCTTTTCATGGTTACCATTTTTAGAAAAGGGGGGAACAAGATTTGGTCAATAAGCTTAGAAACTACCTAGCTCCCCTCGTATCCAATTTGTTGGTTGACCAGACCTTGTTTAACTTTGGGCTTAGTCCCCTCAATCCAACAGGTAGATTTTTATATCTTGATAGCCTTATCTTGTGCTCTTTCTTGACATCAATCTTTATTGTTGCAGAGATGATCCTAGAAGAATGAAATCATTTGACCTAGAGGATCAAGAATCTCAAAAGGAAGGGCGGTCGTAGCGAAGAGCCATCAAAAAGGGGCAAGATTGGGGAAACAAGTTCGACCATGCTGATCCAAATCATGCCTGCTCTAAAAGCTATCATAGTTGCACCGAGTCTGACCTTGCCCTGTTGCACCAATGCCCTTGTAGTGCCTGAATAGTGGACAACAGCTAAAAAAAAGGAAGAAAGCCATCACCAGGAAGGTTAAGAGAAACATCAGAAGATCTGATGATGAGAGCTCCAGCTAGGAGTAGGGTTCCTTAGATGACTGGGAAGTCATCCAAACCCTGATGGATGGGAGCATCCTTCCCCACATCGTGGAGAAAATGATTTGAAAAGATAATAAGGAACGATTCAAAGAGTCTTTCATGACCTTCCTTGAGGTACCCGATCTTCTCTTCTGAGTCTTGGTCGAGTGTTGGTGTGTCCTGGAGTCGTAATCATCATTTCGTTATTTGTAGTTGGGATATTATCTATATGCTCATTCAAAGGTGGCGAATCTTTGCAAAGTCGAGGCTTCAAGGACTATCTAGGAAGCCCAGGCAAAAATCAAGAAGGTCCAGTTTGAGGTTGAAGGTCTGAGGGAAGCTTCAAAGTCTCACTCCATCGAGGTGGAGCACCTTCAAGAAGCACTGTGGAGAGAGAAGCAAGTGTCGGTAGGGCTAAAGACCGCTCTATCCTTGGAGGAGTATAAGCGGTGAAAGGTTGAGGAAGAGGTCGACGCAGAGAAGGAGCGGGCTATCAAAATCTTAAAGTCCTCCAAAACAAAGGAGGATATCAAAATTACCTTTGCATAGGAGGCTTTTCTTGAAGGATTCGAGGTCTGCATGAAGAGGATCGCCAAGAGGTTCCCTAACATGGATCTCAACTTTTTGACTGAAGAGCCCAACAATGAGGCAGAGTCTTCCCATGCTGACACAATCCCTCTAGCTACTGAACTTGGTGCCGAAACTTCTGATCCTACTATGGTGATTCCAGAGCCTATCCCAAAATCAAGAGTCATCGAGGGCACGCCGACCTTGCCTACTGCCCCATCTCCCGAGGTTGAAAACCTTTGATAGATGTAGTTTTCTTCTTTTTCTTTCATGTACTTAAGACATTTTGTGTAATAAAGACACATTTTCTTTTGCTTGATTTTGTGTCATGTCTATCATTTAGAATCCCTCTAGTGAAGGTGGCCATGACATGCCGCCACCCACTGAGGCCGCACCACTTCCTCAAGGTCTTTCTCTGAAATCTATTACTAGAGATCTATAGAAGGAGGTTTATTAGACTAAGAAAAACTTGAAGAAGGTAAGGGACGAACTTCAAAAATTGGAGAATCATTATTCAGAAGCCACGACTGAGATCACCCATCTTCAACAGGTCCAAAAAAAGGACTCTATGAACTATATCAGAAACAAGCATCTTTTGATTGAAGAGTTAAAGTGGGTGAAGAAGTCTAGTAGCGAGAAAGTTTGGGATTTGTCTGCCTAAGTTAGCTCCCTCGAAGTTGAACTTCAAGATTCAAAAGAGAAGATCAGGCAATTGGAGAGTGATTCGATCTGGGGCTAGAATCGGGTGGAGCTTGACTATGACTGGTCGAAGAAGTTTTCCAACCTTCAAGTACAACTAAATGATGCAGAGCAGTTGTATAACTCCCATCAGGCCAGTTGGCATGAGGAGATTGAGGGTTACAAGAGAGCTTATTCGGGAAAACTTCGAAGTTGTGCGACTTCAAAAATAGTTGGTAGACAATACTTAGGTCGGCCCAAGTGCACATCTAAATGAACTCACCTCTTTGAAGGATGCTCTAGGAAATTTTATTGTAAAGTTTGAGGGTGTAGAGAAGGAGCTTGTGATTTGAAAGTTCAGATGGTCTACCAGAAAAACTTGGTGAAGGATGCCAAAGCTGAGCCGATGATTCTAAGGAAGAGGCTGTAGGAGATAGAGGAAGAGTCGCACAGATGGGAGAGGATGCTGAGGGAGAGCCTGGTAGTGAGATAGAAGCTTGAGGAGAGAATAGAGGACTTGGAGCTCTCCTTTGCAATGGTTGGGGTTGAAAGCCCGAAGTCCAATTCTGAGTAGGATTTCATGTTCTTTTTTCTCCTATTTTTTTTTTGTAATCGGTCTTACCGATTCATGTAATGACTTCATTTTTTAATGAGATGAAGCTTTTTTATTTGTCTGTGTTCCACCTTAGCTCATTGCTTTCCAATTTATTTGCTTGTTATGTTCAATCTCAATGTCATCCCGAGATTATAGCTTTTATTTCGTTATCATGCTTAAGAACCATAGGTATTTACTTTCCTCATAAGGGTCTTTGTCCATGTCAGGACGAGGTCCTCCTCCTATTTCTGACGTGGTTAACTTTTACCTTTGTTAGGATGAGGTTGTTCTCCTATTCCTAACAAGGTTACTAGGGTATAGAAGGATCATTAAGAGGGCCTCTCTCTATTTTCTCTTATTTAAGAACTGGAGGTCTTCACCCTCGTTAAGATGAGGTTAGCCTCCTTTTTATGAACCGACAGTTTTCACCCTCATTAAGATGAGGTTAGCCTCCTATTTAAGAATCGGAGGTCTTTGATTCTATGCCAGGATGAAGTCCACCTATTCTTGATGTGGTTGGTCTTTTTCTTTATTAGGATGAGGTTCTTCTTCTATTCCTAATGAAGTTGTCGGGGCATAAAAAGGATCGTTGAGAGGGTCTCTCCTAGTTTTCTTCTATTTAAGAATCGGAGATCTTCAATTTCATGCCAGGATAAGGTCCTCCTCTTATTCCTAACATGGTTGGCCTTTTTTTCGTTAGGATGAGGTTCTCCTTCTATAACTAACAAAGTTGCTGGGACACAAAAAAGATCATTGAGAGGGCCTCCCCCCATTTCCTCTTGTTTAAGAACTGAAGGTATTGACTTTCAGTAAGATGAGGTTAGCCTTCTATTTAAGAACCAGAGGTTTTTAATTTCACACCATGATGAGGTCCTCCTATTTCTGATGTGGTTGGTCATTTTCTTTCTTAGGATGAGATTCTCCTTCTATCCCTAATGAAGTTGCTAAGGCACAAAAAGGACCGTTGAGAGGGCCTCTCCCTGTTTCCTTCTATTTAAGAACTAGAGGTCTTCACTCTCGTTAAGATGAGGTTAGTCTCCTATTTAAGAACCAGAGGTCTTCAATTCCACTCCAGGACAAGGTAATCCTCTTGTTCCTAGCGTGGTTGGCCATTTTCTTCATTAGGAAGAGGTTCTCCTCCTATTTTTGACAAAGTTGCCAAGGCACAAAAAGGGCCGTTGAGAGGGCCTCTCCCTACTTCCTCTAGTTTATGAACCAGAGGTTTTCACCCTCGTTAAGATGAGGTTAGCCTCCTATTTAAGAACCGAAGGTCTTCAATTCTATGCCAAAACAAGGTCCTCCTCCAGTTCCTGATCTGGTTGGCTTTTTTCTTCGTTAGGATGAGATTTTTCTCTTATTCCTAATGAAGTTACCAGCACATAAAATGGGCCATTGAGAGAGCCTCTCTCTGTTTCCTCCTATTTAAGAATTAGAGGTCTTCATCCTTGTTAAGACAAGGTTAGCCTCTTGTTTAAGAACTAGAGGTCTTCGATTTCTATTTAGTGGAGTAGCTTCCTACCATCACACAATGGTGCACCAAGGACAAGGATGTTAAGGTAAGAGAATTTTATTGAATATAGTTATTGAAAGTACATCCATAGATTTTTTGAGATTCATGGCCATGGCAGTGCAGCTCCTTCGAGTTCCTTCAAATAGTAAGTCCCAGGTCGAACGACTTCAATGACCTCATAAGGGCCTTCCCAATTTGGGACGACCTTCCCCTTATTCTAAGATTGTGAAACATCAGCCCACCAAAGCACTAAGTCTCCTACTCGGAATGCCTTGCTTCTGACTTTCGAATTATAATAATGAGCCACTTCCTACTTATAGGCTGCCATTCAAACTTAAGCCTCTTCTTGCTTCTCTTTTAGTAGGTTGGGGTTGACTCTAAGATCCTATGAGTTTCTTTGTTTATTGAATGCCATAACTCATACTGATGAACGTTTAAACTCTATCGGGATGACTACTTCTATTTTGAAAGCCAAGACAAATGGTGTCTCTCCAGTTGGTAACCTTTGGATAGTTCGGTATGCCCAGAGTACATGATGTTAGGATAGATCCATAACTACGAAACATGGATTCCCCATCCAAGATCACCTATAGGAGATATGGTACCATTTGTTGCTATGGAAAAATAGAAGAAGATACATAGGACATGCAATGCATCACTACCGAGAAAGAGCAACAGAGAAGATACAATCTCAACTCACCAACCCTCTCTCAGAATCCAGAAGCACTCACTCAGATAATACTCTCAAAGTATTCCTAAGAAGACCCCCCTCATAGATTTACTTGCCTAGAGCCCTTGACATCCCTGGACACTTTATGATCCTCTTAGTCTCTACATCAAGCCCTAGCCTTAGTCCCTAGGCAACCCCATCGTTCTAGGACACTCCCAACTTCCTTGATGCTCATGGCACTGCTTGAGACCCTGGCTCTCCTTAAGACATGGTGCTTGATCTCCCTGAGAAGCCCCTAGTACACTATGCTGAGATACTCTCCTCGACTGTTGCACCCCCATGCCTCTCTCAGCCCTTCATGCCTCCAAGGAGGTGCTACTGCAGCACTCCAGCACTCCCTACCTTGTCTCTGCACTACCAAAGAGGTTTTCTTGAAACTCCTTTCTTCTTAGGTCATCTGGTCTACTTATAAGTCCTGATCAATCTAATAGCCATCCGATCAGCTCCCGTATGCTCTCCTGGCCACTAAATAGCACAACAGCTCCATAGACCTCATGACTAGACCTGGTCCATGAGTCAAAAGCTGTAGATCCCATGAAAAAACTTTTGTACGCATGCTCGTGCATGCTGTTCATCCATGTTGTTCACCTCCATCGAGTTGGCTCGATCCATAGTTGGGCTGGCTCGACTGCATCTCATCCGAGCATAGCTTTCTATCCGCTTAAGAGAGCCAACTCGGATCCACCTTAAGCTGGCTCGATCTTACCCTGAGCCAGCTTGACTACGTTTCTTAGCCAGCCTGACTGTATTGGCTGATCCTTTTCTTATGGCTTTTGAATGTCATTATTGGTTTATTGTGGATCGAATCTCGACATGCAAGATTCCAACATTCTCCACCTCGACTTGATCTTTGGCTCCATCTCAAATTTGAGAGCTTTCTATATGATACCGCCCCCATGTCCTAGGGCTACCACATGCTGCTCTTGGATTGAGAAATGTGAGAGTTGTTGAGAATAGCACCTCAAATTCTTTAGCATTAAGACCACAGCGAGGTCTAGGATAACGAACGGAGTCCAATGAGCCCAAGAATACCTCAATTGTAGTCCGGATGAGAAAGATACATGCAAAGAAAGCACTCAAAGCATCGTAGTGGAAGCCAAAGTGGGACCCATGGTTGGCAGGCCCATCGAAGGTACAACCTAGGTGTGCAGGCCCATGGGGGCTGCCCCAAGCATGCACTGGTGCATGGGCCAGCTAGTGCATGGGCGTGCGGCCTAACGCGGGCACGACATAGGTGCAGGCGTGCGTGCGGATGGGTAGCGGCCTAGGCCCAGGCGGCCTCGTAATCACATGGGTGTAGAGGTTTTTTTCATGGTCTACATGCCAGAGAGCATGGATCGGGTGTTTATCACCGCTTATAGAATTCCTTCTCCATGTTTTACTGGGTTTTGGACTGTATCCATCACCATTATAAGCAACAGACCAAAAGCTAATAGTAGTGGCAGTGGCTTAGTGATTTTGGAGAGCCTAAAATGTGAAAGAGAGTAGAGAGAGAGGATGCTAGCAACAACAGGAGTAGAGGCTTCAAGCAGAAAGTTAGGTGATGGACCGCAGTCATTTCAGGGGGTCTCCAAGAGAGAGTTTGTTCAGGATAACTTCTTATTGAGAGGATTGTATACGTGAGTTGAGAGTGGATAATCTCCTCTTGTATCTCTTTCTTTTTCATAGTAAAATTTTGCATGCCCTATGGAGGTGAGCCTTTAGGCTGATCTACGTACTTGATTATTCTTATTTTGGTTTCTTCTTTCTTTCTATCATAATCTGCTAGTACTAAATCCTTAACAAATGTTATCAAAGCATATTGATACCTCCAACAATTGATATTAGAGCCCAGATGGTATCAAAGTGTAGATTGTAGCAATGGTGATAGAGATTGAAGAACATGGAGAAGACAAGCTCAATCAAGATGGAGATCAATAGGTTTGAAGGAAAGGGCAATTTCTCCTTGTGGCAAGCAACGGTAAAGGATGTCCTCATCCAACATGGTTTGATCAATGCTCTCTTGTACGACGAGATGTTAGCCACAATAGAGGTGAAGGATTGAAAGTGGATCCAGATGCAGACGGTAAGCACATTCCGCTTGTACTTAGCAGATGATGTGGTGATACATGTACTTGGTGAGACTTTCCCGATGGTGCTATGGTCGAAGCTCAAGGAGTTGTACATGGAGAAGTCCCTCATCAACATCCTCTTCCTTTGGAGATGGTTCTATCAACTATGATAAGATACTTTCCTCAGCTACTGCACCCCCATGCCTCTCTCAGCCCCCCATGCCTCCAAGGAGGTGCTACTATAGCACTCCAGTACTCCCTACCTTATCTCCACATCGCCAAAGAGGATTTCCTGAAACTGCTTTCTTCTTAGGTCATCTGATCTTCTTATAAGCCTTGATCAATCTAATAGCCATCCGATCAACTTTCGTATGCTCTCCTGACCGCTAGATAGCACAACAGCTCCACAGACCCTGTGACTACACCTGATCCATGAGTCAGAGGTTGTAGATCCCATGAAAATACTTCTACATGCATGCCCATGCATCATGCATGCTATTCATCCATGCTATTCACCTCCATCGAGTTGACTCAGTCCATAGTTGGGTTGGCTTGATTGCATCTCATCCGAGCACAGCTTTATGTCTGCTCAATCGAGCTAGCTCGAATCCACCTCGAGCTGGCTCGATCTTACCCAGAGTTAGCTCGGCTATGTATCCGAGCCAGTCCGACTATATTGGTTGATCCTTTTCTTGTGGCTTTTGAATGTCGTTCTTGGCTTGTTATGGACCAAATCTCGATGTGTAAGATTTCAACATTCTCCACCTCGACTCGATCTTTGGCTCCATCTTAAATCTGAGATCTTCCTATATGATACCGCCCCCATGTCCTGGGGCTACAACATGCTACTCATAGATCGACAAACATGGGAGTTGTTGAGAATCATGCCTCAAATTCTTTGGCATTAAGTTCATAACGAGGTTCAGGATAACGAATGGAGTGCAACGAGCCCAAGAATACCATAATTGGAGTCAGGATGAGAAAGATATGCATGAAGAAAGCACTCAAAGCATCATAGTGGAAGCTGAAGTGGGGCCCATGGTCGTTAGGCCCACTGGAGGTGCAACCCAAGCGTGAGGGTCCACAGGGGCTGGCCTAGGCATGCACTGGTATATGGGCCAGCCAGTGCATGGGCATGCGGCCCAATGCGGGCGTGGTGTAGGGCCAGGCTCACATGTGCGCTGGCAGTGGCCTGGGCCTAGGCAGCCTCATGATCGCATGGGCATAGGGGTTTTTTTCATGGTCTACATGCTAGAGAGCATGGATTGGGTGTTTATCGTGGCTTACGGGATTCCTTCTCTATGTTTTACAGGGTTTTAGACTATATATGTGGCCTTTATAAGTAGCAGACCGAAAGCTAAAGGTAGTGGTGGTGGATTAGTGATTTTGGAGAACCTAAAACATGAAAGAGAGTAGAGAGAGAGGATGCTAGCAACAACAGGAGCAGAGGCTTCGGGCAGATAGTTAGACGATGGACTGTGATCATTTCAGGGGGTGTTCAAGATAGAGTTTGTTCAGGATAACTTCTTGTTGATAGGATTATATACATGAGTTGAGAGTGGATAATCTCCTCTTATATTTCTTTCTTTTTCATAGTAAAGTTTTGCATGTCCCATAGAGGTGAGTCTTTAGACTGATCCACGTACTTGATTGTTCTTATTTTCATTTCTTCTTTCTTTCTATCATAATCCGTTGGTACTAGATCCTTAACAAGTGGTATCAAAGCATATTGATGCCCCCAACAATTTGTATCAGAGCCCAGATGGTACCAGAGTGTAGATTGTAGCAGTGGTGATGGAGATTGAAGAACATGGAGAAGATAAGCTCAATCAAGGTGGAAATTAATAGATTTGATGGGAAGGACAATTTCTCCTTATGACAAGCAAGGGTAAAGGATGTTCTCATCTAACATGGTTTGATCAATGCTCTTTTCTACGATGAGATGCCAGCCTCTATAGAGGTGAAGGATTAGAAGTGGATCTAGATGTAGGCAGTAAGCATAATTCGCTTGTACCTAGCGGATGATGTAGTGATACGTATACTTGGCGAGACTTCTCTGATGGTGCTGTAGTCGATGCTTGAGGAGTTGTACATCGCGAAGTCCCTCACCATCACCTTCTTTCTTTGGAGGCAGTTCTATCAACTATGAATGGACGAAAGCTAGAGCATGTGGGAGCATCTATCCAACTTTCAGAATATCCTCACTGACCTCCTCAGCGTTGGCAAAAAAATTGAGGAGAAGATCAGGATATTGGTCTTGCTCGCATTACTTTCCCCTTCGTATGAGTCCTTGATGACTGCTCTTCTAGTGGGAAAGAGCACCATCAAGATGGATGAAGTCACTATGGTGATTCTCTAGAATGAGGTTCTCAGGAAGAAGAATCCAGCTTCGAGCTCAGATGGTGGCAACTCAGCTTTGGCAGTTTTTGGAGGAGCATAAGGTAGTAGATGGAGTGGCAAAGAATCGTGAGGAGGATGATCCAGGTCCAAGATAAGGGACCAAAGTATGATCAAATGCTAGAGATGCGATGAGTTAGGGCATCGAGTCAAGGATTACCCATAACTCATGGATCAGATTAGGGCTACTATGGCAGTGGCCAGTAGTGATATAGAAGGCAGTGATGGTATCCTTCTGATTATTGATGAGGTATCTACTTTTTTCTCTCAATGGATTATGGATTCAACTTATTTCCATCATATATGTTGTAGAGAGAAGATGTTTGACTCCCTAAAGACCAATGAGGGCATTGTGTTCCTGCCAGATGGATCGAGCTATGAGATCAAGGATAGTTGGATGGTCAGCATGAAACTCTATGATAGAATAGTGAAGAAGTTAGGTGAGGTCCGATACATATCCAGCTTTAAGAAGAATCTAATTTTACTGAGCAAACTAGATTCGACCGATATCAGATGGAAAGCTGATGGAGGAATCTTGAAGGTCATGCGCAATAGTAGGGTGGTGCTAAGAGGAAGAAAGTATGGATGATATTACCTCATGTCAGAGAGCCTAGTGCGAGGTGGAGCTCCAGATGGAGATGGATCGAGCATGGGATGAGAGACTCAAGAGGATGACATGCGACGTCGCAAGGTGAAGTTTCTATTATCATAAAAAGCTATCCCGAGCAAGTCTCAGATCAGGTGGATCACAACTACTGATGAAGGTGGGATCGAGCGGCCTAGCTCAACTCCCATGTTTGCCCATCCATGATTAGCAGGCGATTGCCCTAGGGTATGGGGGAACTAGATAAGCTCTCGGATAGGTGGAGACTGAATATCAAGTGAAGATGGAGATTGTTGAGAATAATGCCTCAAATTCTTTCATATTAAGCCCACAACGAGGTCTAGGATGATGAACGGAGTCCAACGAGCCCAAGAACATCTCAATCAGAGTCCAGATGAGAAAGATAAGTGTGAGGAAAGCACTCGAAGCATCGTAGTGGAAGTTGAAGTGAGGCCCATAGTTGGGAGGCACATCAAAGCCATGACCTAGGCATGCGGGCCTACAGGGGTTAGCCCAGGCATGCACTGACGTGCAGGCACATGGCCCTGTGCGGGCACGTGGCCCAGCGCCATGCATGGCCCAAGTCAGGCATGCGGGGGCGCTGCTCAGGCACAGGCGCATGCACGCGGGCGGCGGCCTAGGCCCAGGCGGCCTCACAATCGCATGGGCATAGGGTTTCTTTCATAGTCTATGCGCCAGAGAGTGTGGACTGGGCATTTATCATGGCTTACGGGATTCCTTCTCTGTGTTTTACTGGGTTTTGGACTATATCCATGGCCTTTATAAGCTATAGATTGAAAGCTAAAGGTAGTGGCAGTGGCTTAGTGATTTTGGAGAACCTGAAACATGAAAAAGAGTAGAGAGAGAGAGGGCACTAGCAACAATAGGAGTAGAGGCTTCAGATAGATAGTTAGGCGATGGACTGCGGTCATTTTAAGGGGTCTCCAAAAGAGAGTTTGTTCATGGTAACTTCTTGTTGAGAGGATTGTATATGTTAGTTGACAGTGGATAATCTTCTCTTGTATCTCTTTCTTTTTCGTAGTGAAGTTTTGCATGTCTCGTGGAGGCGAGCTTTTAAGCTGATCCACGTACTTGATTGTTCTTATTTTGGTTTCTTCTTTCTTCCTATTGCAATCCGCTGGTACTAGATCCTTAACAAGTGGTATCAAAGCATGTTGATACCCCCAACAGGAGTCGAGCCAGGCTACTTGATCCCAAATTGAGTCTTATCCTTAATCCATCTCCACCTAGAGCTCCACCTCGCACTGAGCTCCATCTGGCTTCTTCTTGTACATGAGAGCATCCACCTTGATTGTGCCCTTCTTCTAAGTTGATCACCACCATGGTAACCCCTGGTATAATCTAACCCCTCCTGACTTTGATACCACTATAAGGGTAGATCCATAACTACGAAACATGGATCACCAGTCCAAGATCACCTGTAGAAAAATGGCACCACCTATTGCTATGGAAAGATAGAAGAAGACAAATGAACACAATCATATACATAGTTCGGCCCTAGTGCCTACATCCATGGGATATGCAATGCTTCACTACTGAGAAAGAATAATAAAGAAGATACAATCTCAACTCACCAACCCTCTCTCAGGATCCAGAAGCACTCACTCATGCAATGCTCTCAAAGTAATCCCAAGAAGACCCCCACACAGATCTACCAGTTCAGGGCCCTTGACATCCTTGAACACTCTATGATCCTCTCAGCCTCTACATCAATCTCCAGCCTCTGTCCCTAGACAACCCTACCATTCCAGAACACTCCCCACTTTCTTAATGCTCCTGGCACTCCTTGAGACCCTTGGCGCTCCCTGAGACCTCGTGCTTGATCTCCTTGAGAAGCTCCTAACACACTATGCTGAGATACTCTCCTTGGTTGCTGCACTGTTGAGCCTCTCTCAGCCCCCCATGCCTTCAGAAAGGTACTACTGCAGCACTCTAGCGCTCCCTGCCTTGTTTTTACACCACCAAAGAGGTTTTTCTAAGACTCCTTTCTTCTTAGGTCGTCTGGTCTTCTTATAAGTCCTGATCAATCCAATAGCCATCCAATCAGCTCCCGCATGCTCTCCTAGCCGCTAGATAGCACAACAGCTCCATAGACCCCATGACTAGACCTGGTCCATGAGTCAAAGGCTATAGACCTCATGAAAAGACTTCCACATGCATGCCCGTGCACGCTGTTCATCCATGTTGTTCACCTCCATCAAGTTGGCTCAGTCCACAGTCGGATCAGCTCAACTGCATCTCATCCGAGCATAACTTTCTATCCATCGGAGAGAGTTGGTTGGATCTACCTTGAGCCGACTCTATCTCACCCTGAGCCAGCAAGATTGCATATTCAAGCCAGCCTGATTATATTGACTGATCTTTTTCTCATGGCTTCTGAATGACATTTTTGGCTTATTATGGACTAAATCTCGAGGTGCAAGATTCCAACATATGATAGAGTTCATCCATCCAAGTTTCTTTCGCTCTTTCAAGTCTTGCTTTTATGCCCTATAATAGAGTTCTGTTAGTTACCTCGGCTTTATCATTTGCTTGTGGATGAGCTACCGATGTAAAATTATGGTAGATGTTCAGGCTTTCATAAAACTCGATAAATTTTGTTCTTACAAACTGGCATCCATTATCAATGGTCAGAGTTTGAGCCAGCTGAATCTATAGACAATTGACTTCTAGATGACGTCCTGCACTTTAGCTTTAGTGATCTTCGCCAAAGGTTCGGCTTCAACCCATTTAGTAATCTATTGCCAGCAAGAGAAACTTCCGCTATCCAAATGCCATGAGAAAAGGTCCTAGTATGTCCATCACCCATTATAAGAATGGCCATGGGGCGCTCAGGGGTGTAAGCTCAAAGGCTGGTTATCTTTGAATATTTGCATTTCATTAACACCTATCACATTTTTTGATATACTCTATAGAATGTTGGTGCAAAGTTGGCCTATAGTAGTCCTATCAAAGTAGTTTATAAGACAAAGATCTGGCCCCCAAATGACTTCCACATATTCCTTCTTGTAGTTTTCATAGTGTAAAATCAGCCTTACAAGGTTGAAGATATTTTAGGAGTAGCGAAGTGTACAACCTTTTATATAGCTTGTTCTCATATAGGACATATCGAGAGGCCTAATTTCTTATCTTTCAAGCTTTCTTTTGATCTCAGGGGAGGACACCATCTTTGATGTAAGCAATGAGCTGGTCGATCCAACTTGGTTCTTGATCAACCTGCATTACGGTTTGGGGTTCTTCTAAGCTTAGATACTTTAGTGCTTCGAAGAAGACTTCCTTGGATAGTTCATCCAGGGCTAGCATGGCTAACCTAGAGAGGAAGTCGGCCCTTGCATTTTTTGCTCTCAAGATCCATTGAATGTTTAAACTATTGAAGGCTGGGGTCAGACTCCACACCCTTTCCAAATATTTCATCATGTTTTCCTCCCAAGCTTCGTAATTGCCACTAACTTGTCCCACTACAAACTAGAAGTCCTTCCAAATGAACTCCTTCCAGTCACTAGCCAGGCTCCTTCCGATCGAACTCCTTCCAGTCTCCAGCCAGGCTCTTTCCAAGCAAACTCTTTTTAGTCGCCAGTCAGGCTCCTTCTAGTTGATCTCCTTTTAGTCTAACTCATGTTGGTGGTCAAGCTAGCCACCTTGCATCCTGAATAGCAATCGAGCGGGCTTGAACAGCAAACAGATTTTGTCATCTATACAAGATTGACTTCTAGCTTGGTGCATAGCCATGGACCTGCAAATGACATCAGAGAAGTCTAAACCCCTCTAGAATCATTGGGACATAGAGTTCTTCACTGTCTCAGCTTCCTCACTAGTATAATACTTCCACCCAAACTTTGGCTATTAATTTTTAATAAACTGGCACGTTGCGACAACAGACACCACCCTCCATAACAAACTCCATGTGGTCTCGAATGGCCCACTATCAGATAGTTACGACTATCACTATTAGTTTGTTATGAGCTCCATCTATATAAGAAATCCTTTAGATACATTTCTCTTTAAGCTCTCATCTCCTCCTAGGAACTCCATAAAAATTCTCTAAGCACTCCATTTCTATTGGCCAGAAAAGCTGACATCACCGTCATAGGGTCTTGTTGGAGCCACCCTGACTCTGGTTAGGACTTTTTTTGCAGGTCTCCGACAACGATCTCGACCTCTCCAACTCTAGCTCGATTTGGCCTCAACCAGATTCTGCACCAATAGATGACATCCTTCTAATTGAAAATGATATTTTCATGTTGACCTTGGTCAGAGTATGGTTATCTAAGGAGTTTGCAATGAAAGACGTCGGAGAAGCATTCTTCATTTTGGAGATTAAGATCTATAGAGATAGACTGAAGAGGTTGCTGGGTCTCTCATAGAAGATGTACATAGAGGAGGTGCTAAAGTGGTTCAGCATGGAGAACTCCAAGAGGGGATTGGTACCTTTTGGACATGGCATTCATCTCTCCAAAAGGATGTGCCCCAACATACCTGAGGAAAATGAATGTATGGGCAAGATCCCTTATGCTTTGATAATAGAGAGCCTCATGTACGTCATGCTATGTATATGATCTGATATCGCACATGTTGTAAGTGTCACACGTAGGTATCAGTCAAATTCAGATGAAGAGCACCAGACTTTTATGAAATATATCCTTAAGTACTTGAGAAGAACTAAGGATATAATTTTAGTCTTTGGTAATGGACAACTTCAGGTCAAAGGATATACAGACTCAGACTTTATGTCTGACATAAATGATCAAAAGTCAACATCTAGAAGTCTGTTCCTGTACAATGGTGGTGTTGTAAGCTAGAAGAGTTCCAAGCAGATAGTGATAACAAACTCTACCATGAAAGTGGAGTACATCGCTGCCTTGGAAGCTATAAAGGAAGCATTTTGGTTCAAGAATGATGCCATCAGATATCATCCCTCTATACTACGATGATAATGGCACCATAGCCCTAGCTAAGGAGTTGAGGTCTTACCAAAAGTTCAAGCACATCGAGCGACGAATTCACCTCATCTGTGATTACCTTAAGAAGGGATATATCAAGGTCAAGAGAGTTGACACCATAGATAATATGGTTGATCCACTAATGAAGCCTTTAGGCTAATAGAAGATCAAAGCCCATCTTGAAAAGATGAAACTTAGAGTTCTAGCTAACTAGCTTTAGGTCAAGTAAGAGATTGTTAGATGTGTGTCCTAGAAGCCAAAATTGGTTGACACTTTTAAATACTTTCTAGGAGCATTTTTATAATTTTGACTTAAAATAATAAAAAGATTATTTTCTATCATATTATGTGTTAAAGTGTCTATGGATACATTGATTGAGTTAACGGGCATGATAACACATATTCTCAAGAATTAAAAATTTAAGACATGTGTTATCATAATTAACTCATAAACTGCTTCCGATCGTAGGATCATCATGAGGATGATGATTGATCTAGAAGATTGATGTACGATCATTTTTTTAGGATAGATGAGTCTTGAGTCTATAGTGTAGAGACACCAGAGTGAGAGTACAGATTTTTGTTGAGAATAAAGACACTAAGCATGACTACTTCGATCAGTCATAAGAAAGTCTATCTTCTCGTCAATGACTAGCTTGATGTTGCAATCGTGTATCTGATTCTTTGACCTAAGGTGCATCGATAATTCATCTTAAGGATGTTATCGTTTGACTACACCAAAACTCAATTTTCTAGCCATTCAGAATCCTGAGATATATGTTGGCTATAGCATGTTCATATAGGAATTGGATTGCACCAACATGGGACTATCAATCTTGGTATGGGAGTAGTCCTATGATGATCATGAGATCCAGTTCTTAAGCTCATGGCCATGGTAGTGTGAAAATAATAGAAAGGAGTTTCTATTAGGATTTCACAATGGACTCGAATCAAATGATTCTTTTATATGATGGGTGTTGGATCTAACGAGTTCACCTTGACCTAGATCCTATCCGAGCTCATGATAAAAGAACCCAATCACATAGTTGGCTACACTGAGAGGTTCATAATAAATTTTGATGGGTTGCCACTACATATTGTAAGGTGTTGTTGGTGGATTTTGGGATCAATTAGAATTGTCTTGATGATCAACAATTCTAATTGGATAAATCAAAAGAGTTTTGGTCCATCGAAAGGTGTTTCGATGATGTCGATGATAGAGATCGAGACGTATCTTATTATCATATAGATCTAAACATAATTGGATCATACGAACAAGAGTTTGGATCTGGATGTCTTTAATTGGGCTAACCTAATTTGATTGATTTGGATTTGATCCAATCAAGTTCAAGAAAATCGTGCTAGCACACGATTGGACCTGACTTTCTTCTTCTGTCATCTTTTTGGTTCATCTCGACTAAGTCAAATTAGATTTGGCTCATCCTAAAATCTTATATAGATTTTTTCTAGTCTGATTGGAGCTTGTCTTGGTTAGATCAAGGTTTACCCTAACAAGTTCAGGGCTTGTCTTAATCCTATAAGATGGAAATCAGGACAAGGGGTCTTTTGACCTGGTCTTTGTAGGAAAAAAGAGAGAGGGGCATGTTCCCTGGGGAGATTTTCTAGGGATGCATGCCCCAAGGGATTTGCATGGAAATTGAGGGTGCATGCCAAGCTCCCTCTTGGCATGCACCCTTAGTGGATAAAGGTGGAAGAGTTTGAATGAGTTCAAACTCTAGGGAGATAAAAATGCTACACCAACCCTCTTTCTTATCAGATACTTGGCACCACATTTCCCTTGATTTTGTGTGACAAAACCAAGAAGAAATCAGATATTGGGCATAGGAATTTGGGAGGACTCCTACTTTAAGCAAACCATTTGCTTAAGGCTTTAGGACTCTAGGGTTTCCCTATGGTCTATTTAAGGGACTCTACGCCAAGGGTTGGCAATAGATTCCTTCTCCATGCTTAGGCTTTGCTCATCTCTCCACCTCCATGCCTCCTATCCCTGATCTTATCCCTCTTCTTTATGCCTAAAAGTTTGGGTAGAAACAGCGATGGAACATTGAGAGTGCTGCTGCGAAAATCAAGTTAAGTGGTTCTAGTTCATGCAACTGATGTGCTGGTGCCAAAGATCACATCGAAGGCAAACCAAAAGGTTTCAGATCTGATCTTTTGAGATTAGATCTAGAAGAAGGAGACTTCTAAATTTGACCTAAGTGGACACTAGTAGAGGTTGGACACGTGTGCGGCTAGCATCAGAACCTCATTGCTTCAGATCATCGCTGCAGGGTAAACCATTTATCCGATCAAATGATAATTGTTATCACTATTTTATTTAAATTTAAATTTTTTATTTTTAGATCAATCTAATCAGATCTAAGAACTCTTAGATTTGATCAGATTTAAAAAAAAGTTTTTAAAAATTTTACTATAGATTTGATCCGATCAGATCGATCCTGTGATAGGAACTAGAAATTTCTTCAAGATGTATATTGAGGAGGTGTTGAAGAGGTTCGGCAAGGAGAACTCCAAGAGGGCTATTGTATCCCTCAACATGGTATTCATCTGTCCAAGAAGATGTGCTCCAATACATCGAAAGAGATTGATTGCATGAGCAAAATTCCTTATGCTTTAGCAATAGATAGCCTCATGTATGCCATGCTTTGTACATGATTTGATATTGCCCATGCTATGAGCGTCACAAGCAGATATTAGTCGAATCCAAGCAAAGAGAACTTCTATAAAATATATCCTTAAGTACTTGAGAAGGACTAAGGATATGTTCTTAATATTTGGAAATAGAGAACTTTAAGTGTAGGGTTATATCAATTCAGACTTTATGCTTAATATTGATGATTGAAAGTCAACATCAGGAAGCCTATTCTTGTATAATGGTCGCACTGTGAGCTGGAAGAGTTCCAAACAAATAGTGATAGCAGACCCCATCATGGGAGTAGAGTACATCACTACCTTAAAAGCTATAAAAAAGATATTCTAGTTCAAGAAATTTATTGTAGAGCTAGGAGTGATGATATCTGATGTTGTCCCTCTATTATGAGACAACAACAGCACCATAGTCCTAGCTAAGAAGCTGAGGTCCCATCAGAAGTTCAAGCACATCGAGTGGTGGTTCAATCTTATCCATGATTATCTCGAGAAGGAATATGTCAAGATGAAGAGAGTCAACACTGCGGACAATGCGGCTGATCCACTGACAAAGCTTTTGAGCTAACAAAAGACTCAAGCTCACTTAGAGAAGATGGGACTTAGATTTGTAGCCAATTGGCTTTTGGTCAAGTGGGAGTTTGCTAGATGTATGCCTTTGAAGCTAGATTAGCTAACACATGTAATACATTCTAAGGGCATAATTTATAATTTTAACTTATTATAAATAAAATTTGGGTTAATTCTTTTAATAACATTTATGTAATTTGTGTCTATGATTCATTCATTAAGTTAACAGGTATGATAACACATACTCTCAAGAGTTGAAAATTTGAGATACGTGTTATCATAATTAACTTATAAACTACTTTCGATTGTAGGATCTTTACAAGAATGGTGATCAATCAAAAGGATTGATGTACAATCACTTTCTAAGAATAGATGAGTCTTAAATATATGGTATGGAGACACTAGAGTGAAAGTACAGGTGCTTATTAAGAATAATGGTACTAAGCATGACCAACTTCGAGCAGTCATAAGAAAGGCTACCTTCTCGTCGATGACTTGCTTGTTGCTGCGGTTGTGTGTCGGGTTCTTTAACCTGAGGTGCATCAATAGTTCATCTTGAGGGTGTTATAGTTTGACTATACCATAACTTGATTTCCTAGCCATTTGAAATCCTGAGGTGTATGTTGGCTATAGCATGTTCATTGTAGGAATTGGATCACACCAAGATTGAATCTATCAACCTCGATAGAGGTGAAGTAGTCCTATGGTGTTCTTGAGACTAAGTCCTAAAGTCCATAGGCATTGTAGTGTGAAATAATAGAAAGAAGTTTCTATTAGGATTTTACATCGGACTCGAATCAAATGATATAAATTGAATCTATGGGGTCACACAAATAAGGATTTGGGTCTGCATGTTTTCAATTGGACTCACTTAATCCAATTGATTTGGATTTGATCCAATTAGATTCAACAAAATTATACTAGCACACAATTGAACCTAACTTTCTCCTACATTTAATTTTTTGATTAATTTGGACTCGGTCAAATTGGCTTTGGCTTGTCCAAAAATCCTCCTTTAGGCTTGTCCTAATTAGATTAGGACCATATCCTAATGTCTTAAAGGGATAAGTTGACTTGGTCTTGCACAAAAGAAAGGGAGCGCACACCCCCTATTTTTTCTCCTTGGGGTGTGCGCTATTTTGTTTCTGGAGAGAGAACCCCAAAGGGCACATGCCCTCCTTTTTCCTGACGTGCGCCCACTTGAGATTAGGATAAGGGAGTGGAGGTTAGAGTTTGTTTCAATTTAAAATTTCAACAAGTCAAATTAGTTTGAATTAAATCAGACTCATGGGAGAGATCATCCGGGGCACCAACCACCATATCTTGATAAGGTGGCACACACCAAATGGCCATTTTATGCGACAAAATGCCACAAAAAATTTAGAGGGGGTGCCACTTCTTATTTAGAGTCCTTCTGCTTTAAGCAATCTGATCTAGTCAAATGCTTAAAGCCCTAGGACTCCAGGTCTCTCATTTTCTATAAATAGCGGACTAGGCCAAAGGGTTTGGCAATTATAGTTGCCCACTGCGAAGCACTACTCCTTCCTTTCCATGCCTCCTCCCTTCTCCTAGATCCTCTCTCTCCCTCTCTCTCCCATGCCCAAGTGTTGGGCTAATCAAGGCTTCGAATGTCGAAGTGTTGTCCATGCAAGAAGAAGAAGGAGATCGATCATGTATCTATCAAGGTGCTGCCAATGATTTGATCGAAGGCGGGACTTGAAAACTTAGATCAAATTTGCCAAAATCAGATCAAGCAAGGAGAAGATATCTAGATCTAACCTGAGTGGATATCGATAGAGGTTAGACATGTGCACGACTAGAAGCGAACCTCAACATCAGATTCAAATCATTAGAGTTGGAAGATCATCTACCCGCATCAAGTGGTATTACTAATACCCTATGCATGCATTTAGATCTAGATTTAACAATCAGATCTATAAACGTTAGACCAGATTAGATCCAATTTTTTTAAAAAAATTCTGCTATAGTTGATCTGATCTGATCCAACCATCCAAAAGTTTCTTTAGCCTAAACTTAATGAGATTTCAGAATAGAAAAATTGGTTCCTATTAGATATGGTTCGATGCATGATGAGCATCACTGATCTTTTATTTTTTAGGGGATATGCTCTGCTTATCACTAATTATATTGTGAATTGGGTTCTCTCTAAATCCATTTTTACCAAACCATATGAGATATGACATGGTGAGAAACCAAGTCTTGATCATTTCAAGATTTGGGATGTCCGACCCATGTTTAGTGACAGTAGGCGGGCAAGTTAGATGATTACATCTACGTGATCCCATTTGATCATATATCCAAAATAGTTTTTGAGATACTACTTTCATCTCTAAAGGATCACAATATGATTGTGAGCTGAAACACTGTCTTCTTAGAAAAATAATTTATCCAAGATGGAAATAGTTGAAGGTAAATAAGGCTTGAAGAGAGTCTCTAATAAGCAACAATGAGTCATAGAATTTATAAAATCCTTTGAGCTAGTAGATGGTGCACCTCCTTTACCTCATAGAACTAGAATCACTCATCCTTCTGAAAGGTGCAAGGTATGCTTATAGAGGATATAGAGAAATGTTCCTCAAAGAGGATAGGGAATATGGAGATAATCCTAAAAACTATTATGAGGCAAGGAACCATGCGTCCTAGAGTAGGTCAGTAGGAGTGCTTCCTCATAGTGTACATGGATGATAGCCTCCTTAATGGGAATTATGTTCCCATGCTGATCTTGGTTAAGGTCAGATTGTCGAAACCATGTAAGACCAAAGAGAAGCTTCCTATATTCTAGTAATAAAGATATATACAAATAGATCTAAGAGGATGCTTGATCTTTAATAGAAATTGTACATAGTAAAATGCTAAAGGGTTCAACATCAGAAATCCTTAAAAGAGATTGCTACCCTTTAGCCATGGAGTTCATCTCTTCAAGATGATGTGTCCTAGCACGCTTGAGGAGATTCAGTGCATGAGCTAGATCCCTCATGCTTTTACAATAGGGAGCCTTGTGTATACTATGTATGCCACTTGATATATCTCTTACTATGAGTGTTATGAGCAAATATTAGTCAGATCTAGGCTAGACGCATAGGATATCTATGAAGAATATCCTTATGAACTTGAGAAGAACTAAGGATATGCTCTTGGTCTTTGGAGGAGTAGAATTTAGGGTTTTGGGATATACATAGATTGATGATAGAAGGTCTACATCAGGATATGTATTTCTATGTTATGGTGGAGAAGTAAATTGGAAGAGTTCCAAAAAACCATTCATTGTAGTTTCCACCATAGAGGCAGTGTTCATCACCGCTTCAAGGTTGCTTAGGTAGAATTGTGGTTATGATTATTATTGCAAAAATTAGAGTAATGACAAGAGATGTCATATCACTCTAATGCGACAACATTGGTGCCATAGCCCTCACTAAGAAACCAAGGTCTCACCAAATATCTAAGCATATAGAGTGATGATTTGCAAATACCTTGGGAAAATGTTTATCGACGTGTAGAGAGTAGACTCCATCGAGAACATGATAGACCCGCTAACTAAGCTATTGAGCTAGCAAAGAAGATGGAGCTTAGGTCTATGATAAATTAACTTTAGTGCAAGTGAAAGATTATTAGATGTATGCCTTAGAAGCCAAATTGGCTGACATATATTTTTTTTTTAGAGGCATAATTTTGTAATTAAATAAATAAATTAAGATTAATGTTTCATTCATATTGACATGTGTCCTGAATCATCCAAGAAATTAATAGGATGATGACACATATTCTCAAGAGTTAAGAATTTGAGATATGTGTCATTGGTGATTAATTTCTAAATGCTCCTGATCGATGGATCATCTAAGATTGATGATAGATCAGGTGAGATTAGTACACTAATCCCTTTTCTCTAGATGGATGAGTCTTGAGTTTATAGTTTGGGGACATTAGAGCAAGAGTGCAGATGATTGTTAGAGAATAATGATACTGAGTATGACCAACACGAGTAGACACAAGGATATCTATCCACTCATCAATGATATACTAGATGTTGTAGTTGTTAGATATATGCCCTAGAAGCTAAATTAGCTAAACACTTGTAATACACTTCTAAGGATAATTTTATAATATTGACTATAAATTAATAAAAAGATTATTTTCTATCACAGTGTGTATTTAAAGTGTCTGTGATACATCATTTGAGTTAATAATAATGATAATTCATATTTTCAAAAATTAAAAATTTGAGACATGAATTTTCATAATTAACTTATAAACAACTTTCGACCGTAGGATCATCACGAGGATGGTGATCGATCCAAAATATTGGTGTATGATCACTTTCTTAAGATAGATGTGTCTTGAGTCTATGATATGAAGACACCAGAGCAAGAGTATAGATACTCATTAAAGAATGAGGGCACTGAGCATGACCATCTTGAGTAATCATAAGAAAGTCTACCTTCTCATCGATGACTGACTCGATACTACAGTGGTGTGTCTGGTTCTTTGACCTGAGGTGCATCGGTAGTTCATCTTGAGGGTGTTATAGTTTGACTACATGATAGCTCAGTCTCCTAGCCATTCAGTATTGTAAGGTGTATGTTGGCTATAGCATGTTCATTGTAGGAATTGGATTGCACCAATAGGGGACCTATCTACCTCGGTAGATGAGGAGCAGCACTATGATAATTATGAGATTGAGTCCTTAAGCCCATGGCCATGGCAGAGTGAAGATGATAGAAAGAGTTTCTATTAGAGTTTCACATTGGACTCGAATCAAATGATTAATTCATATGATGGATATTGGCTTTGATGAGTTCACCTTAATCCTAATCCTATCATGGCTCAAGATAGAAAAATCCAATCACACATGTAGCTACATCGAGAGGTTCGCTTTTGATTCTGATGGGTTGCCACCATATACAGCTAGGTATCACTAGTAGATTTTGGAAGCAATTAGAATGATTTAGATGATCGTTCATTCTAATTGTATGAATCAGAAAAGTTCTGATCTATCAAAAGATGTTTCGATGATGTTGATGATAGAGATCGACACATGTCTCATTACCATACGAAACTGAATCTAACTAGATCGCACAAATAAGGGTTTGGATCTAGATGTCATCAATTAGGCTAATCCAGTTTAATTGATTTGGATTAGATCTAATTAGGTTCAAGAAAATCGTGCTAGCACATGATGAAGCCTAACATTCTCCTTTTGTAATCATTTTGGTTCGTCTCGACTGAGCCAAATTTATTTGGACTCACTCAGGAATCTTATCTTAGTTTGACTGGAGCTTGTCCAAATCAAAAAAAGGTTATCTTAATTTATTAGATGGATTTAAGATAATACCTGCCAATTCTTGTCATCTGCTAATTTCTATTTTTGGACATAGGTCAATAGTTGACCCTGGACACTTGGACATAGGGCCATGTGTCATGCACCTATAGGAGAGCACCTGGGGTTCTTATCCCCCTGCTAAAAAAAGTAAGAGAGAGGGTGCATGCCACCCTAGGCATGTGCCCCATATGGATAAGGGATGGAGTTCCATATAGATGGGACTCTAGGGTTTCTTGACGGGTTTAAATACTTAGGCGCCAAAGAGTTTTGCTTTATCTAGTCTCGGTGCCACCTATGTGGATTCTTGAGGGACTCTCATCTGATTAGATTAGATAACATCATCCCATCAATTAGATTTAGATCTGATTGAAAGAAGGCCTCTGATTGGCTGGGATAATGTGGCACTGCACAGCACAGCAGGGTCTATTTAAACCCTTGCTGCTCCTGGGGTTAAGAAGTCTTGTATAATTTCCTTGCCCCAAGGCTGCCTCTCTCTCTCTCTTCCATGCCCCATCTGATCTTCTCTCTCCCCTCTCCACATCCAAGTAGTTGGGCATAGGTTCAAGTACCATCCAAGGAAGAAAGGCGCCCAGATCAGGAAGATGGCAGCACTGTTAAAAGAGATGACTATTGCTTCTTCCAAAGAAGTTTTGAAGAACTTCAAGATTAGATCCAGATCTAATTTTTGAAGAGATGATTCAAAAAAAGAAGACCTCTAGATCTTGTCTGAATGGATACTGGTAGAGACCAGAAGTGTGCATGGCTCCTTTCAGAACCTTAGGATCAATCAGGATCATCACAGGATAATCTAATTACCCAAATAAGGTATAAAATTAAATTAGATTTTTTTTTAATTTTTAATACCATATCTTTAGGACTAGATCTAAGATATCTTAGATCTGATTAGGATCATAAAATTTTTTTTAAAGTATTACTTCAGATTCAATCAAATATGAACGATCTTGTGCTGAAAAAATAGGATTTTTTTCTTCAACTAGTATCAGAGCCAGGTTGGCAGTTCATCAGATCTATTTTAAATTTAATTTAATTTTTATTTATGATATGATATTAAAAAATTTTAGATATCACATCAAATGTGATTAAATCTAAAATTAAAAAATTAAAATTAGAATGATTTAGATCTACAATGTATGAGATGCATGACTAGACTAGGTATAGAATAGTTCAATGTGTAGTCTAGCATAATCATATTTTTAATTTAATTAAAAATAATTTTAGATCTAATTAATTTTTATTATTTTAAAATTATAATTATTTTAACAAGATCTAAAATTAGAAAATAGAGTTTTAATTTTTTCATATGAAATATGAATGATACATGCTTAGACTAGTTATAGAATAGTTTTATAAAATATCTAGAATAGTTTTATTTGATGTGATCAAATTTAAATTCTATTTTTTAGATATTATATGTGATATATCAGATCTGAAAGCACGTATGTTTAATTTAGTTATGATACATGAGATGTATGCAAAACATGTATAAGTTAGATCATTAATTGTATATGCGATATATGATTTACATCTAACTAGTTTTGTAGTAGAAATTATATTTTTAATTAAGACGTTCTCCTTACCCTTCCGATCATAAGAATAAAGTAGAATTTAAAGACCCTCTCTTCCCATTTGATGGGGTTATGATGTGTAGGGATGCTGTGCATTTGTTCTTAATGAGAATCAAAACTTATTTTTCTACAAAATTCTATATCCTAAAATCTTAGGATTTTATTATATATTTTGTTCATGAACATAAAACTTAATTAAGAATTAAGATTATGAAATTAATTAGGTCTAAAAATTATGAATTTTCATATCTAAGATAGTTTTATAAAATTAGGTTCGGGCTTGGGTTGCTCAATTAGGTCTAGCGGTTAATCAAATTGAATCAAGAGTTGGTTAGATAGGATCAAAGAAAGCATAGATTTGACGAGCCTAATAGGATTAACTCTGGGTTAAGATTGAATCACACTGAGATGTGACTCAATCAAGTCAAGACCTAATTTGGCTTCGCGGTTCAAGCCTGGATTATAGGCTAACCCAATTTATTCTGATTCAATATTTTGGTGTTTAAGGTAAGTCTGGCAAATACAACCGACTAGTTTTTAATTGGAAGCTACTCGACCTAAATGCAATTTTATCGAGTTAATGGCATATCCTTTCCATCGGTCTCACTTACCTGGCTATTTATGTTGACCCAATTCTGATTTAAGATGGCTAGCAATTTGAGCCAACCTATGCCACTAGATTAGTCAGAATTGTTATGACTAAGTCAAGTCAAGTTTAAAGAGACCTAAATTAAATCTTCCTAAGAAAATATTAAGTCTAAGATCTTTCACCATTGTAGATGTGTGGGTGATAAGCATCATAAATTCACCAATAAAAGTATTATTTTATCAATTAATTTATATTAATTTCTAAGAATTAATGATTAATTTATACATAATTATTGAGAAATTTATATTTTTATTAATTAAAAAATTAATTAAAAAATAATAAAAATTAAAAAATAAAATTTTATAATCAATGGAAAGAGCTCATTTATCTTATCATAACAAAATAAGTTTGAAGCAAAATAAAGCTAAAATGAAAAAGATATGAACTTTTAAAGAAATAAAATAAAAAAATTTAAATAAAAAATAACATATGGCTCAAATGCTCAAGCCGTCATGCCGCAGCAGTCGATGCATCCAAATGGGCTGAGCCAAGCCGATCAAGCCAGCACGCCAAGCCATCCATACTAGCCGACTCAAGCCTAGAAGCCATCAGCCGGTCTACAGCACAGTATGGACCGCTAGCACAGCAGACACCGGCGAATCAGAGCTTGCCATGTGGTGGACCTAGACCCTTAAAGGGTTTACAAAAAAATCATCACAGCTCATAGGGCATTTTGGTCTTTTCATCTATCAATAAAAGACGTTGATTGGTTGCGGTGCACGATGTGGCTGGTCCATACGGTCCATGGGAATAGTAAATGTGCGATCGTACTATGGTGGTTGTTTGCGATCAAGATCGGATGGTCAAATTTTTTTCCAATTGCTGATTTCACCTGAATCACCATTGAATGGCAGCACTTGATTCCAGCTTCGATCCGATCGTCCAGAAGGCTCCCAACGGTGATCAAACTCTCAGGCGCATGATCAACGGCCTAAATTCCTCCATCAAGCACGATCCAACGATCAGAAATTAATCCGACTTGATCTGGGCCATTACACGTCCATTTTTGATATTTTTGGAAGTATCGGATCATCATCTAACGGCCAGAATTAAAAAAACTCAATAGGGGCTATTTTAATCCGAATTTCACTTAGATTTCTTCCTATTTTCATGATTAAACCAATCCTTAGTCCCACATTGCCTCCAGAAAAAATATCTAGCCTCCTTAGCTCTACAAAAAGGACCCCAAGCCTTCAAAAATCAACATCTCAGATCAAGGTGAAGCTTTGGTACAGGGTGAAGCCAGGCTATGGGTTAATGGCAGCTTCAAAGCAATGGATGCCAAGAAGAAGAGCTAGGCTTCTACACCATCTTTCCATCAATGCCGATCCAAGATCAGAGATTAGCCTATTTTATTTTCTTTTTATTTTATGTATTTAAATTATGAAATTTTTAATGCAATATTTATTTTTATGCTCTTTAATTTCATGCTTTTTATTTTTATTGTAATTTAATTTTTGCACTTTAAATTATTACTTTTTATTTTATTGTAAGTAGATGCTAAGATCTAATTAGTAGATCTTAGTATCAAGTTTAAATTCTTGCATCTTTTAATTTTTACTTTTTTCTTCCGACTTCACTTTTGATTTCAAAATTCTTTTCTTTTCTTTTTCTTTTCAAAAATCAAAGATTTCAAATTTAAAAACACTACCTTTCCTGTGGATTCGACCTGACTCACTGCTATCTATGCATTTTTAATTATTTTAAGAAGTCGGATTAAACTAATAAATATGGTGTCTTAATGACAACATCGCGTTCCTATCAAGTTTTTGGCGTCGTTGTCGGCTGAGGCACGAACATTAAATTTTTGATCTCTTTGATTTTTCTATAAATAAATTATAGATAAAATTTTTATTTTTTTTAAATATTGCTTGCTAATTTTTTTTTTTTTTTGTAAAAAAAGAGGTTAAAGAACAAAAAAAAACTAGGGCAAGTAACAAATTATTTAGTTTTGCTTGGTGAGATCAATCCTAACCCTAGTTCTTTTTATTTATTTATTTATTTTATTTTAAAATTAAATTTTTTAAAAAATATATCTACTTAAATCTAATTAAAAATCTCATGATCATATTAGAAACCCTAACTATTTAGAGCATGCATCATATTAGTTTTATTTTTATTTTTATTATTTTTTGATGATCGTTGGAGGTAAGGTAAGCCTTTCAGAATTCAATTAATTGCATGCATCTGGTTTAAATTACATAGAACCCTTTGATTGAAAACTTTTTATGCATTTTCATATTAAACCAAATTAAGGGCAACACCCAATTAAACAAGATAAAGTGGGGATTTGATCATCCTTTCTTAGCCCACAAACAATCAACCAGCATCCTGCATTGACCTAAGCCTTTGATTTCAAAATCAATTAGACATCAGCCATAGGAACTCGAGCTCAATAGGACAAGGAACCCTAAGAGTTGAACTAGATTAGGGTTAGTCAATTTGACTAGTGTCTAGGAAAGTGGTTCAGGGACGACTGAGCCCAAAGGAAGGTGGTTTCTAATTGGTTCTATTAGCTTATTAGGCCAAATACAATTAGTGTCTAAGGTAAGAAATGGGGGGACTCCCACGGACCTTATACTTATCTGGCTAGTTGATTGGCTGATCTTACATTTAGAGGGCTTAAAAGTGACCTTGGCAGTTAGGAGCTGTCTAGATCTAGGATAACCCCTAGTTAAGATTGATTGACCAACCTGATTGCTAACCAACATCAAATCTAATTAAACTTAATTCTTCTCTCTCTTTTTAGTTCTAGGACTCCTTAGGACCTCTTCTTTAGAACTCTTCCTTCTTTCTTCTTCTTTCTCCTATAAAAATAAAATAAAATTAAATTAAATAAAAATTAAATTTAACTAACTAAAAAAATATTAAAAATAATAATTAAATTAAATTAATAAATAAAATAATTATTTTTTAATATAATAAAATAATAAAAAAATATATAAAAAATTCTAAAAAATTTTTTTGAACAACACGATAGGGTTGCACTAGTGCATGCATGGTAGAAAATCGCTTTACCTGATCTAGTTGAACCCAACCATAAAATTAAATGGCTGAATTGTATTAAACCCAATAACCAAATGGTTGAAAATTTTAGAGAACCACCTAAGCAGATGAAAGAATACTTTATTCCTTCCACCTATAATCCACTGACTTGTATCCAATTACCTGAAATATATGCTACCCACTATGAGATCAAGCCGACTACAATCAAGATGCTTTCATCCTTTTATGGGAATACCAATGAAGATCCTTATAAACATTTGGATAAATTCTTAGAAATCTGGTCTACAATGAGAATTCAAAATTTAACTAATGATGCCCTTAGACTAATTTTATTTTTCTTATCATTAAAAGACAAAGCCAAGTACTAGCTTGGGACAATAGGGAGATCAATTAAAACTTGGACTGACTTGCAAAGTGAATTTCTTAAAAAAATTTACCCCATAAGCCGAACCAATACTATGAAGCGAGCTATCACTGGATTTGCTCAGCTTCCAGGGGAACAGATTCACGAGTCATGAGAGAGACTTAAGAAACTTTTTAGAAAATGCCCACACCATGGTTTGTCTAAGTGGCAAATAGTTCAAGCTTTCTATGAGGATTTAGGAGATCAATACAGACAGATAGTAGATGCATCCTGTAGAGGTGCATTCATGAACAAGAGTGAGGACGAAGCCTACACCTTATTTGAGATCCTAAGTGAAAACTCAATTAACCATGCTTTGTTGCCTTTCCACCAAATCTGGGCAGGGATCCATGAATTTAAACATTTAGAATCTAGTCATAAGACTGATTTAAATTTGATAAATAAAGTAGACTTTCTTGCTCAGAAATTAGATCAAGTCCTAACCCTAGGTCAACAATCTCCTCCATAATTCACATCATCTTCAAATTATCAAAAGATTTGTTTAATCTGTGCTAGCCCAACCCATCATGTGAGTGAATGTTCTATGACTGTACAGTTTCCACCTTTTATCCAAGAACAAGTCCAAGCTGCTAAAGACTACTCCAAGTCAGTTAAAGATGCATTTTTAAATTTATATAACTCTGACTGGAGAAACCATCCTAATTTTTCTTGGAAATCACAATAGACTCAGGCTCAGACCCAAACTCCATCAGTGCAAAATTATCAGAATAGACCTCAATAGCAGAACTATACTTATAACAGAGGTCAGCCTAGTAAGCCTTTCCAGCCACCACATCATATACAGCCCTCATATCCACCTCCTCAACAGACCAATCTAGCTGATGATAGATTTAACCAACTTCAACAGTTGATTTTGACTCAACAGTAATCTATCGCCAAGCTAGAAGTTCAAATAGGATAATTAGTTGAGTCTAACATGAGGACAGAACTAGATCAACTATCGAACCTATCAATTTCAAACAACCCATCTAATATCCACCAATCACCTGGACCAAATTATCAATTTAATGTCTCACTTAAGAATCTCCAATCTAAGAATACCAAAGTAATTCCTAAACTTAAAAGCTATAGGATTCTTATAGATCCATACCAAGACCAGATGAGAGAGGCTAGTACTGATGCTAGCCAAAATAAAAATTTAGAAAAATTGGTTAGTACTGAGACTAACCACATAGAAGAACCCGAGTCAGAAACTAGTACTGATGTTGGTTCTAATTTAAATGAGATGGAAATAGGGAGAAAGAGAATAGATGATTTACCCAAGACTTATAAACCTAATGTCCTATTCTCCTCAACCCAAGAAGTTGGTTCTTCTTACAAAAATCAAGAGGCATGTAATGAAATATCAATGGAGTTGTTTAAGCAAGATCACATTAATTTACCTCCAGAATTGAAGCCATCTTTAATCACCATTCCAGCACTCATTGAACCAAACATAACTCCTAAAACTCTATTCATGAGTATTTTAGAAGAACAAATAGGAGAAATTTTTAATAAACATGGGTCTGAGAATGGAATCACAAATTATGTCCCTAAAATTAATAGTGAATATATCAATAATGGGATTATAAATCAACTTTCTAAGATTAGGAATTCAAAATCATTGAAATTTGTTGATCCAATATTTGACATAGGATAGTAAGTTGCAATGTGTCTGGCTGAAGACGGTAAACTTAGCGCTTGTTGGGAGCAACCCAATATTTAGTTTTAATCTAATTTATCTTTTTAGTTTATTTTCTTTTTAGGATAAATTGAATAAGTTGGAGGAAGAGCCTAAATTTTCAAAGGCATATGCTGGACCAAAAATATAGTCTGGTGTATCCATTCATGTTCTCTATTACACCCTTTATTTTTTTTTTTTTTCTCCATTGAGGACAATGTCGATTAAGTTAGGGGGAGAAAAATAAAAATTTTAAAATATTAAGTCCTCAAAAAAGTTAGTATTTAGTATTTAGACATCTGATTATGCTTAAGAATCGAATCGAACTAAGCATTTTTAAAAGAAAATTGATACACAGATCAGAGAATCTGTGAGATATTGAGGAATCAAGTATTAAGAAAATTCAATAAAGAATTAAGTCTAGAACATAAAAAATTTTTTCTTGGAGCATTTCTAATTATTTCTACTAGCATCAAAGAAAAGTCTACTTTTTATAGGCTTGTGTAGGGTAACTATATGTTTCTTCATATAATAAATTTATTTTAATAAAATAGTTTTCAAGTACTTTTTACTGAGTAATCGGACCTCTTTGCCTAAGCAAGCATTGAGTTTCATGTCAAAAAGTGGGAAGGGCAAAGAAGCTCGTTGTAAAGCTAGTCTTAACTCATAGCCTATTTGATTCAAGCTAGTAAGCCCGAGGGGTATTCTACATCTAGTGCCCTAAAGCCAACTGGTTTGGGAGTTATTGGCCCAAGACTCGCTACATGAATCAAATAGAAAGCTTAAGGAGTTAAGACACTCAATAGTGATAAAATATTAAAAAAAAAAATATTGATTTCTCATTGAGTAATCGAGTCCCATTGCCTAAGTAAGCAATGATATTCACATCAAAAAGTGGGCAATATAAAAATAAAAATCAATAAATAAAGGACAGAAGTAGCAATACACTTGTCTATATGAAAGTTTTTATAAATCAAAGATAAAGGTGGGATAATTTAGAAAAAAATTAGAAAAATTTAATGTTCTTTACTTAATTTTTCTATTGATAAGTATTAATACCCTAATGACATGTCTCACTTAAGCTCTACTAAATATCAATGGCCATTTTGAAAACTGCTTAAGTAAAATTCGAAACTCTAAAGTTAAAAGATATTTAAAACTAAATTCTTTCTTTACTCGAGGACGAGCAAAGCTTAAGTTGGGGGGTGTGATAAGCATCATAAATTTACCAATAAAAGTATTAATTTATTAATTAATTTATATTAATTTTTAAGAATTAATGATTAATTTATACATAATTTTTAAGAAATTCATATTTTTATTAATTAAAAAATTAATTAAAAAATAATAAAAATTAGAAAATAAAATTTTATAATTAATAGAAAGAGCTCATTTTTTTGATCATAAAAAAATAAATTTGAAGCAAAATGGAGCTAAAATGAAAAAGATATGAATTTCTAAAGAAATAAAATAAAAAAATTTAAATGAAAAATGACATACGGCTCAAACGGCTAAAGCCACCACGTCGCAGCAGTCGGCGCGTCCAAACGGGCGGAGCCAAATCAATCAAGCCGACGTGCCAAGCCATCCATGCTAGCTGACTTAAGCCCAGAAGTCATCAGCCGGTCTACAGCACAGTGTGGACCACCAGCACAACAGACACCAGTAAATCAGAGCTTGCCACATGGTGGACCTAGACCCCTAAAGGGTTTACAGAAAATTTATCATGGCTCACAGGGTATTTTGGTCTTTTCATCTATCAATAAAAGGTGTTGATTGATTGCGTTGCACGATGTGGCCGGTCCATGCGGTCCATGGAAATAGTAAATGCGCGATCGTACGGTGGTGGTTGTTTGCGATCAAATCGGACGATCAAGTTTTTTTCCAGTTACTGATTTCACCCAGATTCCAGCTTCGATTCGACGGTCCAGAAGGCTCCCAACAGTGATCAAACTCCCAAGCGCATGATCAATGGCCTAAATTCCTCCATTAAGCATGATCCAATGGTTAGAAATTAATCTGACTTGATCTGGACCATTACACATCCATTTTTGGTATTTTTGAAAGCATCGGATCACCATCTAATGGCTAGAATTAAAAGAACTCAACAGGAGCTATTTTAATCCAAATTTCACTTGGATTCCTTCCTATTTTCATGATTAAAACAACCCTTAGTCCCACATTGCCTCCAAAAAAAATATCTAGCCTCCCTAGCTCTATAAAAAGGATCCCAGTCCTTCAAAAATCAACATCTCAGATGAAGGTAAAGCTTTGGTATAGGGTGAAGCCAAGCTATGGGTTAATGGCTGCTTCAAAGCAATGGGTGTTGAGAAGAAGAGCTAGGCTTCTACACCATCTTTCCATCAATGTTGATCCAAGATCAGAGATTAGCCTATTTTATTTTCTTTTTATTTTATGTATTTAAATTATGAACTTTTTAATCCAATATTTACTTTTATGCTCTTTAATTTCATGCTTTTTATTTTTATTATAATTTAATTTCTATACTTTAAATTATTATTTTTTATTTTATTGCAAGTAGATGCTAAGATCTAACTAGTAGATCTTAGTATCAAATTTAAATTTTTATACCTTTTAATTTTTATTTTTTATTTTCTAACTTCACTTTTGATTTCAAAATTTTTTTCTTTTCTTTTTCTTTTTAAAAATCAAAGATTTTAAATTTAAAAACACTATCTTCCCTATGGATTCAACCCGACTCACTGCTATCTATGCATTTTTAATTATTTTAAGAAGTCGGATTAAACTGATAAACTCGATGTCTTAACGACAACATCGCGTTCCTATCAGCGGGCCCTTTTTGGGGTTGATTGTTCTCGATTGGATAAAGTGGTTCAGTTGCATTGGAAAGATGCAACTATGTCTATTAGTCATTGGATGGTACAGGTTGGAGGATGGATTGGGCTTAATATTTTGGATATGGTAAGGGGCCTAATCAAAAATCCAATTCGTGCAAATGATGGGTCTGACTTAACTAAGGAGTGGATCAATATTCTGAATATGGTGAGATTCATTAATTAGGGACTAGTTTGGATACACCATGATTAGAGAATCATTGGACAAGAGTTGTCTAGTCATCAATTGATCCATCATCAATAACTATTAGGTGAGGTGATGAGCCGGTCGGTGGGACCGCACCATCCACTAAAAATCAATAATCTTGAAGATTTTTGCATCTCTGCCAAGAAAATATAGGGATCAGAGTAAATAGTGGGAGACTAATTTATTTAAAAATAAAATCTCTAAATAAATAGATTAAGTTTAGTTATAAAATCTAACTAGAAACTTTGACTCTCTACAGGAAGATGTCTGTGTCCAACTCACTAGCCCATATCCTGGACACCTATAGACTGACCAGATCCAACTACGAGGATTGGCTCCAGAACTTTAAAACTATTTTGAATTCCGAGAAGTTGACTCATGTATTAGAGCAGAATCCTCCCACCTTACCAGTCTATCTATTTGCTAATCAGAGAAGATCTCTCGAGAAGTGGATGGATGAAGATAACAAAGTTAGATATTACATATTGGGCTTGATGTCTGATGAGCTTCAGTACTAACATGAAGACATTAAGACTAGCTGCCAAATGTTGGCTCACCTACAAGAGTTGTTTGGTGAACAGAGTTGTGCAGCCAAATATCAAGTCACTAAGAGACTATTTAAGGCTCAAATGCAAGATGCACAGTTGGCCCAAGATCATTATCTGATGATGATCAAGAACTTAGAAGAGCTTGAGAAGCTCGATATCAAGTTAGATTAGGATCTATAGATTGATATAATTCTGCAATCCTTGACTGATGCGTACAGACAGTTCATCATGAACTACCATATGCATAAACTTCAGAATACCTTGGCTGAACTCATGAACATGCTGATTGCTGCTGAGCTTTCTATGAAAGGTTTTAAAGGCTTAGTACTTGTTATGGAGTAGACTTCTTCCAAGAGAAAGTCTTTTGAAAAGAAGAAGTCCATGAAGAAGCAAAAGATGGATGGTGGGAAGAAGAAAAAGACAGAGCCGAAGAATAAGGCCACTGACAAAGAAAAATATTTTTATTGTAATACTGACGGCTATTGAAAGTGAAACTGCCCTTTGTACCTAGCCAGCCTGAAGAACAAGAAGGAGGCAGGTCCTTCTAGAGGTATGCTCATTATAGAATCTAATCTTATGATTTCTTCTACATCCAGTTGGATTCCTGACTCTGGTTCTAGTGCTCACTTGTGCACTTCTATGTAGGATCTTGAGGATAGCAGGAGGCTAAGAGATGATGAGATGATACTACACATTAGGAATGGAGCAAGAGTTTCTATTATAGCCATGGGAATCTATCCTCTGTCATTACCGTCAGGATTAGATTTAGTTCTTAGGAACTATTTTTATGTGCCTGCAGCAAGCAGGAGTTTGATTTCTATTTCATGTTTAGCACAAGAAGGCTATGTAATTAGTTTTCTTAAGGACCATTATAATATTTTTTTATGAAAGAAATAAAATTGCAAGTGGTTTTCTTATAAATGGTTTCTACCAGTTACATATTGATATTTTCATTTTTAATATTGAGCAAAACATAAATGTCATAGGATCAAAGCGACCTAGGGATTGTCTAAATGATAGGTATCTATGGCATCTTAGGCTAGGTCATATAACCGAAGACAGGATTAACAAATTGAAGAAATTTGGGCTATTGAGTCTATTGATTTTTGAGTCATATCTGATTTGTGAATCATGCCTTCATGCCAAAATGACCAAGCTCCTTTTGGTAGGACATGTAGAAAGGGCCAGAGACCTGCTTGCCCTAGTACATACTAATGTATGTGGTCCATTTGATGTGCCAGCCAGGGGCAATTATGTCTACTTCATTATCTTTATCGATGATTTATCTCAGCATGGGTATGTGTATTTGATGTGACACAAGTCTGAAGCTTTTAAAAAGTTCAAAAAATTCAGAATCGAAGTAGAAAAATAAATAGAAAAAATTATTAAGATTCTTCGATTAGATCGAGGAGACGAATATCTTAGTCAAAAAATTTTAGACTATCTTAAAGATAATGGTATAGTCTCTTAATGGACTACACCTGAAACGTCTCAACTCAATAGAATTTTAGAATGGAGAAATTGGATCCTATTAAATATGGTCTGATCCATGATGAGCTTCACAGACCTTCCTGAGTTTCTTTGAAAACATAGTTTGCTGACTGCTATATATTTATTGAATAAGGTTTCCTCTAAGACCATTCTTACCACACCATATGAGATATGGCATGATAAGAAACCAAGTCTGAGTCATCTTAGAATTTGAGGTTGTCCAACCCATGTCAAGAGATAACAGGCTGATAAATTAGAGTTTAGATCCTTTAGAGCTTGATTTATTAGATATCCTAAAGAGTCATTAGGATATTATTTCTATCTACCAAAAAATCATAATGTGATTGTGAGTCGACATACCATCTTTCTTGAAAAATAGTTTATTCTAGATGGTGGCATCGAAAGATAGATTAGACTCGAGAAGAAAGTTTTTGATGAGAAACGAGCTAAGGAACCTATGGAACCTAGTCAGATTAAGCCAACCTAGACGCTACCTCCTCCACCTCGTAGATCAAGTAGAATTTTCCATCCTTATGAAAGGTACTTAGGTACTATACCAGAAGATATAGAGAAAATGTTCCTTACAGAAAATGTGATTCATGGTGATGATCCTAAAACTTATGACATGGTGATATCAGGTATTGACTCCAAGAAATGGTTAGAGACAATGAGGTCAAAGATTGACTCAATGCATTCAAATCAAGTTTGGACCTTGGTAGATCCACCTAAATATATAGTACCTATTGGATGTAAATGGATCTTCAAGAGAAAGATAGGTGTCGATAGGAATGTAAAGACATTCAAAGCAAGGCTTGTAGCTAAAGGATATAGTCAGCACGAAGGCATTGACTATCAGGATAATTTTTTGCCAGTAGCCATGCTCAAATCCAATCTACATATTGCTTGATGTTGCAGCCTATTTTGATTATAAAATATGGTAGATGGATGTGAAAATAGCAATCTTAAATGGATATCTTAAGGAAGATATCTATATGGAACAGCTGCTAGGTTTCACATCCAGTGATAATGATCATAAAGTATGCAAGTTATAAAGGTCCATATATGGACTTGAGCAAGCATCTCGGAGTTAAAATGCTCATTTCAATGATGTAATCAAATTATTTAGATTCATCAAGAATGAGGAGGAGCCATATATTTTTAAAAAGATTAGTGGGAGTGCTATTATCTTCCTTATACTATACGTAGATGACATCCTTCTAATTGAGAATGATATTCCCATGTTGACTATAGTCAAAATGTAGTTGTCTAAGGAGTTCTCTATAAAAGATCTAGAAGAGACATCCTTTATTTTGAAAATTAAGGTCTATAGAGATGGACCGAATAGGATGCTGGGTCTCTCACAGAAAGTGTACATAGAGGAGGTGTTGAAGAGGTTTAGCATGAAAAACTCCAAGAGGGGTTTAGCATCCTTCAGGTATGGCATTCATCTCTCCAAGAAGATGTGCCCTAGCACACCTAAGGATATTGAACACATGAGCAAGATCCCTTATGCTTCAGCAATAGGGAGCCTCATGTATGCCATGCTATGTACACGATCCGATATTGCCCATGCTGTGAGTGTCACGAGCAGGTATTAGTCAAATCTAGTCGAAGAGCACTAGACTTTTATGAAATTTATCCTTAGGTACTTGAGAAAAACTAAGAATATGTTTCTAATCTTTGATAATTGAGAACTCTAGGTTCAGGGGTATACAGACTCAGATTTTATTTCTAACATAAATGATTGAAAGTCAACATCTGAAAATCTATTTATTTATAATGGTGGAGCTATCAGCTGGAAGAGTTCCAAGCAGACGGTGATAGCAGTCTCCACCATAGAAGCAGAGTACATCGCTACATCGGAGGCTACAAAGGAGGCATTCTAGTACAAGAAGTTCACCACAAAGCTTAAAGTGATGCCATCAGATGTCGTCCCTCTGTACTGCGATAATAATGGTGCCGTAGCCCTAGCTAAGGAGTCGAGGTCTTACCAAAAATCTAAGCACATCGAGTGGCGATACCAGCTCATTTATGATTACCTCGAGAAGGGATACGTCGAGGTCAAGAGAGTCAACACTACAGCTAATGCAGCTAATCCATTAATAAAGACATTAAGCCAGCAGAAGATTGAAGCCCACCTTAAGAAGATAGGACTTAGATTTATAGCCAATTAGTTTTAGGTCAAGTGGGAGTTTGTTAGATATGTGCCTTAGAAGTCAGATTGGCTAAACACTTATAATACACTTTTAAAGGCAATTTTATAGTTTTGACTCTAAATTAATAAAAAAATTATTTTCTATCCTAGTGTGTATTTAAAGTGTTTGTGATACAATCTTTGAGTAAATGTTAATGACAATTCATATTTTCAAGAGTTAAAATTTGAGATATGAATTTTCATAATTAACTCATAAACAGCTCCCGATCGAAGGATCATCATGAGGATGGTGATTGATCCAGAAGGTTGGTGTATAATTTCTTAGGATAGATATGTCTTGAGTCTATGGTATAGAGACACCAGAGTGAAAGTATAGATACTCGTTAGAGAATGAGAGCACTGAGCGTGACCATCTCGAGCAGTCAAAAGGAAGTCTACCTTCTCGTCGATGACTAACTCGATGCTGTAGTAGTGTATCTGGTTCTTTGACCAGAGATGCATCGGTAGTTCACCTTGAGGGTGTTAAAGTTTGACTACACTATAACTCGATCTCCTAGCCATTTGCTATCTTAAGGTGTATGTTGGCTATAGCATATTTTTTGTAGGAATTGGATTGCACCAATGGAGGATCTATCTACCTCGGTAGATGAGAAGCAGCCCTATGATAATCATGATATTGAGTCCTTAAGCCCATGGCCATAGCAGAGTGAAGATAATAGAAAGAGTTTCTATTAGAGTTTTACATTGGACTCGAATTGAATGATTAATTTATATGATGGATATTGGGTTTGACGAGTTCACCTTAACTCTAATCCTATCAGGACTTAAGATAGAAGAACCCAATCACACAGATAGCTACACCGAGAGGTTTGCTTTTTGTTTTGATGGGTTGCCACCATATACTACTAGGTGTCACTGATGGATTTTGGGAATAATTAGAATAATTTAGATGATCATTCATTTTAATTATATGAATCAGAAAAGTTCTGATCCATCGAAAGGTGTTTCGATAATGTCGATGATAGAGATCATGACATGTCTCATTACCATACAAAATTGAATCTAACTAGGTCGCACAAACTAGGGTTCGGGTCTGGATGTCATCAATTGGACTAATCTAGTTCAATTGATTTGGATTAGATCCAATTAGGTTCAAGAAAATCATGCTAGCACACGATTAAGCCTAACATTCTCCTTTTGTAATCATTTTGATTCATCTTGGCTAAGCCAAATTTATTTGGACTCACTCAGGAACCTTATGTTAGTCTGACTGGAGCTTGTCTAGATTAGAAAAGGATTGTCTTAATTCATTAGATGGATTTAGGATAACACCTGCCAATTCCTATCACCTGCTAATTCCTATTTTTGGACATAGGTCAATAGTTGACCCTGGACACTTGGACATAGGGCCATGTGTCATGCACGTATAGGAGAGCACTTGGGGTTCTTGTCCCCCTGCTAAAAGAAGTAAGAGAGAGGGCGCACAACACCCTAGGCATGCACCCCATATGGATAAGGGATGGAGTCCCATACAGATGGGACTCCAGGGTTTCTTGATGGGTTTAAATACCTAGGCACCAAAGAGTTTTGCTTTATCCAGTCTTGGTACCACCTATGTGGATTTTTAAGGAACTCTATCTAATTGGATTAGATGACATCATCCCACCAATTAGATTTAGATATGATGGAATGAAGGCCTTTTATTGGCTGGGATGATGTGGCACTGCATGGCACAGCAGGGTCTATTTAAACCCTGGGTGTACCTAGGGTTAAGAAGTCTTGCATAATTTTCATGCCCCAAGGCTGCCTCTCTCTCTCTTCCACATCCCATCTGATTCTCTCTCTCCCCTCTCCACGTCCAAGGAGTTGGGCATAGGTTCAAGTACCATCCAAGGAAGAAAGGCACCCAGATCAAGAAGAAGGCAGCACTATTGAAAGAGATGACTGCTGCTTCTTTAAAAGAAGTTTTGAAGAACTTAAAGATCAAATCCAGATCTATTTTTGAAGAGGTGATTTAGAAGGAGAAGACCTTCAGATCGTATTTGAGTGCACACCAGTAGAGGCCAGGCACATACGTGGCTCTTTTCAGAACCTCAGGATCAATCAAGATCATCACAAGATAATCTGATTATCTAAAATAAGATATGAAATTAAATAAGATTTAATTTAATTTTTATTTTTAATATCAGATCTTTAGGATCAGATACCAGATGTTTCAGATCTAATTAGGATCATAGAAAAATTTTTGAAATATTCCTTCAGATCTAATCAGATTTGAACGATCCTATGTCGAAAAAATAGGATTTTTTTTCTTCAATAGTAGTGTGAATAGTCTTTTGATCTACCGTGCCTCACAGCTCACTGTGGAGTTGCTATAGTTTGATTGCATATAAACATGATCGCTAGCCATATAGATCCTTATAGTGAATGTTAGCTATAGTAGATTCATTGTAGGAGTAGGGTGCACACCTAGATAGAATCTATCAACCTTGATAGATAAAGAGTAGTCCTATATTATTTATGAGACTAAATTTATAAGACCGTGGCCATGGTAGAGTGAATCATGAAAAAGAGTTTTTATAAGATTTCACATATGAACTCGAGTCGATTGAATATTACATGCGATGAGGTTTGACAATTTATCCATGACCTCCGTCTTGTCGGAACTCATGATAGAAGGATCGGATCATACCATAACTATACCTAGAGGTTCATTTATCAATTCTATTGGGTTATCACGATATACTACTAGATATTACTGATGGATTGTGAGATCAATAAGAGTTATTCTGATGATCAAATAATTCTTATTTGACTGAATTAAAAGTATTTCAATCCATTAAAAAGTGTTTCAATAATATTGATGATGGAGATCATAATATATCTCACTACCAGATAGAATTGAATCTATGAGGTCACACAAATAAAAGATTTGATCTAGAATTGATCAATTAGACTTGTGAAGCCCCAATTGTGTTTGGATTTGGTGAAATCCAATTGGATTTAAGAAACCATGTTGGCACATGGTTAAACCCAATTCCTCTTTGAACTTGGACTCCCTATTTGATAGGATTTTGATCAAGTCAAATTATAGGCACATTTGGATAAGGATGAGGAGTCATCCTTAACTTATTAGACATGAAATACATGGTAAGAAAGAAGCCTCATTGGACATGGACTTGGAGAGAAAGGGGAACCAATTGTTGGCACCCCATCTCAATTAATATGAGAGAAAGGAGAGGGGGGGTGCACCCCCTTCTAGATAAGATCTAGGGGTGCACAGCCACTGAAGCCTTGGCATCTAGGGTTTTCATTATGTAGGGTATGGTTTTTGTTTTCACATGAAAACTCAAAGAGGTAGCACCCCAATTCTAAGAAGCAAAGTCCTACTGCTTTAAGTCTTTGACCAGTCAAAGGATTAAATCCCTAGGACTCTTCTTTCTCTTATTTAAGAGATAAGATCTCTTAAATCAGGGCTCTTATGAGATGAGGGCTGAAACAACCCATGCAAGGAGGACTCTTTCATGCCAAAGAAGGTTGGAGAACTATCTCACACCTAAGAAAAGGGAATGCCTCCTTTCTCCAAGCCAATTGTGATTGGCATCCTCCCTTCTACATGCCCTCCCTTCTCTCTCTTGTTCATTCTTTCTTACATGCCTAATTGCTGGGTATTTAGGTTCTGACATCCAAAGAGTTGGGTGTTTTGTCTTCCATGTCCAAAGCTATTTGGGATTAATCGACATCTTGATGTAGATCTGCACCGATGGAAGAAGAAATTTAGATCTAAGTAAGGGAGAAAAGAAAAATCAGATCAAGGATCAAACATTAATCCAGAGACCTAGGATCAAGCATTGATCCAAAGATTAGGATCAATAGTTGATCTAGATGATCAGGATCAAGGATTGATTGCTTATCTATGTGCATGCAAGATCCGACATGGAGATGAAGGATCCAGATTGAAGAGGATAGTCTCAGACTGATCCCATGTGGATACTTGTAGAGGCCGAACACGTGGTTGGCTTTGCGAGGAACTTCGTGATTACCATAATTATCAATTGCGGTGAATAGCTATCCACGCTAAGGTGAAGATGCGATCTTCATTGGTTTCATATTTTTGATTTATAGTTTCATATTTTATATTTTATCTTCTGATCTTAAAATTATGATCCCGATCAGGAAGTATGAGATGCGATCTCATACACGTGCGTGTCAGATTGGATCCCTTTCGCTGCGACAAAATTTTTATTGTGATCTAGTGCATGCAACGAGAAAAGTTTCTTCAAGTACTACATGTACTGGCTCATCATGAATAGGTTCTATAGGTTCTATGACTCGTTGCTCTTCAAAGACTCTCTCTTCGAGCTTATCCTCCCACTATCTCTATCCTGGATAAACTAATTTGTTGCCCAAGGATGGCTACCCAAGAGGGGGTCGAACTGGATATTTAAAAATTTAAACACTAATTATGCTGAATTTTGAAGTTGGGTGCTTGATGAAAAAATGTGATAAACAAGTATAGAATGAAAGCAATATAAATAATACAATGACAAGCACAAACACCAAGCTTTTATAATGGTTCAGCATCAAACTAGGCACCTATGTCCACTCCTTAAGTAAACCACTTCAGAATTCAACTATAATCACTTAATTAATTATAGTTCAATTATTTTTCTTGGGCTCACAACCTAATCTAGTTGATTTTGACCTAGGTTCATCAACTACAACCTTTACAATGATTATTTTCTTAGGCTAATAATCAACCCCAATTGGTTTTGACCTAGGCTCACTAATCAAACCTTTACCATATCTAACTCTAAGCTTGGACCAACTCTAAGTTTCTCACCCCAAGAAACTTGTAAACAAATAAGATACAATCATTAAAGAAGTTTAGAAAAACTCAATGAAGCTCAATAAAGGAGTTTGTGAATGGAAGGCTTGATTGCTCTTGCTCTTCTTCTTGAATGCTTGAGAGGAGTTAGTGAAGCTCTTCAATGGTTTTCTTGGACTTCTCTCACTTTGAGGATGATTGCAAGGACAAGATGATCTCAAGAAAATAATTCCTTAACTTTACTTAATGGCTCCTAATGAATGAACTTGGTGTAGGCTTGAAGGCTCTTGAATATATTTCTAAAAGTTTTTTTTGAAGTTCTTAAATATCCTTTATATATTCCAAGGCTTTTCTACCACTCAAAAATACCTGAGGAGGCCCCATTCAATGTCCTAGCTATTGGGCACAAAAGTCTAGTAGTTAGAAAAAAGTTAGGACTAAAAAAATGCAGTTCAAGAAAAAATTAGCCACTATAGTGACTTAGTCGACTAACTTTCTTGACTTAATCGACTAAATCTCCTGGATCCTTAGCTTCAGCCTTTTCTACACTATCTGTCTTCTGCAATCTTCTAAGACATAGTGGACTAACTTCTTAAACTTAGTCGACTAAGTCTTCTGGATTTAGAATTTTTATTTTTCTATGCTTTCTGCTTTTGCTATTCTCTAATACATAGTCGACTAACTCTCAAAACTTAGTCGACTAAGTCTCTTAGGTCCTGAATTCTCATTTTTTGTACTTTTTATATTTTGTTGTCTTTTGATACTTAGTTGACTAACTCTTAGAACTTAGTCGACTAAGTCCCCTGAGTCCTAAATTCTCATTTTCTATATTTTCTATATTTTGCTATCTTTTGATACTTAGTCAACTAACTTCTAGCTTAGTCGACTAAGATATGTGCCAAGCATGCCATTTGGTTTTTGATAACCTATCTTTTTCAATTTCTTTTGTAGGCTAGACTTACTTTCTAAACTTGATTTATTTCTCATTAACCATTCTTTTTATAATATATCAAGTCTTGATTTTCTTCAAGAGCGTCTTGATTGATAATACTCCATTTGATTGATGAAAGTCACATAGAGAGTTGTAAATACTTGTTAAACTATACATCCTCAAAAATAATATTAGTAACTTAACAAATTATACTTAAATATTTTTGTTATTGTTAGGGATAAACCCTTTCCTACTGAAGTTCAAAAAAGATTCGAGCCCTGGGGTGACCTTATCTGGTGACAGCAACCATGGCCAACTTCATGCAATAACTCGAGAACCTACGGGGCCTCATGGGTCTCATCCGAATGAGCTTGAATAATGGCAGCGGTTCTTGAAGTAGTTAAGTGATCAATCATGATGCAGTCTGGCATGATCGACCTTGAAGCTGCTTTGACTCTCTCCTAATTAGAATTTATCTGGATTGTTCAATACTAGGTTGACACCAAATCGATAGAACTCCTCCTTCTTGGATGAATTTCTATAATATACAAAGAGTGGCGGATCTCTGTATTCTCACACCAAGAGCTTTGGATACGTGAGCGAAAGAGCCTCGTCTCCATCTTATTAATCTTCGAGCATTCATGAAAGTCGCATAGCTTCAAAGGAAATGATTGAGTTGCGAAAGTATCATAGTCATCTACAGCCACCAACTAAGCTCTCATCGATCGATCTCCATCTGATCACCAAATAGGCTCCTTCGGCCATGCTCATATACTCTTCTTGAGCATAGGCGAGCCCGAACCCCTCCTCGAGCTCACCATAAAAAAAGTTTCGATAGAAGGGAATGAAGGGATTCTCTCTCCAGGAGGTTCCACAACTATGCCCCCCTCAATGCTCTGAAAACTCAAGTATTGATGGAGATCAAGGAGCAGCTATCGAGGTCGAAGAGGATGCGCACTCATCCGAGCAAGTGCAATCCTAACAAGTACTATCTCTACCATCGTGACCACGGTCATGATACTAAAGAATGTATTCAGCTCCAAGATGAGATTGAGAAGCTCATTAGGAAGGACCGACTTGGTCAATTTCTACGATGTCGGTCTGAGATGAGAGAAGATCGACCGAGGGCATGGCCATAGTCGAAGCCACCAAGAAGGGAGGAGCAGCAGGGAGACCAGCCGCCTCTTGGCATCATCAACACCATCTCTGGGGGACTTCGATGGGAGGAGGTCGGTGGATCTGAAAGATCAGCTAAAAGATGGAGAACTGAAGAGCCCATTGCTTTCACTGAAGAAGATGCATAAGGAGTTTAGTTCTTGCATAATGACATAGTTGTAATAACTTTAAACATAGCAGATTATGATGTACGTTGCATTCTTATCGATAATGAAAGTTCAGTCGATGTTTTGTTCTATGATGCTTTCTTCCAAATGTCTATTCCTAATAATTGGCTCGGACCAATAAATTCTCCATTGGTTGGCTTCACTGGAGATGCAGTGCCAATTGAGGGTGTAATAATTCTGAGTGTGGCTATAGGACGATATCCAAAGCAGTCTAGGACACAAGTGGATTTTTTGGTGGTAAAAGCACCATCTGCTTATAATGTTATCCTCGATCGACCTGATCTAAATGCACTTCAGGTAGTAGTGTCAATCTATTATTTGAAAATAAAGTTTTCAACAAGTTATAGGATTGGAGAGGTCAGAGAAGATCAAGCTTTGGCAAAGTGTTGCTATTCAATTGCCCTACAAAAGGGTGAGCAGCCTAACCCTTGCCCAGTTGATGGGTTGGACATCCGGGATGACCTCACGAAAGAAACGAAAGAACCAATGGAAGATCTTGTCTCAGTCCCTCTGAATGATGGGAATAAAGAGCACACAATATAGATTGGCTCCAATTTGGAAGCAAATGTATGAGAGCAGCTCATCAAATTTCTGTAGAGAAGTGCAAATATCTTTGCTTGGATCCCCACGGACATATATCGAGAATTGATGTCGAAGTTATGGAACATCGTCTAGCTGTTGATCCTAAGCAATGATTGATAAAGAAAAAGGTGCGCAGCCATGCCCTAGAGAGATAGAAGGCAATTATAGAAGAAGTTGAAAGCTTCTCAAGATTGGATTCATCCGAGAAGTCTCCTATCCAAGTTGGGTTTCGAATGTGGTCCTTGTCAAGAAGGTAAATGGTAGGTGGAGGATGTGCATAGACATCAAGAAGTTGAATAAAGCCTGCCCAAAAGATAGTTACCCGCTATCTAGAATCGATCAACTGATGGATGCAACCTCAGGCCACAAACTTCTCACTTTTATGGATGCCTTTCTTGGCTATTATCAAATTCGAATGGCACCAGAGGATGAGAAAAAAATTACTTTTATTATTGACTATGATCTCTATTATTATAGGATCATATCTTTTGGACTCAAAAGTACAGGAGCAACATACCAGCTTCTGGTCAATAAGATCTTTAAGGAGTAGATTTATCGCAACATAGAGGTGTTTGTAGATGACATGCTTGTCAAGAGCCAAATCTCAGCAAATCACATAGCCGATCTTGAAGAAACCTTCAGCACTCTCCAGAAGTACAAGATGAAGTTAACGTTGGAAATTGTATCATAAAGTCAATTATTTAAGTTGTAGATAGTTGAGCTAAATCTAATTATACTTGAATTATTAATAAGTAAAATTATTATTTTGGCCTTTTCATCACTTTGTTCATCTTTCTATAATGAACTCTTCTATGATGAAGTCCTTAAGGGCTATTTAGACTCGACAAAAGAGGATTTATCATTTAGTCCTTAAATTTGTTTGCGACTAAATGATACGCTGTTACTCAGGATGATAACGTATCGAGTGTAGGTCATTGTGTACCATAAATGTTAGTTGTCCTCTTAACCGAGAAGTATGAAGATACTATTAAGGCATGCAGGTGAAGTGTAGGGATATATTTCACTGAACGTGACCCAATTGTGGAGCTCTCTACTATTAAGAGTTGCTCACGAAGGATATGGATATAAGTATCCCTTAAACCTGAGACCACCATGATGACTTACAAGCAACTCACTATACTTAAGTACCGGACTACTTGAATTTCTAATTCAATAATGGAAGGCTACTAATTACAGTCAAGTACTTATGAAGTCGGTGTGTGTGTCAAGATGGGATGAACCTCTCTAAGTGTTGGAGTAAGTGCATCACTGTATTTTAATTTAGCAAACCCTCAGTCGGGGTGATCCATGTGATGGATATTGAATTTTGAAATACAATGTGGATGAATTTTTAGGGTTGGCGGTAAATTCTAGATCAACCTTTGAGCATCGAGGTCAAAAGGATGAATTATACGATAACCATATGCCATAGGTTCGTCATTATTGCATTATGATTTTTTGACCTATCCGGATGTTGGGTATCATTGCTAGATGGTCACATCAATTGGTACAAAAAATTAGTTCTTATGCTATCGGCTTAGGAATCGAATGTATGGGATAACACACATAAGGAGTTCTTATATGATCTGATGGCTCATCATGAGTCTTGATGACTTAGGACACTATGGTCAAGAGTTCTACTGGACTAGGACTCTATGATCAGGAGTCCCACTAGATTGGGACTCTACCTTTATGGGTCCCACTAGACTAGGACTCAAAGTCTTAATTATCTAAAATTCTCTGATCAATAGTGCCAGTGGTCAAGAACTCTGTGATCATGAGTTTCATTTATTTGAGACACTGGGTTCAAGAGTCCCACTGGATTGGGACTCTTCAGGAGTTTCATGTTGATGGAACTCTATTATCCGGACATCCATCCGATTAGAACTTTAATATTTTTAAAGAATTAATTAGCAATTTGATTTCTGATTAGTTCAATTTGATTGAGTGATGAAAATTTAATCAAGTCAAATTAAATTTGATTTGATTGGGTTTGACCCGATCAGGTCATGAGATGACCTTATCGCTATGGGAGATTTGACCCTGATTTGATTAGGGGCTGGACCTAACTAACTTCTAATTTTATTAGAAGTTTATTAGTTTGGGTTAAGCCTAATTCAATTAGGTTTGACCTAGTCTAATATGGTCTAGTTAAATTAGTTTGGTTGAAATAAATTTGAATAAGTCAAATAATTTTGAATTTCAAATGATGTTTCTCCCTACACCACTTTGTTTTGACCCTCACCATTCTTCACATGAATTATGAATTGATGTGGGAGTTTTCCATGCCTAAGAGGTATCTGCACCCTTTATTCTATCTCCATTTGACTTGGTCCAAAGGTTGGACCGATTCAAAGTTAGTTGAATTTTGAATTCAACTAAGATGGTTTGAGTTTTGAACTCATCTCTCCCTTTCTTATCCTTTCCAACGTTGCCATGTTTTTATCGCACATTTATTTTTAGGTAATTTCAGATTGAGGGCAAGTAGAAGGAGAGTCCTTCTGCGCATCACCCTCTAGGATAAGCGTTGGAAACAAATTTGTTTGAATTTGAATTCAAATTTTGTAAGGAGGTTGAAACAAGTTCAACCTCCATACCTTATCCTTCCCATGCGGGTTTCCCATTGAATGCACGTTAATAAAAATGTGATATTTTTGTGAATGCAAAGGGTTATGAGAGTTATCTGTGGAGGTGCATGGAAGGGTTTCTTAGAGTGAGAAAAAATTAAGAAGGGTGCAAGTTTAGGCATGGAAAAGTCTAGGGTGATATTTTACCTATGCCATTTCATCTTCTCATGTTCACCTAATTTTTCTTCTACTAGTCACTAACTTTAGATGAAATCTAGGTGTGGTGTGCATTGAAAGGAAAGTCTCATATCAATGATAATTAGTTTCATGGTAAAATTACTTACAGGGAGAGCATGAGAGGACTTTCGGGCATCATGTTTTTATGAGTGTTCAAAACCCTAGAGTCGGGTCTTTGGGTTTGGGTGGAGAGATTGAGTGCTGTGAGCATCAGATCGCCACCAAACTTCATACACCGACTCATCATCCTCCATACACTGTGTTCTAATTTTTTAGAGTGTCTGAGAAATCAAAAAGAAGGTGATCAATTGGATTGATCATGATCAACCATCAAAGGCTCCGACGAGGAGCTACTACTTCGGTGGAGCTGGTTGGGATCAGGAGCTCCATGTGGACCAACCATAGAGATTGGACAAGTGTATGGCTGTAGTGTGATACTAGAGACTTATTTTGATGGATTTAGATTATGGAGATCAGCTAGCCGCGCACAGGTATCGAGTTTTGAATTCATATTGGTCAGCAAATTTGATTTGCTGATCGATCGCATTTGAATTTTAAATTACATATTAGCATGTCTAGATCCTAAGTAGAATTTACTTGATTAGATCAATACATGTAGTAGATTAATTTTAGATTAATCTAATTCTTTCGCTACTATATATTTCAAAAATGTTTTGAAAATGCGTGTTTTTACCTTCTCGATTTTTTTCAATGGTATTTGAGCCACGTTGCTTGACTTGTCTAATATGTAATTAAAAATTAAATGTTAGTATATTTGATATGCTTAATCCAAATAACTTAATAATCAAGAATAGCCACCAAGCCGTCTGATTAGAAGGAACAAGTATGGTTTAAAGGCCATGTCCTCCCATTCAGTGGGGATCCCTTATAGCGGTAGGGGTGCCATGATGAACTTATTCATTAAGATGAACAGTGAAAAAATTTTAATGATTCAAATTATTTTAATTGAAAAATTAAATATGAATGTATTTTAGATTAAATCTAAAAGGTTGATTCATAGTTTAATTTTTATTATATTTTGTTTTCTATTTAAAACTAGCAATCGGTTGCTATTTAAGAAATGAGCTGATCCATTTCTAAAATAAGTCGACCCATTTGAAAAATAGAAAATAAAAATCTTTCAAAATTTGAAAACTATTTTCAAAATGCCAAATCCTGACCCATTAGCCCAAAAACTTAATTAAAAAAATTAAGTGTTGTCTTCTAGGTTCTAGAATTATGAATTAAAGATCCTAAGACAAAATCATAAGACTGTGGCTTAAAGGGTTAGATGAATTAGGTCCATTAATTGGGTTAGACCTAAGGTTAGTTAAAGAATGGATTAATCTAGAATAATTGATCAAATCTAACCAAGTGTTGAATTAGATTAGGTCAAGGATACTCTAGAATCAGCTACAATAGTTGTAGTTGGACAAGTCCATGTCTTTAACTAGACTAAGATGGACTTGATTCATGGCTACGTGATTAAGCTCGAAATTGCTAGGTTGATTAGATTAAACCTAATTAACCGATTGGTATCTAAGGTAAGTTTGGCAGTCTAGACTAGTGATTTTTAATTTGGAGCTATTCGCATTGATTCGATCTTTGATGAGTTAATGGCATATTCCTTTCACTGATCTCACTTACCTAGCCGACATGGTCGATTGGGATTTGATTAGATCACTTGGTGATTCGGACTGACCCATGTCACTAGCTATCAGTTTGACTGATTTCAATCAGTAAGACTGAATAAGCTGCCCATGGATCTAAATTGATCCTAGTCCTAACCTATTGACTTGATGAAGTCAATGGGAGGACTTGACTTGGTGAAGTCAGTAGGAGAAATTTGGTCCATGACCTTTCTATCCTTAAATTAAATATAAACTAAATCATCTAAATTATTAGATCCTTAAAATGACTAAGTTATGGGGATAACCAAATCATAGCCTTCCATTAAGGTGAATAGTAATAAGTCCAATTTTCTAGGTGAACATTGGAGGTGCCTTACACCTGGCATTTATTTAGATATTGAAATTACTCTACATCATATGATGATTAGGTCGCACTCTCTTAATCATGATTAGGTTAGCCAGAGCTTTCTTCAGGCCTGGTTATCATTGGTTTGATGCACCGAAGTCAATCATGTTAATGGTTGGACCTAACAAAATCTTTTTAATGGAGGCCATAGCCTACTGATTTGGCATCTGGGGCAAAACCTAAATACTAAAAATTATTTAAAGAAATAATTAGTTGTTAACCTATCTATAGATGCACATGGGTTAGCCAGAGCTTTCCTCGGACTCGTATGTAGTCTATGTGGATTCCAATACCCACTAAGGAGTTAGCATAATTCTTCGAATTGAAGGTAGAGGCTACCAATTCATTAAAAATAGTGGAAGAACCTTTAGACTAAAGTCTAAGTCTTTAGAATTAATTAATTTGGATACTAATAAGATTTCATATTTTTCTTTCAGATAATTAGAATGGCTAGAGTTAGTCTGCCTCGTTAACTATTGGACAATGGCAATTGTTTAGGACCTAAGAACAAGGAGTCTATTATTGACCCTAATAAGGCAGACCTAAAGAGGAATCATCCTCTTAACCCAAATAGGCTGAACAAGAGAAATCAACAAGTGGTTGCTGGTCAAGGTTGTTATATGATAACACCTTGCAATTTCTCCATATATGATATATCTACCTGGGTATTAGATATCGAGAATTCAATTCATATATGCAATTCATTGCATGGACATCAAATTGGTAGAAAATTTGAGAATAGTGATAGATTTCTTAATATTGGGGATGGAAGTCAAGTTCCAGTCCTAGCATTGGAAACTCTTGAACTATTTTTCAAAAATAATAGTGTCATTTTAAGTGACTATCACTATTGACCATGTTTTATGATGAACATAATATCCATTGGATTTTTAGCCCAAGATGGTTATAGTTTATTAATAAAGAAACATTATTATGATATCATTATAAATGATGTCACAATAATATAATGACAATTAAGAAATGACATTTATATTTTGTCACAGTCTATTAGTGTAATGTACACGTTGAATAAATGACCAAAATTAGATAATGTCACTAATGCTTATCTTTGGCACTGTAGGCTCGGTCATATAAATAAGAATAGGATTAACAGGTTAGTCAAGGAGCATATTCTTGACATTGATGATTATAAATCATTGAATATCTGTAAGTCATGTCTTATTAGTAAGATGACCAAATCACCTTTTATTGGAAAGGATGAGTGGGCCACTAAGCTTCAAAGTCTAGTACATACTGATGTATATGGACCTATGAACACATGTGCTAGAGATGGATTTTATTACTTCATTACATTTATTGGCGATCTGTCTAGGTATGGGTATGTCTATCTTATGAAGAATAAATCTGATTCATTTAAAATGTTCAAACGATATCAAAATAAGATAGAAAAATAACTTAGAAAGAGTATTAAAACTCTTTGATCTGACCAAAGAGCTGAATACCTTTCCAACAAATTTCTAACATATCTAGAAGAGAATGAGATTCTCTCACAATGGAACCCTCCTAGAATACCACAGCATAATGGTGTATCTGAAATGAGAAATCAAATCCTGTTGGACATGGTTCAGTCCATGATGGAGTTTACAAGTCTGCCGATTTCATTTTAGGATTATGCACTAGAAACTGCCTATTTTATTTTAAATAATATTTCAAGCAAGTCTATTGCAAAGACTCCATATGAGATATGGATTGGACGTAAGCTGACACTCTCTCACTTTAGGGTTTGGGGATGTCTGGCTTATATTAAACATTTGCAGCTAGAAAAGCTTGGACCTAGATCTGATAAATGCTTATTCATAGAATATCCCAAGAAAACTAGGGGTTATTACTTCTACCTTGCTGAAGAACAAAAGGTGTTTGTCAGCAATAGAGCAATCTTTTTGGAAAAGAAATTCCTTAGTGAAAGAACAACTACCTCAATGTTAAACTTAATGAAGTTTGATAGGTGGAAGAACTAACACATTCTAATGAACCTACAAAACTAGATTTGATATGATCAAATTCAGAGCCCATTGAAATGGCACCAAGAAGATTCGGTAAAGTATCGCATCAACTGGATAGATACTATGGTTTCTTGGTCCGAGACGGTGATCCTATTGAACTCGATGAGAACAATGAGGATCCAATCACCTACATGGATGCCATGCAGAGGTCCAACTCTGATAAGTGGCTAAAAGCCATGAAGTCCAAAATAGAGTCCATGAAGATCAATAGTGTATAGATACCGGTTGATTCACTTGAAGGGATAAAATCCATTGGGTGTAAGTGAATTTTCAAAAGAAAATGAAGCACAGATAGAAAGGTGGAGACCTATAAAGCTCATCTGATTGCCAAGGGATATCGTTAGCATTATGGTGTTGACTATGATGAGATGTTTTCCCTAGTGGCAATGCTCAAATCTATTCAGATTATGCTTGCGATAGAGGTATACCTAGACTATGAGATCTGGCAAATGGATGTAAAAATAATTTTTCTAAATGGAGGCTAGGAGAAGAGATGTATATGATACAGTCTGAGGATTTCATATCCACAGACGAGTCTAAGGTGTGCAGGCTTCAAAGATCCATCTATGGATTTAAGCAGGCATCGCGGAGTTGGAAAATGCATTTTGATAAAGTAATCATAACGTATGGCTTCATTAAGAATGGAGAAGAACCCTACTTGTATAAATGGGCCAACTATTCTATTGTTGTATTCCTTGTACTATATGTTGATGACATTCTTTTAATCGAAAATGACATTCCTGCATTATAGAAAATAAAGGTTTGGCTATCATCTCAATTCTCCATGAAGGACTTGGGAGAAGCTTTCTACATCTTAGGAATGAAGATCTATAGGGATAGATCTAAAAGGTTGCTAGGATTATCGCAATCCATATACATTGATATCGTGCTGAAGAGGTTTAGCATGAAAAATTCTAAGAAGGGCTATCCCTCGATAGACCATGGGATTTCACTCTCGAAGAGGGATTATCCGACAACTTCTTAAGAGAGAGAGCGTATGAGTAGAATATCATATGCTTCAACAGTGGATTCTATTATATATGCCATGATGTGTACGAGTCCAGAAGTGGCATACTCACTAGGGGTAGTGAGCAGATACCAGTCTGACCTACGTGAGAAATACTAGAAGGTTGTGAAGATAATCCTGAAGTATTTGAGAAATACCAAGGACCAGTGGCTCATCTATGGAAATACTAACTTGAAACTTATGGGATATACTGATTTTAGTTTTCGGTCAGATCATGATGATACCAAAAGTGTGTCAGGTTTTGTGTTTATCCTAATGATGGAGTAGTCTGCTGAAAGAGTTCCAAGCAGCATACTATAGCCGATTCTATGTGTGAGGCGGAGTATGTCACGGCATCTGATGCTATGAAGGAAGCAGTGTGCCTGTGGAAGTTCATCGACTAGCTAGGAGTGGCACCTCCTTGGATGGTCTGGTTCTGCTACACTATGACAGCATTAGAGCCATAGCTCAAGCGAAGGAGCCAAAGGCACATTAATGCACTAAACATATCCTTCATCGCTAACACCTTGTATGAGAAATCATGGAGCAAGGTGATGTCGAGCTTCAGAAGATCGACAAAAAGGAGAATGTGGTCAACCTCTTTACTAAAGCTCTAGGAATCAAAGAGTTCGATAATCATAAATAGAAGATGGGTATTCGATACTATTGTAAGTGGCTTTAGTCTAAGTGGGAGTTGTTGGGAATTGTATCCTAAAGCCATCCATCTAGATTGTAGATGGTTGAGCTAAATATAATTATAGTTGAATTATTAATAAATAAAATTATTATTTTAGCCTTTTCATTATTTTATGCATCTTTCTATAATGAACTCTTCTATGATAATATCCTTAGGGCTATTTAGATCCGACAAAGGAGGATTTATCGTTTAGTCCTTAAATTTGTTTGCGACCAAATGATATGCAGTTACTCAGGATGACAACGTATCGAGTGTAGGTCATTGTGTGCTATAAGTGTTGGTTGTCCTCTTAATCAAGAAGTATAAAGATACTATTATGGCATGCAGGTGAAGTGTAGGGGTATATTTCACTGAACATGACCTAATCGTGGAGCTCTCTATTATCAAGAGTTGCTTGCAAAGGATATGGATATAAGTGTTCCTTAGACCTGAGACCACTATGGTGACTTACAAACAACTCACTGTACTTAGGTATCGGACTACCTGAATTTTTAATTCAGTGATGGAAGGCTACTGGGTATAGTCAAGTACTTGTGAAGTTGGTGTGTGTGTCAAGATAGGATTGACCCCTCCAAGTGTTTGAGCAAGTGCATCACTGTATTTCAATTTAACAAACCTTCGATCGGGGTGGTCCATATGATGGACACTGAATTTTGAAATATAATGTTGATGAATTTTTAGGATTGACAGTAAATCCTAGATCATCCTTTGAGCATCGAGGTCAAGAGGTTGAATTATATGATAACCATATGCCATAGGATCGTCATTGTTGCGTTGTGATTTTTTGACCTATCCGGATGTCAGGCATCATTGCTAGATGGTAACATCGATTGGTATAGAAAATTAGTTCTTGTGCTATTGGCTTAGGAATCAAATCTATGGGGTCAGACACATAAGAAGTTCCTACTTGATCTGATGGTTGATCATGAGTTTTGATGACCTAGGACACTATGGTCAAGAGTTCCACTGGACTGGAACTCTATGATAAGGAGTCCCACTAGACTGGGACTCTACCTTTATGGGTCCCACTAGACTGGGACTCAGAGTCTTACTTATTTGAAACTCTTTGATTAAGAGTCCTACTAGTTTGGAACTCTGTGATAATGAGTTTCATTCAATTGGTACACTGGGTTCAAGAGTCCCACTAGATTGGGACTCTTCAGGAGTTTTCTGTTGATGGAATTCTATTGTCTGAACACCCATCCGATTGAGATTTTGATATTTTTAGAGGACTAATTAGTAATTTGATTACTAATTAGCTTAATTTGATTGAGCGATGAGAATTTGATCAAGTCAAATTAAATTTGATTCTATTGGATTTGACCCGATCAAGTCATGAGATGACCTAATCGCTATGGGAGATTTGATCCTGATTTAATTAGAGGTTGGACCTAATTAATTTTTAATTTGATTAAAAGTTTATTAGTTTTGGTTAAGGCTAATTTGATTAGGTTTGACCTAGTCTAATATGGTCTAGTTAAATTAGTTTGGTTGAAACAAATTTGAACAAGTCAAATAAGTTTGAATTTCAAATGATGTTTCTCCCTGCGCCACTTTGTTTTGACCCTCACCATTCTTCACGTGAACTATGAATTCATATGAGAGTTTCCACACCTGAGAGCTATCTGCACCCTCTATTCTATCTCTATTTTACCTAGTCCAAAGGTTGGACCGATTCAAAGTTAGTTGAATTTTGAAATCAGTTAAGACGGTTTGAGTTTTGAACTCATCTCTTCCTTTCTTATCCTTTCCCATGTTGCCATGTTTTTATCGCACATTCTTTTTGGGCAATTTTAGATTGAGGGCAAGTAGAAGGAGAGTCCTTCTACTTGTCACCCTCGGGGATAAGCGTTGGAAATGAATTTGTTACAATTTGAATTCAAATTTTCTAAGGAGGTTGAAACAAGTTCAACCTCCATACCTTATCCTTCCCATGCGATTTTCCCATCGAATGCATGCTAATAAAAATGTGATTTTTTTTTGCATGCAATGGGTTATGAGAGTTATCTATGGAGGTGCATGGAAGGGTTTCTTAGAGAGAGAAAAAATTGAGAAGGGCACAAGTTTGGGCATGGAAAAGTCTAGGGTGATATTTTACCTACGCCATTTCATCTTTTCATGTTCACCTAATTTTTCTTCTACTAGTCACCAACTTTAGATGGGATGTAGGTGTGGTGTGCGTTGAAAGGAAAGTCTCATGTCCATGAAAATTAGTTTCATGGTAAAATTACTTACAGGGAGAGTGTCAGAGGATTTTTGGGCATCATCTTTTTATGAGTGTTCAAAACCCTAGAGTCGGGTCTCTGGGTTCGGGTGGAGAGATCGAGTGCTATGAGCATTGGATCACCACCAAACATCAGACATCAACTCATCATCCTCCATATTTCATGTTTTGATTTTTTGGAGTGTTCGAGAAATCAAAAGAAAGATGATTGATTGGATCGATCATGATCAGCCGTCAAAGGCCCCAGTGAGGAGCTAGCACTCCGGTGGAGCTGGTTGGGATCAGGAGCTCCATGTGGACCAACCATAGAGGTCGAACAAGTGTGCAGCTATAGCATGATAGTAGAGGCTTATTTTGATGGATTCAAATTATGGAGATCAGCTATCCACATATAGGTATCGAGTTCTGAACTCTTATCGATCAATAAATTTGATTTACTGATCGATCGCATTTGAATTTCAAATTATATATTAGCATGTTTAGATCCTAAGTAGAATTTATTTGATTAGATCAATGCATGCAGCAGATTAATTTTAGATAATCTAATTCTTTTGCTACTATATATTTCAAAAATATTTTGAAAATGCATGCTTTTACCGACTCGATTTCCTTCAATTAAATCCTACCAAATGCGCCTTTGGTGTAACTTTGAAAAAATTCTTGGGGTTCACGATGTCAAGGCATGGAATTGAGGCAAATATAGAAAAAATTCAGGCCATTCAAGAGATGACCACTCCAAAATCAATAAAAAAAGTTTGATACCTAACCAAAAAGATGGCAGCCTTGAACCGCTTTGTCTCAAAGTCGGCTGAGTGGTATATGCCCTTCTTTTGAGTCCTCAAATAGACTAGGGACTTTTGTTGGGACACTGAATGTCAATAGATATTTGAAGAACTCAAAAGCTACCTCAGCTCACCTCCCCTACTGGCCAAGCCCGAACCCTAAGAAGAATTATTTTTGTACCTAGCAATCTCTCCGATAGCCCTTGCAGAAGTCCTAATCAAGGAAGAGGCAAAAATGCAGTGGCCGATATACTACATAAGTCGAGTCTTAAGGGATGCCAAGACTAGGTATACTAAGCTAGAAAAACTAACTTATGCTCTGTTAATTGTAATCTAGAGATTCTGACCTTACTTCCAAGGGCACACCATAATCCTCCTCACTGATCAGCTAATTAGGGTAGTTCTTCATCGAGCAGATACCTCCAAAAGAATCATGAAATAAGCAATTAATCTTATGGAATTTGAAATCAACATCCAATCTTGGATGTCGATCAAAGCTTAAATACTAGCAGACTTTGTAGTGGAATACACTATCCCGGATGAGGCCGAACTTGAATTGAATGAAGTCAGCATTCCATGGCTACAGCCGAGCTCCAATGAAGAAAGTGCTGATCTTCCTGAAGGCTTCTGGGCCTTGTATGTGGATGGCTCATCTAATGCTTTGGGCGCAAGCATCGGGTTGATCTTGGTAAACTCAAAAGGAGTCATTGTCGAATATGCACTATACTTTGAGTTTCTAACAATTAACAATAGAGCTGAATATGAAGCTCTGATAGTAAGATTAAGGATAGCCAAAGAGTTAAAACCAGATTGACTACAAGCTTGTAGTGATTCTCAACTAGTAGTCGGATAACTTAGTGGTAATTACGAAGCTCGAGAAGGAAGCATGATAAAATATCTCAAAAAAGTAAAGAACTTAACTTCGGCCTTTAGCAGTTTCAGCATTCAGCAAATTTCAAGAATAGAAAATGCCAGGGCTGACCTTCTCTCTAAATTGGCCACACTAGCTCCAGTCGAATTGCCTAAGGAAGTCTTTTTTGAAGTCTTGAAATGTCCGAGTTTGAAAGAACCATAGTCTATGATGCAGGTTGAGCATGAACCGAGCTGGATAGACCCACTGCTCACTTATCTCAAAGATGGAGTTCTACCCCATGATCCAAAAGAAGCTCAAAAATTATGGAATCAGGCCTCCCGATATGTTCTCTATAAGAAAAAATTGTATAAAAGGTCTTATTTGCTACTACTCTTAAAATGTCTTTGATCTTCTGAAGTCGACTTTGCATTATGGAAAGTGCATGAAGGAGTCTACAGGAGTCATTTGGAAGCTAGGTCCCTATCTCATAAACTACTTCGATAGGGCTACTATCGGCCAACTATGTATAATAATTCTACGAAATATGTCAGAAAGTGTGACTGCTGTCAAAGAAATGCAAATATCCAACGATAGCCAACCTCCGAGCTTACACCCCTGAGTACCCCATGGCTGTTTGCACAATGGAGAATGGACATACTTAGGCCATTTTCCATGGCATTCGAACATCAAAAGTTCCTACTAGTAGCAATTGATTACTTTACGATGTGGGTGGAGGCCGAACCTCTAGCAAAAATAATTGAAGCAAAAATACAGGACTTCATCTAAAAGTTGATTGTCTGTAGATTTAGCCCATCCCATACTCTCATAACAGACAATAGTCGATAGTTTGCTGGACCAAAATTTATGGAGTTTTGCGAATGCTTGGACATTTCTCATCATTTTACATCAGTGGCCCATCCACAAGCAAACGGTGAGGTCGAGGTAACTAATAGAACCCTACTACAAGGTATTAAAGCAAGTCTTGAGAAGGTAAAGAAAACTTAGATAGATGAACTCCATCATGTACTCTGGGCATACTGGACTATCCAAAGATTGCCAATTGAAGAGACTTCATTCACCCTAGCCTTCGGGATGGAAGCCATTTTCTCGATAGAGCTTAAGCTTCCATCGATGCAAGTTGTGGCATTTAATGAACAGCAAAATTCACAAGATCTTAAGGCTAACCTCGACTTGTTGGAAGAAAAAAGGAAAAAAGGTCAAGTTTGGATGGCGGCTTATAGGCAGAAAATAGCTCGCAACTATAATTCTAAGGTCAGAGGCAGAGCATTTAAAGTGGGAGACTTGGTACTTCGATGAGTGGCTATTTTGCAATATCAGAACTAGGAAAAGCTCCCACCAAATTGGGAGGGCCCGTATGAAGTTAACGAGGTCGTTTAGCTTAAAACTTATTATCTGAAGAAGCTTGGAGGACCGACACTCTTGCACCCCTAAAATTCGAAGAATCTATGAATGTATTACTAGTAATCTTACTTCAATAAAACTCTCTTTTTGACATCTCTATTTTTTGGTTAAAAATTATATAATGATAGAAAATAACTCAACCGAACTTTGTTCGAAAATAAAGCGAAGGCCTCATTAATCTAAGACGAGATGAGGGGAGAGGCCCTTCCAATGGCCCTTATGTGCTCCTACTATCCTATTAGGAACAGGAGGAGAACCTCATCCTAACTTGTGCAAAGCGAAGGCCACGTTAATCTAAGAGGAGATGAGGAGAGAGGCCCTTCTAATGGCCCTTATACATTCCTACTATCCTATTAGGAATAGGAGGAGAATCTCATCCTAATTTGAGCAAAGAGAAAGCCTCATTAATCTAAAATGAGATGAGGAGAGAGGCCCTTCTAATGGCCCTTATGCACCCCTATTGTCCTATTAGGAATAGGAGAAGAATCTCGTCTTAACTTGAACAAAGTAAAGACCTCATTAATCTAAGATGAGATGAGCGGAGAGGCCCTTCGAATGGCCTTTTGCATCCTTACTATCCTATTAGAAATAGGAGGAGAACCTCATCCTAACTTGAGCAAAGTGAAGACCTCATTAATCTAAGATGAGATGATGGAAGAGGCCCTTCCAACGGCCTTTATGCGCCCCTATTATCCTATTAGGAATCGGAGGAGAACCTCATCCTAACTTGAGCAAAGTGAAGGCCTCATTAATCTAAGATGAGATGAGGGGAGAGGCTCTTCCAATGGTCCTTATGTGTCCCTACTATTCTGTTAGGAATAGGAGGAGAACCTCATTCTAACTTAAGCAAAGTGAAGGCCTCGTTAATCTAAGACTAGATGAGGGAAGAGGTCCTTTCAATGATCCTTATGCACCCGTACTGTCCTATTAGAAATAGGAGGAGAACCTCATCCTAACTTGAGCAAAGCGAAGGCGTCGTTAATCTAAGATGAGATGAGGGAAGAGGCCCTTCCAATGGCCCTTATGCACCCCTACTATCCTATGAGGAATAGAAGGAGAACCTCATCCTAATTTGAGCAAAGCGAAGGCCTCGTTAATCTATGATGAGATAAAGGGAGGAGCCTTTCCAACGACCCTTGTGCACCCTTATAGCCCTATTAGGAATAGGAGAAGAACCTCGTCCTAACTCGAGCAAGATAAAGACCTCCGATTATTTAAAATCGAAAGAGGGGAGAGGCTCTTATCATCAACCTTGTTGAGCCCCTACCATACCGACGAAAATAGGAGGAGAACCTCGTCCCAACACAAATAAAGACCTCCAGTTAACCAAGTTGGGAGGAAAACTCTGCCTTAGCAAAAGTAGAAATCTACCCCATCAAAAATAAGAGGAGGACCTCATCCTGACAGGAGGGGGGAGGCAAAGTAAAGGCTAATCTCATCAAGAGTAGGGAAGGACCTCATCTTGATATAGGGACCAAGGAAAATCAACTAAGCTGGAAGTGGAAGATAAGCTCAACCAAGCACAGATATAGATCTTTGGTTATGAAAATATGGAAGGAAAATCAATCTTGAACAACCATTTTAACAGAAAGCTATGTGGAGAAAATAGAGAAACCAATGGATATCAAATTAATCCATGCAGAATGAAAAAGATGACTGAAGAAAGCATTCTTTTATTAAAGTCAAGGTTCATTGTAAAACCGAGGTCCACAAGACCACCCAAAAAAAAAGTGAAAGAGAGAAATAAAGAAGTCAGAGATGTCAACAGATATTCAACTAACACTGAGTGAAAATGAGGAAAGGTATCATTTCATTAAATCAAAGTTAAGTACAAAATGAAGGTCTGCAAGAACAGTTACAAATGTAAGAAAGAAAAAGCCGAAGTTCTAAAAGAGATCTGTTTCCTCAGACTTTGGACTGCTAGCCATCACTAAAGATTCTTTTAGGCTAACAATCTCTTCCTCAAGCTCCTTCTCATTAGATTATCGTGGAACATCCTATCAGCCTGCTGATAATTTTTTCTGACATCTGCAGCCTTTTCCTTAGAACTTTAGTTTTAGCTTTAGCATCTTTGACAGCTTGTTGTTCATAAACCAACTGAAGCTTCAACTGTTGAACTTTGGCATTCTCAATTTCGATTGATTTCAAGAGTTCACCCACGATCCTCTTCAAAGAAGCAATCTCCTTAGACTCCCTACTGGTGCCGGATCAATAGCTGTCGATGAGCTATTGCGAAAGCCAAGCCACCTCATTGTTGGCAGTTTGGAGCTACTACTCAAGTTTGGATATCCTATCGCACCAGCCCACCTGATAGGTCTCATAGGTAGACTTGGCATCAGACAACTACTTTTGGAGCATGAAAAATTTGGGAGCAATTCCATTCATACTGAACCTTATCGGTAGACCACAGCAAGCTCCCCTCCAACAGTTGGATTTTCACTCTCGCCGCATTGAGCTCCACTTTGAGAGAACTGATTTTTGTAGTTAGCACACAGGATTTGTTGTTGGCATTCTTTTTAAGCTTGGATAATTCTTGCTTGAAGTTGTCCTTCTTGATGCTGAAGCTTGCGGAGTCCTTCATGTGATGCTTGCGAGCTGGGTGACTTCAATTATTGCCTCAGAAGCATTCTTCCTGGATTTTGGAAGCTCATCCTCCATCTTCCTCAGCTTCTTCTTTAGATGGTGAATTTTCCTCTTATAGTCCTGGACTATTGGTTTCAGAGGGATCCCATGGGGCAAGGGCTCGGCATTGGTTGGGGATGATGGACCTCGACTCTGGTTACTAAAGGGACTTTGAATAACATTCGCCATAGCACAAATGTAAAGAGGAAAGAAGTTCATTTTCATTTCTTAAAATGTTTGAGTACATCAAAAAGAAAAGAAACAAAAGTACAAGTAATCAAAAATTTTTAACCTCGGTTGGTTCAGCAGTAGGTGAGGTCGGTGCATTCTTTGTGGCCTCAGGCTCAGCTGCAGGTTCTAGAGCTTTAAGGGTGGGTTCAGTAATAGGAGAGGTGGCCCTAGCATTAGAAGGATCGACTTCTTTGCTAGGCTCGTCGATTAGAAGGTCAAGATCTACTTTTGCAAAGTTCTTCGCAACCCTCCTCATGCAAATCTCGACTTCCTCCAAAAAAGCTTCTTGGGTGAAGGCAATCTTGATGTCTTCCATTACTTTAGAGGACTTGAAGGCCTTGACAGCCTGCTCCTTCTCGATGCCGACCTCCTCTTCAACCTTCTTTCTTTTTTCCTCTGAAAGAGTCAAGGCTACCCTCAATTTCGTAGAAACCTCCTCTTCTCTCCTTAATGCCTCTCAAAGGCAATCAGCCTCCATAGTTTGTTCTTGTGAGGCCGCCTTCAAATGGTTGACCTCGGCTTGAACTCTTTTTGTCTCCGCCTGAGCCTCCTAAAGGACCTTGGATAACTCGACTTGACAGAGATCACTATCTTTGAATTGGCAAATAAGTAATGCCCTAGCTATAGGATAGAAGAAAATTAAGTTAGAACTCTGGGAGTATATCCCACATTCGATCAAGTTCGAAGGAATTAATTATCTTGAGGAAGCTAGCGAAGGACTTATCAAATCTTTCAGCATCCTCCATCCCAACCATTTTATCAACAATGTGTGGGAGGATGCTACCCTTCATCAAGGATTGGAAGACCTCCCAATCATCCAAGGAAGCTCGCTCCTGATCGGAGCCCTCACCACTCGAGTTTCCAGCCATCCTCCTTACCCTTTTTCTGACAGCATCATTTTTCTTCTTCTTCTTCTTCCCAACGACCTCATGCTGCTCAGGAAGTGTGAGGGCCGCATCCTCTTGGGGCAAGGTCAGAGTTGGTGCTGCCACATTGACATTTGGGATGGGCACTGCCTGGATCGGCATGGTCGAGATCAGCTCATTAGTGAGAGCCTTCTTCAATGTTTTTCCGATGGAGCTGCCCTTCCTCTTGAGGGACTTGATCCCCTTGGCTAGGTGGTTCCTCTCCTCATGTGTCATTTCTGCAAAAAAAAAAGTCAAAGTTAGAGAAAGAAAAGAGACCATGCATAATTGGCAGACTACAAAGGACTACTTGCCTGATTGAAGGACTAACACTAAAGTCGAACAAGGTTTGATAATCTAGCAACCTGAAGATTAGGGGAGCTCAATAGTTTTTTAGCTTATCAGTCGAGTCCCGATCCTCATTCTCAAGTTTGGGGGCTTGGTGGATCTCCTTCCGAACTACCCACAGATGGATTCCTTCCAGACCCTCTAGTGGATCTTCTCTCAGATTCTTTCTGGATGATCTCCTTCCAGACGATCTTCTCAGTTGTGCTCTCATTGAATGAACTTCATCAGTCATCCTCTTTTTGAATGATCTCCTATAGTCGGGTTCCTCCATCTGATCTCCTTCTAGGTGATCTCCTCCAGGTGAAATTATTATGAACGAGCTCCTTTTAGTCACCAGGCAAGTTTTTTTTAGTCAACTTTCTCCCAATCACCCAGAAGGACCTCATCATCCACATGAATTTGGCTACTAGCTTAATACAAATCCACATACAAGCAGATAACCTTGAAGGAGTCCAAACTAATCTAGAATTGATGTAACCTGAAGCTCTTCACTGCCAACGTCTGCTCTATCCAAGCTTCAACCATTAAATCCCAATAGACTAGCGTGTCATGATAACAAACACTACCCTCCATAAAAAACTCCATGTGGCCTGAATGGCCTACTACTAGATGATTATAGCCATCACCATTAGTTTGTTACAGACTCTATCTATAAAAGAGACCCTCTAGATATATTTTTTCTAAGCTCTCATTCTTCTTCCCATTGCTCTGCTCCTTAATTTCCTAAGCACTCCATTTCTGTTGGCCGAAAGAGATGACTTGGTCGATGAAGGATCCTATCGGAGCCACCACCCCCGGCTCCAGTCAGAACTTTATTTTATAGGTCACCAATGGCGGCCTCGTCTCCTCTAACTCCAGCTCACTTCGACATCAATCAGATTCTGCACCAATAGTCATCATCAAAATTAGTCCAAGGGTCAACAATTTTTCTCTTTTTATTGACGACAAAATCCTTTGAGTATACCTTTCTTTCAAATTTCAACATAACTTTCATGCAATTAGTTTATATACAATATATTCATTTAGTTTTCAAATTTTTGAGGTTTCTAAATGCTTCAAATTAGTTATTATATGCTTAATTTTTAGATTACATTCACTCATTATTATCCTTCTCCCTCTTTTTGTCATTATCAAAAAGATAAACATTTATATTACACATCAAGAATATTAAGAGCACTGGACATTATACATTATACACAAGACATAATCCATCATATATTGGACATGCAAATGAGGAAAATAGGAAACTTCATTCACATATATATTAAAAAGTTTGATCATAAACATAGAGCCAAATGGGCATACATCAGAAGATCGAAAGGAGCTTAAACCATTATAGATATCACATCAAATACAAAATATGTTTTAAGCTCAAGGGTATGCAAATATAGATGGCCTAATCTAAGGTAGGGTTAGGATGAGTCGAGGAGAATGGATCCACAACCGCCTAAGAATGCTGCCTGGCATGGGCACGCTCCACATCATGCTCTATCAAAGCAAGAAGTCGATTAGACATCTCATCAACCACTCGATGCACAATATCGATAATCTAATCTTTCTCAAGGCGGATAGAATGTGCAGGCTAAACAAATGGACCTATAAATCACGACATGGGCTCAAACACTGGCATGGGCTCCTCTTCATCATCAACTTTGGTCCACTGCTCCTTCACCTTTTTGAAACCTATCCTCTTTAAGGAATTTTCATCATACGTGTCAAAGTGCTTCATCTCCTTGAATGATTCATCCTCCATGTCTACACCAAACTCCATGAATATGATAGTAAGAAATTTTTCATAGGGTAGCGCCAGTTTTGCTCTCATCCTTGCTTCTTGCATTGTCTTCATCATCAGGGTAGGAAAATTGAACTTTTCTCTTTTCAAAATGTGATATAGGATTTCCACATCATTCCTTGTCACATAATCAAAATGGCCAATTTAGGGGATAAAAATCTTGCAGACCATGTGGTGTCAGAGACGATGCTCGGTACTCAAATGCTTAGCAAAAATCTCTTCAAAGTCCAAAGCATCATGTCTATTAAAAAGCAGACGAAGTCCTTCTTACCGATCATCAAACCTCTCAGCCCCTTCCATCGAAGTCTACAATAATTGCCTTATGTTTTCTGCTATCAAATGTATCTTCACCCCTTTAATTTTAGTTTCTAGTGATTGTGAACTTATCCTTACATTTTCATAAAACTCTCTCACTAGATTTGGGTAAGTGGGAAATTTTAGTGAACACAAGTACTCCCACCCTTGGAATTTGATGCACTCCCTAATCTCAAATCCTTGTTTTTCTAGAAAATCAAAATCTATCTTTCTTTCTGTGGTCACTACCCTTGAGGAAAATGGTATTACCTTTGAGGGAGAGGGTGTGACCTGAGATAGGGGTTGAGCGAGAGTAGAAAATGGAGTAGAGCATTGCGGCAGAGAGAATGGTGAAGTACCAACAGCTTGAGCGGTCAAAGAAGGAGGAGATGAAGGCGGAGATGCGACTGAGGGAACAAGAATCGGATCAAATTGAGATTGCTCAGTGGCGTCCGAACAATTCTTCATCCTCCGCTCGTATGTCCGTTGTTCAAGAGGCATGATCTTAGGATGAGTGCAAAGTTTCTTCTTCCTTGGCGCCATGGATCCAAATCCAAGTTCTTAGGGTTGTTAGGGCTTTGCTTTGAGGTTTTTTAGAGAGAAAATGGATGCCCAGGGTTCTAAGGTGGGATGGCTAAGAAGAGTGAATAGAAAAATACATAAGGTCTTGCGGGTATTCTATTTTATAAATAGGATTCCTAAGACTTAGTCGACTAAGATTAAGTTCTTAGTCGACTAAGTCTTAGTCGACTAAGATTTTAGACTTAGTCAGCTCAGTTTGGCATAGAGCTAAATAGTTAAAGTTCAGTCTAGCAGGTTTTGCAATGATAGAAAAGGTTAGTCAACTAAGATTTTAGACTTAGTCAGCATAGTTTGGCATAGAGCTGAATGGTTAAAATTTTAGTCTAGCAGGTTTAGCAATGATACATGCCTTTTCTAATGGAATTAATACAAAGATGATTTAGAAAAAAATTATCACATTACAACAATCAATTTAACATCCAATCATATTCAATAATTTTAACAAAATGGATCAAATAGCCCTAATTTCTTTCTTATGGCACAAAACCTTTCTTCATTTAAGGGTTTAGTAAAAATATCTGTAATTTGATTTTCAATTGGCACAAACTTAAGAATTATATTATTATTTTATGTATGATCTCTAATGAAGTGATGCCTAACCTCTATATATTTTGTTCTTGAGTATAATATTGGATTCTTTGTTAAATTTATAGCACTAGTATTGTCACATCGAATAGGAATATTGTTACAAGTGATACCATAGTCCTCTAGTTATTGTTTGATCCATAATAGTTGAGCACAACAACTTTCAGTAGCAATATATTCGGCTTTTGCCATAGACAAGGCTATTGAGTTTTGTTTCTTACTAAACCATAACATCAAATTTACTCTTAGAAATTGACATGTTCCACTTGTACTCTTTCTATCTAAGCAACATTCAACAAAATCTAAATCACTATATCCAATTAAATCTAGTGAGGATTATTTTGAGTACCACAAGCCTACATCTTGAGTGTTTATCAAATACTTTAAGATTCTTTTAACTACAACTACATGTGACTCCTTCGGGTTTGATTGATATCGTGCATACATACATACACTAAACATTATATTAGACCTACTTGTAGTAAAATAAAGTAAAGATCCAATCATATCTCGATATAGTTTGGGATCTACTGCTTTTTCTTTTCGATCTAGGTCAAGCTTACAACTTATGCTCATATGGATGCCACTACCTCTAACATTCTCCATCCCAAATTTTTTAGCATTTTCTTTATGTATTTGCTTTGGTTGATGAAGATCCCCTTATGTGATTGCTTGATTTGGGGTCTAAGAAAAAAATTGAGTTCTCCTATTATACTCATCTTCAACTCTTTCTGTATAAGACTAGCAAATTCTCTACACAAATCTTTATTAGTAGCTCAAAACACAATGTCATTAATATATAATTATATAATTAGTAAATTATTTATTTTTTAATAAATAATATTTTATCTATATTTCTTCTTTCAAAATTATTATTTAATAAAAATTTGCTCAACCTATCATACCCCTTGGGGCTTGCTTTATTCCATAGAGTGCTTTCTTAAGCCTATAAACATGATTTGGCAATTCTTGATTTTCAAAATCTAGAGATTGTTCTATATAAAATTTCTTAATTAATCTATTCAAGAATGCACTTTTTACGTCTATTTAAAAAATTTTGAAATTCATATAGCAAGCAAATGACAAGAGCAATCTAATAGCTTCAAATCTAGCTACAACTGCAAAAGATTCATCAAAATTAATTTCTTCTTTTTGACTGTATTCTTATGCAACCAGTCGAGCCTTATTCCTAATTACATTATCCGTTTCATCGAGTTTATTTCTAAAGACTTATTTAGTTCTAATTACAAGAAGATTTTTAGGTCTTTCAAGTAGTTTCCAAACTTTATTTCTTTCAAATTGATTTAACCCTTCTTGCATTGCTAATATCTAATTTGAGTCTTTTCAGCTTCAATTATATTCTTAGGTTCTAAGTATGATACAAATGCAATATGACTTATAGCTTTCCTAAGGGATGATCTAGTTTTAACTCCATGAGATGGATCATTAATAATTAATTCTTTAGGATGATTGTGATCATACCTCCGTTCCTTTAGTAAATTAGATGCACCTTGCTCTTCTTAGGATTGTTGCTCACTTTTTTCTATATCTTGCTTTTCTCCTTCTTGTTCTAGTGAAGGTGTATTTTTAAGTGTCATATTCTTCAATTCCTTTTTTAGATTATCTACATCCATATCAAGTTCTTCTTCTCTTGCTTTAAGAGAGTTAGTTTCATCAAAGATGACATGTACGGATTTCTCTACAACTAACGTTCTTTTATTAAACACTCTATAAGCTCTACTATTTATTGAATAACCTAAGAAAATGCCTTCATCTGATTTTACATCAAATTTATCTAATTTATCTTTACCATTTATCAAAATAAAATATTTATATCCAAAAGTTTTAAAATACGAAACATTAGGTTTCTTTTCTTTGTAAAGTTCATATGGAGTTTTCTTCAAGATAGATCTAATTAATGCTCTATTTAGCACATAGCATGCAGTGTTAATAGCTTCCATCCAAAAATATCTTAGAAGATTACTTTCACAAAGCATGGTCCATGCTATTTTAATTAATGTTCTATTCTTTCTTTCCACTACTCCATTTTGTTGAATGTCCTAGGGGCTGAAAAGTTATGGTTTATTCCATTCTTAGAATAAAAACTTTTAAATTTTTGATTTTCAAATTTCATGCCATGACCACTTCTTATGTGCAAAACATTGCATTCTTTTCTTTTGTTATTTTGTTAAATAGCTCAACAAATATATCCAAAGCATTATCTTTATGAGATAAAAATAAAACCCAGGTATATCTTGAAAAATCATCTATTACTACAAAGCTATATTTTTTTCTTCCTAGACTAGTAGTTGAAATTGGTCCAAATAAATCCATATGAAGTAACTCTAGAGGTCTATTTATTAAGACAATATTCTTGGATTTGAAAGATGATTTTGTTTATTTTTCAAGTTGACATGCTTTGCAAATCTTGTTCGTTTAAAAGTTTATTTTAGGTAAGTCTTTTACCAAGTCAAGCTTAATTAATCTAGACAATGAGTCTATGCTTACATGACCTAATCTATTATGCCATGTCCAACTAGATTCATTTACTTTAGCATTCATAGCAACAAGACATTCAATATTTTTTTTTTTGAGTTCGTCAAGATCAATAATATAAATATTGCCATGTCTTTTTCCTATGAACTTAATGCTATCATCAAATGTATTAGTTACTATATAATGAGATGATTCAAATGAAATATTAAAATTTCTATCATATAATTGACTAATACTAAGTAGGTTATGTATTAAACCATCAACAAGCAATACATTTTCTATACAAGTAGAGGATGTGATCAAAATATTATCGAGATCAATAATTTTGCTTTTACTGTTGTCTCCAAATGTCACCACACCTCCATCCGCTATCTTGATATCTATCTCCAAAATATTATCGAGATCAATAATTGAGATCTATCTCCCATCATATGCCTCGAACATCCGCTATCTAGATATCATCTTTTTTTAGCACTCACGAATGCCAAGCACACCTATACACAAAATCAAGTAAATTTAGATACCCAAGTTAACTTGGGTCTTTTGAGGTTAGCACAAATGATTCTTTTTGGAACCCAAACTTATCTTATCTTTGATTGAATTGTATTAAACTTCTTATTTACATTTACTTTGCATTCAACCACTTTGAGTCCAATTTTGTTACATTTAAAGCAAGTTATGATTTTACTTTGATATTGAGATCTTTCAAATACATTCTTTAGAAATTTTTATTTTCTTTGTGGATTATATCCTAATCCCACTTTATCAAAAATCATTCTTTGATTATCTATCAATATTTGAAGATTTTTTGAACTAATCATACATCTATCCACAATTGATCTTAGTCTTACATCTCATTTTACAAGGATACATTTTTTTTATTAGATTCATCAAATTTGTTTTGTAGTTCTTTCATATCTTCTTCTACTTTAGCTTTATTTTTGTTTAAGAGTTGATTATCTTTCTTTAGTTCTTTATTCTTATGTGATAGATTTCAAAAGTCACTAATTAATTTATTAAAAGTATCATATAATTCTTCAAATATAAAATTTAAAATTAAAATATTATTATTTTTCTCATCATCATTGTGTGCCATAAGATAAAGGTTTGCCTTTTCTTCTCTTTGATATTCTTCTTTACTTGAGGAAAAGTCCTCATCATTGCTTCATGTGGCTTTATATGCTTTCTTCTTTATTTTCTCAGAGCTTTTCTTTAACATGGAACAGTCCATCCAGAAGTGTCCGGGTTTCTTGCACTCATAGCAAAGAGGTGGTTGTTCCTTCTCTTTTTTCTTCTTTTTTTCTTTGCTACCTTCTTCTTTATTTTATTTTGTTCTAAACTCAAATTTCTTCCTTCTTTTCATGAACTTCTTAAATCTTTTTGCTATCATGGCCATCTCCTAATCATCTTTCGAGTCTTCTTCGAAATCACTCTCTCCTTCATGGATGGTAGTAGCCTTAAGGGCTATAATTTTCTTTTTCTTCACCTATTCTTCTTTTCCTTGATCCATATTTAGCTCATGGGTCATAAGAGATCCAATGAGCTCTTCCAAAGCTAACTTGTTTAAGTCCTTTGCTTCTTAAATGGTAGTCACTTTTAGTTTCCAATTCTTCGACAAGGATCTAAGAAACTTATGCACAATATCACTATTAGGATAGTTTTTTTCAATACTCTTTAAATCATTTAACATATCGATGAATCTTGTGAACATTTTGGTGATAGTTTTATGTAGTTTTATTTTGAATAATTCATATTTATGTACCAACATGTTTATCTTGGATTCTTTGACTTGATTAGTACCCTCATGGGTAACTTCAAGTCTATCCTAAACTTTTTTGGTAGATGAATATGTTGATATTCTATTAAATTCATTTACATCCAAAGCACAATATAACACATTCATTTCTTTGGCATTGAGTTGTGCTTCTCTTTTGTCATGTTCATTTCAATCCTTTTCAGGATTTGAAATGGACATGCCATCAATTATGATTGTGGGTGTACAACAGCCGTTCACTATGATATTCTACATGTCATAGTTTTGTACTTGAATAAATATTCTCATTCTTGCTTTTTGATAGGTATAATTATTTTCATTGAAAAGCGGTGGTCTATTGGTTGATTGCCCTTCAACCAATGAATTTTTAGTTGGGTTTGCCATTAAATCTTTGGCTCTATGACCATTAGGTGAACAACTAAGATTAGAGCATCCGCTCTGATATTACTTGTTGCCTAAGAATGGCTACCCAAGAGGGGGGTGAATTGGTATTTAAAAATTTAAACTCTAATTATACTAAATTTTAAAATTATGTGCATGGTAAAAAAATATGATAAATAAGTATAGAATAAAAATAATATAAATAACACCATGACCAATACATACACCAAGCTTTTATAGTGGTTCAGTGCCAAACTCGGCACCTACGTGCACACCTCAAGTAAATCACTTGAGAATTCAACTATAATCACATAATCACTTAATTGATTATAGTTTTATTATTTTCTTGGGATCACAATCTAATCTAGTTGGTTTTGACCTAAGCTCATCAACTACAATCTTTGCAATGATTATTTTTCTTGGCTAATAATCAATCCCGATTGGTTTTGACCTAGGCTCACCAATCAAACCTTTACAATGTCCAACTCAGGGCTTGGACCAACCCCAAGTTTATCACTCAAAGAAACTTGTAAATAAATAAGATACAATGATTAAAGAAGTTTAGAAAAACTCAATGAAGCTCAAAGAAGGAGTTTGTGAATGAAAGGCTTGATTGCTCTTGCTCTTCTTATTGAATGCTTGAGAGAAGTTAGTGGAGCTCTTCAATGATTTTTTTTGACTTCTCTCACTTTAAGGATGATTGAAAGGACAAGATAATCTCAAGAAAATAATTCCTTCACTTCACTTAATGGCTCTCAATGAATGAACTTGGTGTAGGCTTGAAGGCTCTTGAATGTACATCCCAAAAGTTTTTTTTGAAGTTCTTAAATGTTTCTTATATATTCCAAGGCTTTCCCACCACTCAAAAATATGTAAGGAGGCTCCATTCAATGTCTAGCTATTGGGCACAAAAATATAGCTGTTAAAAAATTGTTAGAGCTGAAAAAGTATAATTCTAGAAAAAAACTAGCCATTACAGTGACTTAGTTGACTAACCTTCTTGACATAGTCGACTAAGTCCCCTAGATCCTCAACTTTAGCCTTTTCTATGCTTTCTGTCTTCTACAATCTTCTGAGACATAGTTGACTAACTTCTCAACCTTGGTTGATTAAGTCTTTTGGATCCAAAATTTTTATTTTTCTATGCTTTTTGCTTTTTCTATTCTTTGATACATAGTCGACCTTGGTCTTGAATTCTTATTTTCTATGCTTTCTGTATTTTGTTGTCTTCTGATACTTAGTCAACTAACTCTTAGAACTTAGTCCACTAAGTTTCATGAGTCTTGCATTTTCAAAGTTTAGTCGACTAATTTCTAGCTTAGTCGACTAAGATGCGTGCCAAGTGTGCCATTTGATTTTTGATAGTTTTTCTTTTCAATTTCTTTTGTAGGCTAGACTTACTTCTTGAACTTGATTTATCTCTCATTAACCATTCTTTTTAGGATGTATCAAGTCTTAATTTTCTTCAAGAGCCTCTTGATTGTTAATACTCCATTTGATTGATGAAAGTCACTTAGAGCATTATAAATGCTTGAAATTTAAACTAGATATCCTCAAAAATAATATTAGTAACTAAATAAATTATACTCAAATACTTTTGTTATCATTAAAATTAGTCCAAAGGTCAATGTAATTTTTCAAGATGATACCATGATGTATCACAATCACATTATGATCCTTTGGAAAGTAATAGTAGTATCCCAAACTCTTTAGGATACCTTATGTTGTTCCAAGAATTGATTTTGATGATTATAAAGCATTTAAGGAGATTACTAATGAATTTGGCTTGGAAAAAGATTTTTTATATTTCAAAGGTAAAATCATAATTTTATCAAGTTTTGATCTGAGAGCCTTAAGAGCAAGTATAGAAGATTTCTAATCCTTTGATGATAGTCCCATAATTTTTGGATACTAATTTTGAAAGAAAATTAAGTTTGAAGAAAAAGGGTCGACCCCTAGGTCGTCCCCTACTGAAAAGGGTTGTTTGGCATGCTGTCTCTATGCCAAGGGTTGACCTCAGGGTTAATCTCTACTGTTTCAAAGACTAAAAATATAGAATGATTATTTTTCTAGATTTTATCTCAGAGGTCGACCTCAAGGTCGACTCATGGCAAGGTCGACCCTTGTTCCATTAGTTGACCCATGAGTCAACCCCTGCAATGAAAATTTTTCTGCAATGACTAGTTTTTTCTTATTTTGGCTGATTTTAATGATTTCTTTAATATCTCCAATAGCTACAAATCTTGCCTAGGATTCTCTCCTCCATCTATTGAAGATTTAAAAGGCTTTAAATAGGAAAAAACACATGAAATTGGTGTTATTCAATTTTAGCCCTAAGCAAAAGTCATCTTCAAGCAAAGAAGCCTTCATTTCAAGTTCACCTACCTCTTAAGAGCTCTTTCAAATCTTCAATAACCTTGAAAAAAATTAGAGAAGCTTCCTCCATTATTGTGAAAAGCGTTCTTAAGATTTTATTTGCTCACAAAGGAAGCTAAACTTGTATTTGATTGTCATTAAATCTTTTACACTGCTTTACTATTTTGACTCAAGTTTCGGAAGGATTCCAAAACTTGGGAAGGTTGATCCTAATCTTGAATAAGATTGTATTGGATTGGCTTGTATCTGAGAAATAAGTATTCCAGCTTGGGATAGCTAGGGTTGGAGGTTTCCAATGGTGTATTCAGTTTGAATACGATTAGTAAATTTTAATTCTCAATTAGAAGCTTGGGAAGTGGATGTAGGTGCAAGAGAAGCACCGAACCACTATAAATCTTGCTTGTTTATGGTGTGCTTGCTATCTTTCTTTCCTTAGTTTGTTAAATTATTTCTCTTTAATCTTTTATATTTTTTTTCTAACCTAAATTACTTCACACTCACGTCTTGCATTTCATCATTCAATCTTGATGTCTTTAAATTAGCTTTAAAATTTTAAAAACCCAATTCACCCCCTCCTCCTCTTGGGTTGCATAGTTGTGCAACAAGTGGTATCAGAGCTCGGTGCTCTAGCCCTACTTTGATTTAACCATCAAAGAGCCAAAGATCTATGGCAACCCAAGTTAGTATTTCTCTAGTCGAGGGGCAGTCGATAAATCGATCTCCACTTTTCAATGGGATAAACTATACCTATTGGAAAGCTTGGATAAGAATTTTCATACAAGCACTTGACTATGATATGTGGAGTATCATAATTAATAGACCACACACACTCACTAAGATAATTGATGGTGAGGAATCAATCAAATCGAAAAAGAAATGGGATGAGATAGATAAGAAACCGGCTCAACTCAATGCAAGAGCCATGAATGTTTTATATTGTGCTCTAGATGCTAATGAATTTAATCATATTTCAACATACATGTCGGCTAAGAAAATATGAAATAGGTTAGAAGTAACTCATGAAGGCACTAATAAAGTTAAGGAGTCAAATATTAATATGCTTATGCACAAATATGAACTTTTCAAAATGGAGCATGATGAGTCAATAACTATAATATTTACTAGATTTACAGATATTATAAATAGTCTTAAAAGTCTTGACAAGCCTTATTCTAACAATAACCTTATGAGGAAGATTCTTAGGTCTTTGCCAAGGCATGGAAGGCCAAAGAGTGAGGATTGATGGTGCTCCCAAGCCTTAGGAGGCCATGGAAGGAGTTATGATGATGGCTCCAAAGATTTCAGGGGCTTGGTTGGTGCTTTGGAGACTTGGGACATAAGGTAAAGCAAGAAATCAAAGTTGGAAAATCAAGACTGTAGAAAGAAGATTTTTTGTAGATTAGTTGGCTCGATCCAAAACTAGATCGGCTAAGTCTCAAAGCACAGGCAAAATAGAGAGCTGAGCATTCAGAACTGCTGGCACTGGACAGAACTTGGCCAGCTCAGTTTCAGACTGAGCCAACCTAGTGGAACTTAGCCGGCTCAATACTGAGACTGAGTCGGCTCAGTGCATGGGCAGAGTTATGTGAGGATCTATTTTGGGTTAGGATCTGGGTTGATCCTAGGGTCTTAAGGCCTGGTTCAAGAGGTCTTAAGGAAGCAAACTCATGTAAGGGTCGAGTTTAGATCTAGAGGATGAGAGCATGGGAGACATGGGTGTACATGGGCTCGGTGAGTGCTTTCATGTATTGGGTTAGTCAGGAGAGTTTTTGGTCGGACCTAATGGCTGTGTATAAATACATAGATTGTATTAGGATTTCAAAGATTGGAATCAATACAGATCTTTTGTTCTTCAATTCTCTCTTCTTCTCTTCTCTTGAGAGTTGCCGTCTTAGGATTCTTGAAGAAGCCCTAGAGAAGGGGGCGTCTCCCTCAAGCCCAAGGAGGGAGGTGTCCCATCATAGATCTAGGTGGAGGATCAGTGGTTTGCTACCCATAGAGAACATCACAGGTTTATTCAGATCCATGCTAAAGATCAGGGGCTTCCTCAACATAGTATCGATGTTTGTGATGTCAAGAATGATTAGCATTCGAGCGATATCATGGGTCTACAATTTGGTATTAGAGCTAGGTGATGCTTGGAATATTATGGATGACAATATGGTATCAGAGCTAGATTTTAGAGTTTGATGGTGCATGAAAGCGAAGGAGAAGTCATACAAGATGAAATCAAAACTCTACACAAGAATTCTATGGTATGTCTCAAATCTACCTTGTTGTTGCTGTGGTTTTGCCAATCGGGAGCAGCGAGTTGAAGGTAGAGATTGAGAGGATTAACGAAAAGGGATTTTTTTAGAGTGGAAGGATTGGGTGCATAATTTGCTTATCAATCTTGGTGGAAAGGCTGGGGTGTATGATGGTTATGTGACGGGTAGAGAGCATTGGAGCGCTATAGTAGCATTTCTCTGAAGATGTAGGGTTGAGAGAGGTTTGGTGATGCAGCAGTCGAGAAAGGTATCTCAGTAGAGAGCATTAGGGTTCTCTACAAAGATGGATAGTATGGGGCTATTGAAGAAAGGTTTCTCAAGGGATAATGGTCGAAGAAAGGCTGAAGAAGCAACTATACATCCTTTAGTGTCAGGAAGGTAGAAAAGTAGTTGGAGATGTATTCAACGGTTTGATTAGAGCATGGATTTACGAAGCCTTGAGGATGATGGAGATGGATGATCCATGGAGGTCCAATACATTATGGTTGGTGAGCGGCATAGAGATGAGTCAGGGAGCGCTGGAGTGCTGTAGGAGTGCTACCCTGAAAGCACAGGGGCTGAGAGAGGCACGATGGTGCAGCAGTCGAGGAGTGTATCTCAATAGAGAATGTTAGGGGCATCTCAGGAAGATCAGGTATAGGTCTCAAGGAGAGCCAGGAGGTCTCAGGGAGCATCAGGGACATCAAGTAGTCAGAAGTATCATGGATCAGATTTCTTCTGTAGGGGCACCAGGGAGAGTCGCGGTTCAGTTGGAGGATGGTTCTTCGGGTGCAACTGAAGCAATGGCTAGTGTAGGTGCAGAAGTGAAGGACTAGGATGGAATTTCCTAGGGTTCAATCATTGGATTCAGAAGAGTTGGATGAGATCTTAGGTTTTGAAGGTGCCCATGGGTTGCAGAGGTATTCGAGATAGCTTCGAAGGGGTCTGCGAAGCATGGAGGGTTCGAAGGAGCAGTAACGATGTTCGAGGTATAGTGACAGGCTCAGCAGTGTAGCATTGAGTGGTTGTCCTCGAGGAACTTGGTGATAGAGTCGACTTCTGCAGCATCAGGTGGACTTTGAATATTGGTGGAGCTCCATAGTGGTGGCTTCACAAGTGGAGAGAAAATTTGGCATGAGTTTAGAGTGCTGGTGATGCACAGTTTTAGGTGGTGCGGCATGTGCAGGTGGATAGGCATAGCTCTAAGAAAATTGTGTCAGATAGTACAGCATGTGTTGGTGCAGAAATGCTATAGATTCTCTAGAAAAGTTCAGAGAAAGTGATGTAGCTGCTAAGCAGAAGGGATCCTACAATTTTAGGATGGTGCCAAGAAGCAAGCACAGGTCTTTAGCGGTGGAGATGGTCATCCTAAAGGCCTCAAAGATGCACAATAGCTAAAGAGGATTGGCAGAAGTGATGTTTGCATAGGTGCTGTCGAGTGGGAAGGGATAGTGGGATCATGCAAGAGGACATTGTCCAGGGATTTGCCAAGGCTTGGGACACCAAGATGAAGATTGTGATGATTGATGGTGCTCCCAAGCCTTGGGAGGCCACGGAAAGAGTCACGGTGATGGCTCCAAAGATTTCAGAGGCTTGGTTGGTGCTTCGGAGATTTGAGACATAAGATGAAGCAAGAAATCAAAGTCGGGAAATCAGGACTGCAAAAAAAAGATTTTCTACAGATTAGCTGACTCAGTCCAAAACTAGGTCAGCTAAATCTCAGAGCATAGGCAAAATAGAGAGCTGAGTATTCAAGACTACTAGCACGGCATAGAATTGGGCCGACTTAGTTTTAAATTGAGCCAACCTAATGGAACTTAGCTGGCTCAGTGCTGAGACTGAGCCAGCTCAGTGCGCAGGCAGAGTTATGCGAGGGTCTATTTTGGGCTAGGGTCTGGGTTGATCCTAGGGTCTTAAGGCTTGGCTCAAGAGGTCTTAAGGGAGCTAACTCATGTATGGATTAGATCTAGATCCAAAGAATAAGAGCATGGGAGACATGTGTGTACATGGGCTCAGTGAGTGCTTTCGTATATTGGGTTAGCCAAGAGAGTTTTTGTCGGACCTAATGGCTATGTATAAATACATAGGTTGTATTAGGGTTTTAAAGATTGAAATCAATATAGATCTTTTCTTTCTCAATTCTCTCTTCTTCTATTCTCTCTAGAGTTGCTGCCCCAGGGTTCTTGAAGAATTTCTAGAGAAGGGGGCATCTCCCTCAAGCCCAAGGAGGGAGGCGCCCCATCATAGATCTAGATGGAGGGTTAGTGGTTTGCTACCCATAGACAACGTCACAAGTTTCTTTAGGTCCGTGCTAAAGATCAAAAGCTTTCACAACATGGTATCGGTGCTTGTGATGTCAAGGATGATTCGCGTTTAAGCGATATCATGGATCTATAATTTGGTATCAAAGCTACATGATGCTTGGGACGTTGTGGATGGCAATACAAAGTGACTGCAATCCAAGAAGTCAAAGATCTAAATGTTTTACCCTTGGAGGAGCTTCTAGGATCACTAATGATGCACGAGCTAAGCATCAAACAACATCAAGAAGAAGATGTCAAGAAAAAGAAGACAATAGCCCTTAAATCCACCACTCAACAAGATGAGAAATCTGATGAAATGAAAGATGGAGAACAAGATGAAGAAATAGCTCTCATCATAAGAAAGTTCAAGAGATTTTTGAAGAGAAAACAAAGGATAAGAAAGAGGCTACCTACCAAAGGGGAGCATAGCAAGAAAAAAGATAGGGAGCAGCCACTTATTTGCTATGAATATAAGAAGCCGGAGCACTTTAGGTTTGAATATCCTCAACTTAGAAAGGTTCCCAAGAAATACAAGAAAAAGGCTATGGTGGCAATATGGAGTGATAGTGACGACTCAAGCTCCGAAGAGGAAGAAGCTCATGAACAAGCCAACCTGTGCCTTATGGCACATGAGAATGATGTAAGTGCTGAATTCTTAAATGAATTTATACTTGAAGAACTTCAAAAAGCCTTCTATGATTTATTAGATGATTTAAAGAAGTTAGAAACTAAATACAAAGAAGTAAAATTAAAAAATCAAGTCTTGCTAAAAGAAAATGAAACTTTCCTTAGTGAAAAACTAGTCTTAACTTAAGAAAATCTAAATTTGAAAAATGAAATCGATAACTTAAAATCGATAGTTGAAAATTTTACTTTGAGTTCAAATAAACTTTATGTAATTCTTGAAAATCAAAAGGTCGTTTATGATAAGGCTGGTCTAGGCTATAACCTCCTAAGAAAATAAAAATTTCTGAAATTTTTTTTTGTAAATTCATAAAGCAATAAATTTTTAAATGTTACTTGCTTTAAATATGGTAAACTAGGATACAAATCTTATACATGCTTCTCTTATAATTCAAATGTAAAAAAAATATGGGTTCCAAAAGGAACCATTGTTACTAACCTTAAAGGACCCAAGAAAACTTAGGTACCCAGAGTAAGAACTTAATTTTGCATGTAGGTGTGTCTTGCATCCAAAGGAGAAAATCGAAGATGATATCTTGACAGTGGATGCTCGAGACATATGACTGGTGATGAGTCCCAATTCATCACGCTTGATGCTAAAAATGGAGAGATAGTCATATTTGGAGACAATGGCAAAGGAAAGATCATTGCTATAGGTTATGTCGATATCACTCCCTTCAAATATATTGAAAATTTTTTATTAGTAGATGGTTTAAAACACAATCTCTTTGACAAGGATTACAAAGTTATTTTTGATTCTTCGTTGTGCATTGTAACTAGTTCCAATGATGATGGCATTAAGTTTGTTGGTCATAGGCATGGTAATATTTATATGGTAGATTTGAATGATCTTTCTATGATAAACATACAATGTTTAGTAGCTATGAATGCCAAAATTAATGAGACTAGTTGGCTTTGGAATCGTAGGCTTGCACGCATTAGTATGCATTCACTTTCAAAGCTTCTCAAAAAGGAATTAGTTATCGGTTTACAAAAATTGAACTTTAAAAAAGATAAAATTTGTAATGCATGCCAACTAGGTAAACAAACAAGAGTTTCATTCAAATCTAAGAACATTATTTTAACTTCTAGGCAATTGGAACTTTTGCACATGGATTTATTTGGTCCAATAAGAACAGCAAGCTTAGGTGAAAAATGTTATGATTTTGTAATTATCGATGACTACTCACATTTTACATGATTTTTTTTTTGACACATAAAGATGAAACTTTTCATGTTTTCACAAAATTTTATCAAAAAGTTACAAATGGAAAAGGATTTTCAATTCATAGCATTCAAAGTGATCATGGAACCAAATTTTAAAATTAAGATTTTAAAAAAAATTATGATGAAAAAAAAATTAGCCATAATTTTTCAGCATCTAGGATATCCCAACAAAATGGAGTAGTAGAAAGAAAAAATAAAACTCTAAAAAAAATAGCTCATACTATGCTATGTGAAAGCAACCTTTCAAGATACTTTTGGATGGAAGTAATTAACACAGCATGTTACATCTTAAACCATGCTCTAATCAGACCAATTTTAAAGAAAACAACTTATAGCTTTGGAAAGGAAGAAAACCTAATATTGCATATTTTCATATTTTTGGTTGCCGATGTTTTATTTTGAATAATGGTAAAAAAAAACTAGGTAAATTTGATGCAAAATTTGATGGAGCTATTTTTCTTGGTTACTCCTCTTCTAGTAAAGCATTTAGAGTTTTTAACAAAAGAACCTTAGTAGTAGAGGAGTCAATACATGTTATTTTTGATGAAACTAATGATCTTCTATCAAGGAAGAGTGAGGGTGTTAATGATGCAGATCCTATTATAGGAGGATTGAAGGAGATCATCCTAAAGGATTCAACAATTCAAAATGAAGAGAATCATGAAGACAAGCAAGAAATTGAGGGTGAAGGACAACAAGAACAACCTCAAGGTACATATGATCTTCCAAAAAAATGGAGAAATGTTCACAATCATCCTAAAGAACTAATTATTGGTGATCCTTCACATGGGATAAGAATTCGCCCTTCACTTAGAGATGCATTCAATCATTTTGGATTTGCTTCTCATTTTGAATCTAAAACCATTGATGAAGCCAAAAAAGATTATAATTGGATAAATGCAATGCAAGAGGAACTTAATCAATTCGAAAAAAATAATGTATGGACCTTAGTATCAAGACCTAAAAATTATCCAATAATTGGTACAAAATAGGTATACAAAAATAAATTGGATGAAAATGGAAATGTAATTAGGAATAAAGCAAGATTAGTTGCAAAGGATTATAATCAAGAAGAGGGAATTGATTTTGATGAAATCTTTGCACCTGTTGCTAGACTAGAAGCAATTAGACTTTTACTTGCTATGAATTTCAAGCTATTTCAAATAGATGTTAAAAGTGCTTTTCTAAATGGATATATTATCGAAGAAGTTTGTGTAGAACAACCTTTCGATTTTGAAAATCATGCTTTTTCAAATTATGTTTTTAGATTAAATAAAGCATTACATGGTTTAAAATAAGAACCTAGGGCTTGGTATAAAAGACTAAGTAAATTCTTGCTTAATAATAAATTTTTAAGAGGAAATGTAGATACAACCCTTTTTTTTAAAAGAGATCATGATGACATCTTAGTAATACAAATATATATTGATGACATTATATTTGGATCTACTAATGAAACTTTATGTCAAGATTTTGCTAAGCTCATACAGGAGGAGTTCGAAATGAGCATGATGGATGAACTAACATTCTTCCTCAGACTTCAAATCAAATAAATAAAAGAAGGGAACTCCATCACTCAAAGCAAGTATACAAGAGATTTAGGATGGAGAGCTCCAAAGCATTTGGTACCCCCATAAGTCCATCATGTAAGCTTGACAAGGATGGAGGTAAAAGAATTGATCAAAAACTTTATAGAGGCACGATTGGTTCTTTATTGTATTTAACTACTAGTAGACTAGATATCATATTTAGTGTTTGTTTATGTGCACGATTTCAGTCTAATCCAAAAGAATCATATTTAAATGTTGTAAAAGGAATACTTAAATACCTAAAAGGAACTCAATCTATAGGTTTATGGTACTCTAAGAATTCATCAATCGATTTAATTTGATATTCAGATGCAGACATTGCTGGATGTAAATTAGATAGAAAAAGCACTAGTGGAATTTGTCAATTTCTAGGAGTTAACTTAATCTCTTAGTTTAGCAAGAAGCAAAATTCGGTAGTATTGTCTACGATTGAGGCCAAATACATTATAGCCGAAAGTTGCTATGCACAAATTTTATGGATTAAGCAACAACTTGAGGACTTTGGCATCAAACTAAATAAAACTCTCATAAGATGTGATAATACTAGTGCCATAAATCTAACTAAGAATCCAATCCAACACTCTAGATCAAAATACATTTAAATAAGATATCATTTCATAAGAGAGCATGTTCAAAATAATGACATAATTCTTGATTATGTTTGTACTGAAAATCAACTGACTGATATTTTTATTAAGGCCTTAAGTGAAGATAAATTCTGTGATATTAGAAGAAAATTAGAAATTCTGGATCCCCTAGCTTAAACATCTTTATGATTCCAAGCTCTCTTCTATCAAAATATCATCTTAAACTATCTTGAGCCTATATCTCACTTTTTTTTTCAAAATGCTCAAATCTAACCATCCTTTGATCACTCTCATGTGTAAAATTCAACCCCTAAAATCTTATATTTTTTTTAGAATTTTTTCATCTTTTTTTTTCAAATTTTTCTATGCCATGGGTCCACCTAGAGGGTGACTCATCGGCATTTTGGTCTTTGTTGCACTTAAGCCATCGGATGGCTTCTTATTTGGGTTTTCTTTTGGTCGAAAAGGATGACCTCAGCATCTTTCCTTATTTTCTTTCATTCAATTGAACAAAAGCTCTCTCCTCAAATCTCTAAAAATCCCCTTTTCTACCTAAATCCTCCTCAAAATCTTTCCTTAAGGAGTCAAATCTCTTTTTACTTTCTTTCTATTTAGGCAGTTTGAAGAGTCCTAGTAAACCCTTACCCTAAAATCCACTATCAGCTATCTCCCTCAAAACTCTTTCTCTTCTTCTCAAATCTTCTCCATTCCACTTTTCTTAACACTCTTGAGTGGGATTAAGGCTTCTATTGGTTGGAATGGCACCCAAGATGAAATTTTTGTAAAGAAAAAAATCGGCCCATTGCTTAAAGCAAGAAGCCTGTCAAAAAAGAATAGCACCAGAGGCCTCTCCTGATCCAACCTCTGCCTCCAGATGATCTTCATAGTCTCCTCTTATACCAAGTAAGATCCCTTTGTCTGATAGAAAGGTTAAACCAAGAAAGGATGTTGATTTTAGTTTCTTTGAGAAAGAAGGATTTTCATTTGTATTAAAAATTAAAAAGCAAGGATGGGATTACTTTTGCAAGTTAAAAGAAGCTACATATGTGGATTTGGTTAGAGAGTTTTACATAAATTTGGCATACTTCAATGGAACAGTAAAATCTATTGTTAAAGGTACTGAGATTACTCTTGATGCAGTTCACCAGGGGAAAATTCTAAGATTACCATGTGAGGATTATAGGAAAATGGAAATAACCCATAAAGAAGAAGGACTGAGAGCCATCTTGGGGAGAGAATTTAAAGGAAATTTAAATAAATTAGAGGTCAAGATTTTTTCTACTGAAATGAGAGTGTTACACACCATGGTTACCAAGTTATTTGTCTGTAGGATTGGCAGGCATGATTTATTATTTGGTAGGGACATATGTAACATGTTTCATGTGATTACAAAGATCCCCTTTAACCTCCCTATTTTGATGATAGAAATGATGAGAGAAATCTTGAATAGGTCTAAGGCACATCTACCCTATGGTATGGCCCTCTCATTAGTGTTCAAGAGGTTTAGAGTTAGTTTTGAAGGAAAGCCAGTTGCCAGATTATCTCACACCGATACCATCAACCGCCACACACTGTATCGCATGGATTTTTCAAAGATTGATGGCGGTTGGTCGAAAGATGCCGAGGATATAGAGAGAGCTGAGGATGAGGGACCATCTTCACCTTCTCATGATCATAGAGGATCTCCTGACTTTCAATTTGCATCTGATCATGAGACTGATCCCTCAAAGTCGGTGAGGAAAGATGCAAATGTGGCACCATCAAGGAGCAGAGACATAGATGTTAGATTCACTAATGACCAGATCAGGAGGATCATTAACCAGTTGATTTAGCCGATTGTCGATATCCTATCTCAGAGGATTGTAGGTCTTTTATCTTAGCAGATAGCCAGTACCACTCCGGGGGAGAGTACTCACTTCGTCCCATCTTCTAATCAGTCTGTGATTTCACATGTATCTACTATCTTCCAGTTACTTACTGCTCAGTCTGCATGGCTTGAGGATCTCGAGGGATATATTTTGAGTTTGATAGACAGAGTTTTAGATTTATAGAGGTAGGTTTTAGATCTGGCTCATCCTCAGATGAGAGTGGATATTTCAGAGATATCAGATCTTACTGTTAAGGCAGCCAGACTTTGGGGTGTTCTGGAGGGTGGTTTTGACTTCCTGAGGAGAGAGTTCAAAGATTCTAGTGAGACTCTATCTACATAGATTGGTGCCATCACTTAGTCCATGTCGAGAGCATTGGATCATTTAGACACTATCAGAATTGCTCTTCTTGCTCAGCCCACTTCCTCTCAGCCTCCTAAGTCGTCTCGTCCAGTTGCTCGAGCCCACACCTATAGCCATGGTCGAGACAGACATGGTCGAGGAAGTGCTCCTAGATTTGACACTGTCATACCCCATCACATCTCTAATTTCTCATCTAATTCAAATGCTTCCAACCATGATCTCTACTAGATTTAGTTTAGTCATCTTTGTATTAGGTTATGATCTAGTATTTCTTAGTTGTTTCTATGAGTTATTGATCAAGTCATAATTTTTTTTTTTTTTTTTTGAATCAAACTTATGGCATTGGTACTATTGGCTGTTTGGGTCATGGATAGTTGTATCCATGAATTTTGTATATTTTGATTGCCTAATTCTCAAGAATACTTTTGATACCTTTATATTTTGTATGTTTAGCACTTATATATTTTGATGACTTGATGTTATGATAATTACTTGGATGTAAATATGTGATGATATCATTTAAATGATGTGAAATGAAACCTTTATGAATTGACTAAATTTTATTATGATCATTATGTTGTAAATTGAAAGTTTTGTTATAAACTCTTGTTCTAATAGAAAAACATATGAAATAACTTAAGGAGGAGGCTTTTTTATTTTTGAATTTTAAAATTCTTTAAGATCTTACTTGATGATGTCAAAAAGATAGAGTAGAGTAAATAAAATTGGGCTATCAGTAAAATTGATAAAAAAAATAAAATAGAAGTAAAATTGATAAAAGAAATAAGTCAAATATTTTTGCAAATCATTTAAATGCCTGACTATAAGTAATCATCAAACTGCTCTTGATGCCATATTGGTCAAATAATTGAATATAATATCCTAATATGTGATGTAGCATGTTCCTTCAAAATTTTTGAAATCCTCAATCAATGCTTCTACATACTTTATTTTTACTTATGCTCAAATATTTTGTGACCATCAAAAAGGAGGAGATTGTTACTCCAAGAATTGATTTTGATGATTACAAAGCATTTGAAGGGATTACTAATGAATTTGGCTTGAAAAAAGACTTTTTGTATTTCAGAGGCAAAATCATAATTTTATCAAGTTTTGATCTAAGAGTCTCAAGAGCAAGTATAGAAGATTTCTAATTTTTTGGAGGTAGTGTTATGATTTTTGAATGCTTATTTTGAGAGAAAATCAAGTTTGAAGCGAAAGGGTCGACCCCTAGGTCATCCCTACTAAAAAGGGTTGTTTGGCATATTGTCTCTGTGCCAAGGGTCGACCCCAAGGTCGATCTCAACTGTTTTGAAGGCTAAAAATATAGAACAATTATTTTTTTGAATTTTATCTTAGAGGTCAACCTCGGTCAACCCTGTGCCATGAGTTGATCCATGAGTCGACCCCTGCAACAAAAATTTTTCTGCAACGGCTATTTTTTTCTTATTTTGGTAGGTTTTAATGATTTCTTTAATATCTCCAATGGCTATAAATCTTACCCAAGATTCTCTCCTCCATCTATTGAAGATTTAAAAGGCTTTAAATAAGAAAAACATAAGAGATTGGTGTGATTCAATTTCAGTCCTAAGCAAAAGTCATCTTCAAGCAAAGAAGCCTTTGTTTCAAGTTTACCTACCTCTCAAGAGCTCTTTCAAATCTCCAACAACCTTGAAAAAAATCAAAGAAGCTTCCTTCATTATTATGAGAAACATTCTTAAGATTTTATTTGCTTATAAAGGGAGCTAAATTTTTATTTGATTGTCATTAAATCTTTTACTCTGCTTTACTATTTTGATTCAAGTTTTGGGGGGGTTCTAAAACATGAGAAGGTTGATCCTAACCTTGAATAGGATTGTATTGGATTAGCTTGTACTCAAAAAATAAGTGTTTTAGCTTGGGATAGCTAGGGTTGGAGGTCTCCAACGGTGTTTTCAGTTTGAATACGGTTAGTTGATTTTAATTCTCAAGTAGGAGTTTGGGGAGTGGATGTAGGTGCAAGAAAAGCACCGAACCACTACAAATCTTGCTTATTTATTTTTAAAAGATGTCATTTTAAGTGATTATCACTAATGTCCATTGTTTATGATAAATGTGATCTCTGTTGGACTTTTGGCTAGAGATGGTTATCATTTATCTATAAAAAAAGATTATTGTGATATCATTACGAATGATATTATAATAATACATGGATAATAAAGAAACAACATATACATAGCCGATTAAGTGTAATGTATACATCTAATAAATACCCAAGTTAGATAATGTCAAGGATATCAATATTTCATTATGAATACAGATGATCTATCTAGGTACGGATACGTCTAGCCTGAATCATTTAAAATATTCAAATAATTTTATAATAAAATAAAAAATAAATTAAAAAAAGTATTAGAATTTTTTGATCAGATCAAGAAGATGAATACTTATCCAATGAGTTTTTGACATATCTAGGAGAGAATAGGATTCTCTTTCAGTAGACTCCTTTCAAAACACAGTGTATCGAAAAGAAAAAATCAAACTTTGTTAGATATGATTCGATCCATAATGGAGTTTACTAGTCTGCCTATTTTAGGATTATGCTCTTGTGACTACTTGTTTTACTCTAAAAATTATTTTGAGTTAATCTATTGCAAAAACTTCATATGAGATATGGATCGAGCGTAGACCTAAACTCTCTCACTTTTGGGAAAGGAGTTGTTAGGTCTACATCAAATATTTGCACACAAATAAACTTGGAGCCTGATCCAATAGGTATTTAAGGGTTATTATTTCTACCATGCTAAAGAACAAAAGTTGTTCTCAATAGTAAGGCATTCTTTTTGAAAAATAAGTTTCTTAAAGGAAGAACTGATGCCTATCAAGTTGAACTTGAGGAAGTTCAACTGGTAGAAAGAACCAACACAATCTAGTAAACCTATAGAACCAAATTTGATTAGATTAAATTTGGAGCCCATTAAAGAGGCATCTTTAAAAAGATCTGGTAGAGTATTGTATTATCTAGATAGATAATTTGGTATCTAGGTCCGGGATGCTGATCTAATTGAGCTCGATGAGAACAACAAGGATCCGATCACCTAGAGGGATGCAATGTAATGGTCTGACTTTGAGAAGTGGCTTGGATCTATTAAATCAAAATTAAAGTCCATGGATATCAATAGTGTGTGGATACTAGTTGATTCATCTGAAGGGATAAAATCCATTGGGTGTGAATGAATTTTGAAAAGGATTAGAGTAGCATAGATGGGAAGGTAGAGACCTATAAAGCCCATTTGGCTATTATCTCAGGGTTGGAACATATGTTTTGAATGTATGTCTTTGTTATGAATAAAGAGGAATCCTGCATTAATAAGTAGACAAAAAGGTTCTATTGTATTGTTCCTTGTGTTGTCTATAGATAAAATTCTCTTAATCGAGAATGATATTCTAGTATTAGAAGAAATAAAAATTTAGCTATCATTTTATTTCTCTATACACTAGACCAGACATAGTATACTCACTATAGGTAATGAGTAGATATCAGAATGATCGAAGTAAGAATCACTGAAAGATTGTATAGATAATCCTTAAGTATTTGAGAAGTACTAAGATCCAGTGACTTAAATATGGAGATACTCACTTAAAACTTGTGGATGTTGTGATTTTAGTTTTTAGTCAGATAAAGATGACAGCAAGAGAGTGTTAGATCATGAATTTATCTTAATTGAAGCAGCACTCTACTGGAAAGATTTCAAGTAGAATATTGTAGCCTATTCTATTAGTGATATAGAGTATATCATAGCATCTGAAGCTGTCATGTAGGTTGTATAGTTGCTAAGGTTCATTAGCAGGTTGGGAGTGGCACTCTCCAATAATGGTCCAATTCTATCATAGCATAAAGCCATAGCTCAGGCTAAAGAACTAAAGGAATAGCATACTCTGTATCACTATCACCTTAGATTTTAGATTTGGGTGACGTCAATCTTTGGAAGATCAATGAAAAAAAAGAACTTAACCAACCTATTTGCTGAAGCCTTGGAACTAATGAGTTCTACGAGCTCAAGTGGAAGATAGGATATTTGATATCATTCTGATTGGCTTTAGTCCAAATGAAAGTTGTTAGAAAATGTGTCATAAAGTCAATCGTCTAAGTTATAGATGATTAGAATTAGTATATGAATTATCAAATAATAATAGTTATTTGACTTATTCATCATAAAAGTTCTATCTTTCTTAAATGAACTCCTAAGCTATGATGAAGCCCATAGAACCATAATTAATCGATAAAGAAGGATTTATTGGACGGTTCTTAAATTGTTCATGACCAAATGATAAGATATTAACAAGGATGATAACTTATCGAGTGTAGGTCACTATATGTTATATGCATTGATTATCCTCATAACCAAGTAGTGTGGAGATACTGGTATGGCATGCAGGTGAGATGTAGAAGTATATCTGTACTGAACATGACCAACATAGCACTCTACTGTCAAGAGTAGCTACTGAAGATCGATGGGTATACATGTCCCTCCGATCTGAGATCACCATACTGACTTGCAAGCAACTCACTATACTTTGGTACCAACCTACCTATATTTCTAATATAGGATCGGAAGGTTTTTGGATATAGTCAAGTACTTGTAGAGTTGGTGTGTGAGTTAAGATAGGATTGCCCAATTTTGATTAATTTCAAGAAGAAAATGTCTTGTTGTCTTTCAATTTAGCAAAATCTAGTCCTTGATAATCCTCATGAGGAGTCATGGGATTTATGAAATTTTGAAATATAATATGGATGATTTGTATGAGTGTTGACAATATATTCAAAATCATCTTAAGCATTACTGGTCAAAGGAATGAATTATACAGTAACCATAAGCCAGGATTCTAAGAATATTACTTTGTATACATTCAACCTATCCAGACATCGGATACCATTGCTAGATAGCCATTTTGATTGGTACAAAAAAATAGTTTCTATACTATCGACTTAGATTTAAACCCATGAGGTTACATACATAAGAGGTTGTTACCTGATCAGATCGTTGATCGATGATTGGCAATCGTTCTAAGATCAAACAATCAATACGATTGATGTTTGACCTAATGCAAGTATTACAAGAGGATCGATTAGCAATTGATTGAGATTAAGTCTAATTGAATTAGATTTAATTAAAATTAGTTTGGACTTAATTAAGTCTAATTAATTTATTGGATAAGCCAATTGCAAGAAAAAATAAGTCTTTGTTCAATTAGGACTTGAGTGCACCAAAATTCTAATTTGATTAAAAATTAAATTAGAATTAAATTTGATTAAATCTAATTTAATTAGGTTACCAATTGGATTAAAATTTTTTATTAATTAGATTGACTCAAAATAATTTTGAATTGGGTTTAAAAGGTTTTGACCTAGTCCTAGTTAGACTAGAAGTCCTCCTAGTCCCATGCACCAAGGAAGAAAAGCACAAGCCCCTTATTTCAAAATTTTAAGTGAATTTTTTCTTACCTAAGGAAGGTATTCAACACCCAATTTCTAAAGAGTTTGAAATAAATTTAAATTGGTCAAATTTGGAAATAGATTTTGAGCTGGATTCTATTGGATAGAGTTCTTAAAACCTAAAACTCCTTGTTAGATGTGTGCCCTAGAAGCTAGATTGGCTGTCACTTGTAATACACTTCTAAGAATAATTTTATAATTTTAACTATAAATTAATAAATAAATTATTTTTCTATCATGGTGTGCATTTAAAAGTGTCTGTGATACATCCTTTGAATTAATGGTAATGATAATTCATATTTTCAAGAGTTGAAAATTTAAGACATGAATTTTCATAATTAACTCATAAAATGCTTCCGATCGTAGGATCATCATGAGGATGGTGATCGATCTAGAAGGTTGGTGTATGATCACTTTCTTAGGATAGATGTGTCTTGAGTCTATGGTGTCGAGACATCAGAGCGAGAGTATAGGTACTTCTTAGAGAACGACGGCACTGAGCATGACCACCTCGAGTAGTCATAAGAAAGTCTACCTTCTCATTGATGATTGACTCGATGCTGCAGTAGTTTGTATGGTTCTTTAACCTGAGGTGCATCGATAGTTCATCTTGAGGGTGTTATAGTTTGACTACACCATAACTCAATCTTCTAGCCATTCAAAATCCTAAGGTGTATGTTGACTATAGCATGTTCATTGTAGGAATTGGATTGCACCAATAAGAAGATCTATCTACCTCGGTAGATGAGGAGTAGCCTTATGATAATCATGAGATTGAGTACTTAAGCCCATGTCTATGGTAGAGTGAAGATGATAGAAAGAGTTTCTATTAGGATTTCAGATTGAACTCGAATCAAATGATTAATTCATATGACGGACATTGGGTTTGACGAGTTCACCTTAACCCTAATCCTATCGGGGCTCAAGATAGAAGAGATCAATCACATAGGTAATTGCATTGAGAGATTCACTTTTGGTTCTGATGGGTTACCACCATATACTGCTAGGTATCATTGATGGATTTTGGGCTTAATTAGAATGATTTTGATGATCAATCATTCTAATTATATGAATCAGAAAAGTTTTGGTCCACCAAAAGATATTTTGATAATGTCGATGATGGAGATCGTGATATATCTCATTACCATACAGAATTAATCTAACTAGGTCATACAAATAAGAGTTTAGATCTGGATGTCATCAATTGAGCTAACCCAATTTGATTAATTTGGATTAGATCCAATCAGGTTCAAGATAATCGTGCTAGCACACGATTGAGCCTGACTTTCTTCTTTTGAAATCTTTTTGATTCATCACAACTAAGTCAAACTTAATTTGACTCATTCTTATATTTTGAATAGATTTATTTTCATCTAACTGGAATAAGTCCAGGTTAGATTAATTATAGAAATTAAATCAATTCATAGTCAAATTGGACTAAGATCAAAAGTTGACATGTTTGAGAAAATTGAGGGTCACTTGACTAGATGCTTTTAGAACATTCTCTAAAAATTATTTTGATTTGAGTTTTAGACATGTAATAGAGCATGAATATTATATTGGGTGTACCAATTTCATGATTTTTGAAGGTGTTTAGATTGAGTTTTGATAGAGTTTGATTTGGATCAAACTCTTGAGGGAAGAGTCCTAGGCGCAGTGGACTCTTCCTTATCTACTCATGCCATCATCTTTCAGATTGATTTTTGGCATCAAAATTAGATGGGATCTAGAGATTTTCATGGAGATCATTTCTAGGATCCCAATGATCAAAAAAATGAGGATTTTTGTCAAAGAGGGACTATAACTTGGTGCTATGCTTTTGTATAAGAACCCTTGCACCAAGGCTCTTCACAGAAGAAATATTTTTTCATACCCAAAGGCTGCCATTCAAGATATCCCACACCCCCTCTATCCTCTCTCTCCCTCTCCTATACATGCCTAAAAGTTATGCATAAATTTAAGAAAAAGATCCAATCAAATTTGTGAAGAGTTCAGCATCTATGCAACGGTTTTCGTGAGACGGACACGCTACCTTCAATTTTTTTTTGAAGGACTTTCAGATAAGATTCAGATCTGATCTTTAGAGGAAAGATTTATGAGGAGAAGATGTCTAGATCTTTTCTAAGTGGATACCAATAGAGGCTAGACGCATGCATGGCTCCTTCTAGAACCTCAGAAAACATCAGGATCGTCATAGGATAATTAGATTAACCAAACAAGTATGAAATTAAATCTAATTTAACTTTTTTTAAATTTTTAATATCAATTCATCATGATTAAATCTAAGAACTCTTAGATTAGATAAGATTAGATTATTTATAAATTTTTAGAAAAATTCATCTCAAATTTGATCTGATCTGCACGATCCTGCGGTGGAAATCAGGATTTTTTCTTCAACTGGTATCAGAGCTGCGTTAGCAGTTCCTTAGATCTACCTTAGATTTGATTTTATTTTTATTTATGATCTAATATTAAAAGGTTTCAAATATTGCATCAGATATGATTAGATCTAAAATTAAAAAATTAAAAATTAATTAATTTAGATCTAATATGTATGAGATGCATGACTAGACTAGGTATAGAATAGTTCTATGTGTAGTTTAGTATAATCATGTATTTATTTTGATTAAATATAATTTTAGATCTATTTAATTTTTATTTTTTTAATATTATAATCATTGTAATCATATTTAAAAATAAAAAATAAAATTTTTAATTTTTAATTTATTCATATGAGATACGAAAGATGCATGCTTAGACTAGTCATGGAATAGTTCTATAAGATGTCTAGAATAGTTTTATATTTGATATGATTAAATTTAAAATTTTATTTTTTAAATTTAATATGTGATATTTTAGATCTGAATATAAGTACATTGATGATACATGAGATGTATGTAAGACATGTATTAGTTAGATCTTTTTATATATGATATATGATCTAACTAATTTTATCGTAAAAAATTATATTTTTGATTAAGAAATATTCCATGGCCGTCTGGTCATAAGAACAAAGTAGGGTATAAAGGCCCTCTCCTTCTATTCGATGGGATGTTCTTATGGCGTGTAGGGGTGCTGCATGTTCATCCTTAATCAGAAATCAGAACTTATTTTTTGACAAAATCCTAGATCCTAAAATCCTAAAATTTTTATTACATATTTTGTTCATGAACCCAAACTTTAATTAAAAATTAAGATTATAAAATTAATTAGATCTAAAAATTATATATTTTTAGATCTAAGATATATTCATAAAATTAGGTTCGGACTTGAGTAGCTCAATTAGGTCTAGCGGTTGATCAAACTGAATCAAGAGTTGATTAGGTAGGATCAAAAAAAGCTTAGATTTGACTAGCGTAATAGAATTAAGTCTGGGTCAAGATCGAATCATATTAAGATATGACTCGATCAAGTCAAGACCTAATTTGGCTCTACAGTTCGAGCCTAGATTGTAGGGTAACCTAATTGATTCTGATTTGATAATTTGTTGTCTAAGATAAGTCTGGCAGATACGATCGATTGATTTTTAATTGGAAGCTACTCGATCTGAATGTATTCTTATCGAGTTAATGGCATATCCCTTCCACCGATCTCACTTATCTAGCCATTTGTGTTGATCCAATTCTGATTTGAGGTGGCTAACAATTCGAGCCAATCCATGCCACTAGGTTAGTCATAATTATTATGACTAAGTTAAGTCAAGTTTAAAGAGACCTAAATTAAATCTTTCTAAGAAAATATTAAGTCTATGATCTTCCACCATTATAGATATGCAGGTCCTTCTCAGGGTTGATTGTTCTCAGCTGGATATAGTGGTTCAGTTGCATCGAGAAGACGCAACCATGTCTATCGGGCATTGGATGCTATGGATTGGAGGATGGATTAGACTCAATATTCCAAATATGGTGAGTGACCCAATCAAGAATCAAATCTGTGCAAATGATGGATCTAACTTAACTAAAAAGTGGATCAATATTCTAGATACGATGAGATTCATGAATTAGAGATCAGATTAGGATGCACCATGATTAGAGAATCATTGGACAAGAGTTATCCACTCATCGGTTGACCCATAACCAATAACTATTAGGTGAGGTGGTGAGTCAGTTGGTGGGACCGCACCACCCACTAGAAATCAATAATCACGAAGATTTTTACATCTCTGCCAAGGAAGTGTAAGGACCCGAGTAAAGAGTGGAAGCCTAATTTATTTAAAAATAAAATTGCTAAAAAAATTGGTTAAGTCTAATTACAAAATCTAAATACAAACATTGACTTTCTATAGAAAAATGTATGCGTCCAACCAACTAGCCCATATCCTAGACACCCATAGACTAACTAGACCCAACTACAAGGATTGGCTCCAGAATATCAAAATTATTTTGGATTCCAAGAAGTTGACTCATATGTTGGAACAGGAGCGTCTCACCTTACCAGCCTATCCATCCACTGATCATAGAGCATCTCTCGAGAAGTGGATGGATGATAATAACAAAGCCAAGTATTACATGTTGGGCTCGATGTCTAATGAGCTCTAGCACCAACATGAAGACATTAAGACTAGCTGCCAAATGTTGGCTCATCTGCAAGAGTTCTTTGGTGAACAGAGTCGCACAGCCAAATATCAAGTCACTAAAAGACTATTTAAGGCTCAAATGCATGATGGACAGTCGGTCCAAGATCATTATCTGATGATGATCAAGGACTTAGAAGAGCTTAAAAAGCTCAGTGTCAAGTTAGATTAAGATCTATAGACTAACATAATTCTACAGTCCTTGACTGATGCGTATGGGCAGTTCATCATGAACTACCATATGCATAAATATCAGAATACCTTGGCTGAGCTCATGAATATGTTGGTTATTATTGAGCTTTCTATGAAAGGTTCTAAAGGCTCAATACTTATTATGGAGCAGACTTCTTCTAAGAGAAAGTCTTTTGGGAAGAAGAAGTTCATGAAGAAGTAGAAGATAGATGGTCAGAAGAAGAAGAAGGTAGAGCCAAAGAAGAAGACCGCTGATAAAGAAAAATATTTTCATTGCAACACTAATGACCATTGAAAGTGGAACTGCCCTATTTACCTGGCCAGCCTGAAGAACAAGAAGGAGGTAGGTCCTTCTTAAGGTATGCTCCTTATAAAATCTAATCTTACAATTTTTTCTGCATCCAGTTGGGTACTTGACTCTGATTCTAGTGCTCACTTGTGCACTTTTATGTAGGGTTTTAAGGATAGTAAGAGGCTGAGGGATGGTGAGATGATCCTACATGTCGAAAATGGTGCAAGAGTTGCTACTGTGGCTGTGGGAACCTATCCTCTATGATTACCATTAGGATTTTTGTTTCATGTTTGGCACAGGAAGGCTATGTAATTAGTTTTCTTAAGGACCATTATAATATTCTTTATGAAAAAAATAAAATTACAAGTGGTTTCCTTATAAATGATCTCTATCAGTTACATATTGATGTTTCTATTTTTAATATCGACCAAAACATGAATGCTATAGGATCAAAGCGACCTAGGAATAGTCTAAATAATAGGTATCTTTGGCACCTTAGGCTAGGTCATATAGCCGAAAACAAGATTAACAAATTGGAGAAATTCAGACTATTGAGTCCATTGACTTTCGAGTCATATCCGATTTGTAAATCATGCCTTCATGGCAAAATGACCAAGCTTCTTTTTGTGGGACATGGGGAAAGGGCCATAGACCTACTTCCCCTAGTACATACTGATGTATACGGTCCATTTGATGTGCCAGCTAGGGATAATTATATCTACTTCATCATCTTTATCGATGATTTATCTCGGTATGGGTATGTGTATTTGATGCGACACAAGTCTGAAGCTTTTGAAAAGTTCAAAAAATTCAGACTCAAAGTAGAAAAATAAATAGAAAAATCCATTAAGATTCTTCGATCAGATCGAGGAGGCGAATACCTTAGTCAAAAATTCCTAGACTATCTTAAGGATAATGATATAGTCTCTTAATGAACTCCACCGAAAATGCCTCAACTCAATAGAATTTTAGAATGGAGAAATCAGATCCTATTAGATATGGTTCAATCCATGATGAGCTTCATAGACCTCTATGAGTTTCTTTGGGCACATATTCTATCAACTACTATATATCTATCGAATAGGATTTCATCTAAAATCGTTTCTACCACACCGTATGAGATATGGCATGGTAAAAAACCAAGTCCAAGTCATCTCAGAATTTGGGATTGTCTGGCCCATGTCAAGAGATAACAGGCAAATAAATTAGAGTCTAGGCTCTTTAGAGCTCGATTTATTAGATATTCTAAAGAGTCACTAGGATACTTTTTCTATTTCCTAGAAGATCATAATATGATTGTGAGTCGACATGCCATCTTTTTTGAAAAATAGTTTATTCAAGATGGTGGCATTGGAAGATAGATTAGGCTTGAGGAGAAAGTCTTCCAAGAGCCACGAGCCAAGGAACCTATGGAACCCAATCAGATTGAGTCAGTCCAATCACTACCTCGTCCACCTCGTAGATCAGAAAGAATTTTTCTTCCTCCTGATAGGTACTTGGTACTATTACAAAGGATGTAGAGAAAATGTTCCTCATAAGAAAAGCGATTCATGATGATGATCCCAAAATCTATGATGAGACAATATCAGATATTGACTCCAAAAAATGGTTAGAGATAATGAAGTCAAATATTGACTCAATGCACTCGAACCAAGTCTGGACCTTGGTAGATCCACTTGAAGGTATAGTACTTATTGGGTGTAAATGAATTTTTAAGAGAAAGATATGTGCTGATGGGAATGTAGAGATATTCAAGCAAGGCTCGTAGTAAAAGGGTATAGTCAGCATGAAGGCATTGACTATCAGGATACTTTTTTGCCAGTAGCCATGCTCAAATTCATCCACACATTGCTTGTTGTTGTAGTCTATTTCGATATGACAGATGGACGTGAAAATGGCATTCCTAAATTGATATCCTAAGAAAGATATCTATATGGAATAGCCACTAGGTTTCACATTCAGTGATACTAATCACAAGGTCTGCAAGCTGCAAAGATCCATATATGGACTTAAACAAGCATCTCAAAGCTGGAATGCTCATTTTAATGATGTGATCAAATTATTTGGATTCATCAAGAATGAAGAGGAGTCTTGTGTTTTTAAAAAGGTCAGTGGGAGCGCTGTTGTCTTTCTCATACTGTACATGGATGACATCCTCCTTATTGGGAATGATATTCCCATATTGATCATAGTCAAAATGTGGTTGTCTAAAGAATTCTCCATGAAAAATCTAGGAGAGGCATCCTTTATTCAAAAAATTAAAGTCTATAGAGATAGACCAAATAGGATGCAATGTCTCTCACAAAAGATGTACATAGAGGAGGTGCTAAAGAGGTTTAGCATGAAAAACTCTAATAGGGGATTGGTGCCCTTCAGATATGGCGTTCATCTCTCTAAGAAGATGTGTCCCAACACATCTGAGAAGATTGAACGCATGAGCAAGATCCCTTATGCTTCATGAATAGGGAGCCTCACGTATGCCATGCTATGTACACAACCTGATATTGCCCATGCTGTGAGTGTCACGAGCAGGTATTAGTCGAATCCAGGTGAAGAGCACTGGACCTCTGTGAAATGTATCCTTAAGTACTTGAGAAGGACTAAGGATATATTTCTAGTTTTTGATAATGGAAAACTCCAGGTTCAGGGGTATACAGACTTAGATTTTATGTTCGATATAGATGATCGAAAGTCGACACCTGAAAGTTTGTTTATTTATAATGGTGGTGCTGTCAGCTGAAAAAGTTTCAAGAAGACAGTGATAGCAGATTCCACCATTAAAGTAGAGTACGTCGTTAAGTCGAAAGCTATAAAGGAGGCATTCTAGTACAAAAAGTTTGCTGCAAAGCTCAGAGTGATGCCATCAGATGCCGTCCCTCTATACTGCAACAACAATGACGCCATAGCCCTAACTAAGGAGCCAAGGTCTCACCAAAAATCCAAGCACATCGAGTGACGATACCACCTCATCCATGATTACCTCGAGAAGGGATACGTTGAGGTCAAGAGAATCGACACCATAGATAATGCAACTGATTCACTGACAAAGCCATTAAGCCAACAGAAGATCGAAGCCCATCTTGAGAAGATGTGACTTAGATTTTTAGCCAATTGGCTTTAGGTCAAGTGGGAGTTTGTTAGATGTGTGCCCTAGAAGCTAGATTAACTGTCACTTATAATATACTTCTAAGGATAGTTTTATAATTTTAACTATAAATTAATAAATAGATTATTTTTCTATCATAGTGTGTATTTAACAGTGTCTATGATACATAATTTGAGTTAATGGTAATGATAATTCATATTTCAAGAGTTAAAAAATTAAGACATGAATTTTCATAATTGACTCATAAAATGCTCCCAACTGTAGGATCATCATGAAAATGATGATCGATCTGAAAGGTTGACATATGATCATTTTTTTAGGATAGATGTGTCTTGAGTTGATGGTATGGAGAGTACAGGTACTTATTAGAGAACGAGGGCACTATGCATGACCACCTTGAGTACTCATAGGGAAGTCTACCTTCTCATAGTTACTGACTTGATGCTGCAGTAGTATATATGGTTCTTTGATCTGAGGTGCATTAACAGTTCACCTTGAGGGTGTTATAGTTTGACCACACCATAACTTGGTCTCCTAGCCATTTAGAATATTGAGGTGTATGTTGGCTATAGCATGTTCATTATAGGAATCGGATTGCACCAATAAAAGGATCTATCTACCTCGGTAGATGAGGAGTAGCCCTATGATAATCATGAGATTGAGTCTTTAAGCCCATGGCCATGCTAGAGCAAAGATGATAGAAAGAGTTTCTATTAGAATTTCACATTAGACTCGAATCGAATGATTAATTTATATGACGGACATTGGGTTTGATAAGTTTATCTTAACCCTAATCCTGTCGGAGCTCAAGATACAAGAACCCAATCACACAGGTAACTACACCGAGAGGTTTGCATTTAGTTCTGATGGATTGCCACCATATACTGCTAGGTGTCACTGATGGATTTTGAGAGCAATTAGAATGATTTTGATGATCAATCATTCTAATTGTATGAATCAGAAAAGTTCTGATCCATCGAAAGGTATATTAATGATAGAGATCATGACATATCTTATTACCATACAAAATTAAACCTAACTAGATATACAAACAAGGATTTGGGTATGGATGTCATCAATTGAGCTAATTCAATTCGATTGATTTGGATTAGATCCAATCAGGTTCAAGGTAATCGTGCTAGCACACGATTGAGTCTGACTTTCTTCTTCTAAAATCTTTTTAATTCATCACAACTAAGTTAAATTTGATTTGACTCATTCTTATATTTTGAATGGATTTATTTTTATCTGACTGGAATAACTCTAGGTCAGATTAATTTTAGAAATTAAATCCATTCATAGTCAAATTGGACTAGGGTCAAAAGTTGACCTGTTTAAGAGAATTGAGTGTCACTTAATTAGATCCTCTTAAAAAATTTTTTAGACATTATTTTCATTTGAGTTTTGGACATGAGATAGGTCATTAATTTTATATTTGGTGTACCAAATTTCATGATTTTTAGAGATGTCTACATTGAGTTTTGATAGAGTTTGATTCGGATCAAACTCTTGAGGGAAGAGTCCTAGGCATAGTGGACTCTTCCTTATCTACTCATGCTGCCACCTTCTAGATTGATTTTTAGCATCAAAATTAGATGAGATCTGGAGATTTTTGTGGAAATCAAGTTTAGGAGTTCCAATGGTCGAAAAAATGAGAATTTTGGTCAAAGAGGGACTCTAACTTGGTGCTATGCTTTTGTATAAGAAACCTTGCGCCAAGGCTCTTCATAGAAGAAATATTTTTTCATACCCAAAGGCTACCATTCTAGATATTTGACACCCCCTCTATCCTCTCTCTCCCTCTCTTCTATATGCATAAAAAGTTAGGCACAAATCTGAGAAGATGATCCAATCAAATTTGTGAAGAGTTCAGCATCTACTTGATGGTATTTGTGAGAGGAACATGCTGCCTTCAAAAATTTTTTGAAGGACTTTCAGATCAGATTCAGATCTAATTTTTGGAGAAAAGATTTGCAAGGAGAAGACATCTAGATCCTTCCTAAGTGGATATCGGTAGAGGCCAGGTGCATGCATGGCTCTTTTTAGAACCTCAGGAAACATCAGGATCATCATAGGATAATCAGATTACCGAAACAAGATATGAAATTAAATATAATTTAATTTTTATTTTAATTTTTAATATTAATCATCATGATTAGATTTAAGAACTCTTAGATCAGATCAGATCATTTAAGAATTTTTTAAAAAATCCATCTTTGATCTGATCAGATCTGCACGATCCTGCGGCAGAAAATAGGATTTTTCCTTCGCTCCTTTCCTCTCCCTTTAGAGTTGTTCTCCATGCCTCCTTATTTTTGTGCAACCCATTCTTCTTGATTTTTGTGTGTTAGTTTCAGGTATTCCATGCCAAAAATATAGGTGGTGGCATCTAAGAGTCAGATGCCATCAAAACTCCTCCATGAAATCCTAGTTAAGCTATATTTTGTCCTAGTCTATTAGATAGAAAAAGGAGGACACCTCCTTTCATGTTTTGAATGCAAAAAATATCAAAAAATTCATGAAAAAATAGAAAAATAATAGGAGGAGACATGCAAGGCTTTGGACGCAAATTTCCATGGAGGAGAGGATTCATTAAGACATTAAAAGTTGATGTCTTGAAGAGACAAAGGTAAGAGAAGATTGTCTTCTCTTGTGGTTTTCTTTCAATTTTTTTTATTTTTATTTTTTATATGATTTTTTTATGAGAAAAATCTAAGAGAGAGAGGGAGAGGACATGAGGATGAGTTCTTTAAGGAGTTGGAGCATGGTGGTCCCTTTTGGACATAATTTGATTATGTCCTGATGAGAGAAGAAGAGAAGAAGGTCTTCTCTTAGGATTTCTTTAAGAATCCTTCTTCTTCATCTTTTTTATGAGATTTTTCATAAAAAAAATCAGAGAGGAAGAGGTTTGGAAGCATGAAAAATTTATAGAGAGGAAGGTCTCCTCTTGTCTTGACATAGAGATGTGTTCAGGACATCAATGGTTGATGTCTTGAAAGAAAAGATGTGACTTCTCTAGGGCCTTTTTTTTCTTAAGCTTTTATTTTTTAATTTTTGGAAGATCAAAGAGTTAGATTTCTTTCTCTATCCTCCTTGTGTTCTTCATCTCTTGAAGTATCCAAGAGATTTGAAGAATATTTTTTGTTTAACCATCAGGAGGGATCTATGAGAAGCTAACACTTTAAGCGAATCTTCGTTTGACAAACTTTTGATCTGTGTTGCAGCCATGTTGTTAGATTTATGTGCCCTAAAAGCCAGAATTGGCTGACACTTGTAATACACTTCTAGGGGCAAAATTATAATTTTGACTAAAAGCAATAAATGGATTATTTTCTATCACATATGTGTATTTAGTGTTTGTGATACATCCTTTGAGTTAATGGTAATGATAATTCATATTTTCAAGAGTTGAAAATTTAAGACATGAATAATCATTGTTAACTCATAAATTGCTCCCGACCATAGGATCATCACGAGGATGGTGATTGATCCAGAAGGTTGGTGTACAATCGCTTCTCTTTGGTAGATGAGTCTTGAGTCTACGGTGTGGAGAAACCGGAGTGAGAGTACAGGTACTCATTAGAGAACGAGGGCACTGAGCGTGACCACCTCGAGTAGTCATTAGGGAGTCTACCTTCTCGTCAATGACTGACTCGATGCTGCAGTAGTGTGTCTGGTTCTTTGACCTGAGGTGCATCGGCAGTTCACCTTGAGGGTGTTATAGTTTGACTACACCATTACTCGGTCTCCTAGCCATATGGAACCCTGAGGTGTATGTTGGCTATAGCATGTTCATTGTAGGAACTGGATTGGCATCAAGATGGAATCTATCTACCTCGGTGGTAGAGAGGAGCAGCCCTATGATGATCATGAGAATCAAGTCCAGAAGCCCATGGCCATGGTAGAGTGAAATAATAGAAAGAGTTTCTATTTAGATTTTCACATTGGACTTCGAATCGAATGATTACATCATATGACAGAACTAGGGTTTGACGAGTTCACCTTAAACCCTAATCTGATCGAGGCTCAAGATAGAAGAACTTAATCACACAGGTAGCTGCACCAAGAGGTTCGCATTCAGCTCTGATGGGTTGCCACCATATACTGCTAGGTGTCACTGGTGGATTTTGGGAGCAATTAGAATGATTTAGATGATCGATCATTCTAGCTGTTCGAATCAGAAGAGTTTCTGATCCATCGAAAGGAGTTTCGATGATGTCGATGATAGAGATCATGACATATCCCATTACCATACAGAACTGAACCTAACTGGGTCACACAAACAAGGGTTTGAATCTGGTGATCATCAATTGAACTGATCTAGTTCAATTGATCTGAATGAGATTCAATTAGGTTCAAGGAAATCGTGCTAGCACTCGATTGAACCTAACGTTCTTCTTTTACTATCATAAATAAGTTGTCCTGTCTGAGCCAAAGGAGTTTGTGCTCAATCAGAGGCCTTCATATGGTCTGACTGGAGGTTGTCCAAGTCAGAAAAGGTTGTCTTATTTGTAAGACATTACCTGCCATTTTTGGTCACCTGCCATTTCTTGTTCTTTGACTTTGGTCAAAAGTCTACCTTTGACTGGTCAAACGTTGACCATTGACACTTTGACTTTTGACCACATGTCATGCACCTATTGGAGAGCTGGTGGGGGCCTGTCCCCTACCAGAACCTGGCAAGGAGAAGGGCGCATGCCACCCTAGGCGTGTGCCCAAGTTGGAGGCGCCTAGGAGTCCTTGTTGGACAAGGACTCCATCTCCTTTTTGGATTCCAATTAGAGTTCTTCTAAGAACCAACTTTGACTGGTCTTAGGCACCCTCTAAGGAGGAATCCAGGGGACTCTATTCCACCAATCAGATTTAGATCTGATTTCACAAAGGGTTGTGATTGGTTGGGAAGAAGAGGAGTTGGATCACAGCTAGTCTATAAATAAGACCCTGTACCCAACTCAGATTAAAAATATATGATGAGATCATAGTTTCTCCACGCCCCAAGGCTGCCTCTCCCCTCCCTCTCCATGCCAAACCACCTTCTCCCCTTGCTCTCCACGTCCAAAAGGAGTTTTGGATCTTGGTTGGTGCAATTCAGATCAAAGAAAGGCGATCAAAAGTAAGAAGGCTGCGCTGCTGCAAAGGACGACTGCTCATCTTCAAAAAGAGTTTTGAAGATCCTCCAGATCAGATCCAGATCTAATTTTTGGAGGCATGATAGAGAAGAAGAGGATCTCTAGATCCAACCTGAGTGGATATCGGTAGAGGCCAGGCGCTTGCGTGGCTAAGATCCAGAATCTTCCGCTGCAAACAGGATCATCAACAGGGTAATAGGATTACCCAGATCAAGTAAATTAAATTTGATTTAATTTATCTTTTAATTTTATTTTATTAAAATAATAAGAATCAGATCTGAAACATATCAAGATCTGATTGGGATCAAGAGAAAAATTTTTGAAATATATCTCTTGATCTGATCAGATCTGAACGAACCTGGATCGAGAAATCAGGATTTCCCTTCAATTGGTATCAGAGCCTTGGTTCTAAAATTGTTTATATCAGATTTTGAATTTATTTTAATTAAAAAATAATTTATTTCAGATGTCACATGAGATGTGATCAGATCTGATACCAAAAAAATTTAAAATTAAATAATTTAGATCTAAGATTAGAAGATATGCATGACTAGTTCCAGAATAGAATAGTTCTATAGAATATTCTTGCATATTTTTGATTTAATCTGATTAAATCATGTTTTAGATCTTTTTATTTACTATTTGTTGATATTATAAGTATTATAATAACATCTAAAAAATAGCAAATAAAAATTATTTAATTTTTGAATATCATATGAGATATGATTGATGCATGTCTAGACTAGTTGTAGAATAGTTCTACATAATTATCTAGATTAGAATTTATTTTGATTAGATCAATTTAAATCTAATTTTTTAGATTATTATGAGATAATTTAGATCCTGAAAACATGCATGATTATGATACATGAGATGTATGCAAAATATCCCATGATTAGATCTACTTTGTATATGAGATATATGATATAGATCTGATATTGTTTTGTAGTATTGAATGTTCCTGATTAAGGCATTCCTCTTGGCCGTCCGATCATAAGAACGA